>JAHWGI010000142.1:0-114785 GCA_029379305.1 Frankliniella fusca
TTGTTACAAAAAACATTTTACGTTACAAAAAAAAATTTTGGTGACAAAAAAAAAATTACGTTACAAAAAACAAGCAGGCCCGCCCTTCCGCCAAACGTCGTTGCCAGCTCCGCTTTGCTACGCAGGCAACTCCGTTCGGCAGGGGGCGTGCCTGCTTGGCCTGCCGGCGGCGTTCGGTCGGGCCTTCGGCCCGACCCCTAAGTAACACAGAACGTCCTCTTAGCATGTAAATGATCGGGCCTGCGGCCCGTAAAGGCATTCTCTTCGGAAAGAGGCAGTTTGTAACGGTGAACCACCGAAACTACAGCCCTCCCTTCTGCTTTGAAAACGTGCCGATAGTGACTAAACGGTCAGTTACTCGGCAAAAAAGGGGAGTCGGAAATCTCGAAAAAATGTCGAAATACGTGAGTTCGGCCTCAGATGGAACGGCCGAACTCGGACTTTATTTGGCAGCAGTTGGCAACACTGAATTACGCTCGTCGAACCAATTTTTATGGTATAGGCGTCGAGGGGTGTCGAAAATTTCAAAAATTGTCGAGATATGTCGAAAATTGTCGAAATATGTAGAAATTCGTAAAAAATGTCGCAAAATCTCGAAATATCTCAAAAATGTTGAGATCTATCGAAAAATATGGATAATGTCGAAAAACATCGAAAAATGAGGGATAATGTCGAAAAATGTCGAAGAATATCAAAAATTGTCAAAAATGTTTACAAATATCGAAATATGTCGGAATATGTCAAAAATGTCGCAAAATATCAAAAAACATCGAAAATTATCAAAAATGTCAAAAAATATCAAAAATTATCGAAAATTATCGAAAAATATCGAAAATTATCGAAAATGTCGTAAAATATCGAAAATGTCGAATTATATCAAAAAATTTCGAAAAACAACGAAAAATGTCGAAAATATCGGAAAATATCGAGAAATGTCGAAAATAATCGAAATGTTTGAGTTTTGACGATTGGCAACACTGGAAATTAAAAAACGGTTGGCACCACTGAATTGCGCTCGAAAAGACGGTTCTAGAGAGGTGCGGGTCGATGGGGTGCGTAAAAGTTAAAAAGTGGGTCAATTTTGGGTGCTTTTTACAGTGTAGTCGCGAGTTGGGTCCTTTTTATCGAAAAACGGTGGGCGCCATCGAACTGGACGCGAAAAGACGCTTCCGGGAAGGTGCAGCTCGATGGAGTTGAGGAAAGTTGAAAACTGGACCAATTACGGGTGCTTTTTACAGTGTAGTCGCGAGCTGGGTCCATTTTTTCGTAAAACGGTGTGCACCATTGAACTAGACGCGAAAATACGCTTCCGGAGAGGTACGGGTCGACGGGGTTGGAAAAAGTTGAATAATTTTTTATTTTTTTTAATTCCGTGAAAACTTTTATAATTTTTTTCAGTGCCTTAATGAGGGTTGGCAGGATTTGCCGTAGGCGTTTCGTTGTCTAGGAGTAAAACTGTAGACACCCTGAAAATTTCAAGTCTCTAGCTGATCTCCTTCTAGTGGAACAGACAGACAGACACACAGACAGACAGACAGACAGACACGAGGTCGTTTGCATAAGCCCGCTTTTATGCTTTTTCAAAGCAGAAGGGCGGGCTAAAAATTGTTACAAAAAAATATTTTACGTTACAAAAAAAAAATCTACGTTACAAAAAAAAATTTACGCTATAAAAAAAAATTTTTACGTTACCAAACAAGATTTACGGTACAAAAAAAAATTTTACGTTACAAAAAAATTTTACGTTACAAAATAAACATGCCCAAGTTTTTAAGATGGGGTGTTCGATGTCGGTTTCGTATAGGCCTCCCACTAGGGGGGATAGGATTTTCCGTTAAAAATTCTAACGAGCGTAACAGCATGCCTCCTGGGCGCGCATGGAAATGCTGTAAAATGTCAGGAGCGGGATTCGAACCCGCGAATCGCTGATCTTAAGTCTGCTGCCTTAGCCCACTCGGCCATCCTGACATCTCTGGACACTCAGTGTACTGAGGGCCTCTTAAGCCAAGATGGCGACTTAGGTTCGTGCCTTTCACCCTTCACTTAGGTTGGGTTAGTGCCCTTCACTTAGATTGGGTTACACGTCCTTACCTGTCAAGGTGACTTGGTCACCTGCCACTCGGAGGGTCATGCCCGCTAATAGGGGTCATGCCCGCCACTCGGGGGCACCCGCTACTAGGGGTCATCAAAATGGCTGCCCGCTACTAGGGGTCATCTATACTACTCATATGGAAAAACAAGCTGCCTTATTGCTTTAAGTTTGTGGCAAAGAAAATAGTAGAGGGAAAGGTCTCAGAAGAGGAAGGGTTTTCTATGCTGAAATCTGACAAAAGCCTTGGAGTTTATGAAGACCCAAGCTTTAGACAGTTACTTGATGTTTTTGTGAAAAAATTAGGGTACTTTTTTAAAATCAGTATTCGCAATACGTCCGCCTTGTAAAATTAAGATCTTGCTTGATTATTTGTTGTTTTTTTTTCTTTCCAGATCTCAGTAGAACTCTGAAGAGCGAAGTACCTGAATAAATTTTCAAGTCTTGAAAATAAGTCTTTGTTTTTTGTTAATTGTTCTATAAAAATTGATCATTGTTCCACTACTTTTGATTTTTATTTTTTCGTTAACTTTTCCATTGGAAAGTGATATTGTTAAAGTGTTTTTCTGCGCTGTGTGTTCTTTCCTTTTTTTACCGCTTCTTTATGCAATCGCCAGAAAACTCCTAACCAATATTTTGTAAAGTATCGGACTATTGTGCGAGGGAACTGTTAGTCCTGTTGGAGCGCTGTTGGAAATATATAACCTACAAATGTAGTAGGCCATGCTATTATTGACTTTCATTTCAAAGGATTAATAATGTTTTGCATTCATTTTTCAGCATGTGGCATAAATGACACTTAAGCTCTGGCACTGATAAAACCAGAGCACAGTAGTAGAATATTCCAGCCAGACGAACTGGGCCTAGAACTTAAATTTTTTAAACATTTAAAGGACTTTAATGAGTCAACCAATCCTGTTCGTACAATTTTGCTTTGTGTGGTGCTCTTGCATCTTAAAAGTTTAGTACCAGTTTCTTATCACATCTCTTTAATTTTTCAGATTGTGTTGGCTGTTGGTAGTGAGTTCTGCGAGACTGTCAATATTGATGTTGACCCCAATCTAGCCAGCACATCTGTCTCAGCCTCAAGCTCCAAACGCCAGTCTTCAGACGTTGAGTATGAACCGGTGAGTAAAATCACATTCCTTTGTCAAGTATAAAGTGACATTTGTTTAATTTTATTTTGCATTGTTTCAGACACCAAAGAAATCGAAGGGAACGATGAAAATAGGGAGCAGAGCTGTGCAAAATCTTGTATGTATCCGTTTAAATTTCAATTGTGTTTACCTTTGTCAATATTGTTTACATCATATACTAATTAATTGTTCGTCTGTGTAGGACATTCGTTCACTTCTTCTTGAAGATAATGAGAGGGGTCCACCTGTTCTTCAATACTTCAACACATTCAAAACGTTTACTAAGACACATCGAGATGTCCTGACTGCCATTGTTGTGACGGCAGCTCGTGCAGTTAAAGAGGAGTAAGTTAATATACTTGTATTGCTTGTGATCAAGTTTGTTTTGTCATGGCTGCACCCAACGCTTTGCTTATTTCTGAATTTAACCAGCTTGAAAAATGATGACTTTAGTATTTTGAGTGATAAAATAGCAGATGCTTTTCCTGGAGAATCGCCTGTAGGTTTCAACCCTCTCTGACTCTACCAGCCGTGATATGCCCTGCCCCTCTGATTTTGTTCTTTTTCTTATTCAGTTCACCTATTATCTTGCACCATATGCTGAAGGCAAATCACAATCTATCTCAAAGGGAAAGTTGCCAGTCAGATATAGAAATGTGTTGAAACGTGAGAAAGAGCTTGCTGGGAAAAGTTCTAGTGCAGTAAGGCAGCCTCGAAGTCAGAATAATAAAAACCCTTATGATAATGTAACTTGCGTAGGTAAGCATCTTCTTAATAATTCACATTCAATTTCATAAAATCTATTTTAATTATGAGATGGCCAATAATATGTTTTGATTGGTGTTTCAGTTATTTCAAAGGAAATGAACGATGCCTTCCTGTGGCTGGAGACTAATTCCCTTTTTGATGACTGGCCGTTGATTAAATCCAAGTGGCGTTTGTCTGCACCCCTGAGACTTCAACAATTGTTCAAGGACGAGACTGATTCCATTGCTAATTACCTAAACAAGTGGCCTGTTCTCAAACACCCTTCATGATATTCTCTTGTGAGTAAATCATATTTAATATTGTACAGAATGATTAATTTCTTTGCTCTAGAGTTCTAAGTTTGTTTTGTTTTAGCTGGAGTTGGATTTTGATTGTATTTACCCAGATAAAGGACTAAATCTCATAACCAACTGGAATGTGTTTGTTGAAACTATTATTCAGCTTGCTTCCAAAAGCCTTACTGACCCAGTGGCAAAGGACTGTCTTGCTCTTGCAAACACTGTTACACATTGTAAGTATCTATTCTAATGAAATTATTACCATAAGGCCATATTTCTGTGGGACAGTATTATCACCTACACAGAATGTCTTTGTTCTTAAAGCAATCGTGTAGAAGCTGATTATTATCTGAGATTAGTAGTTTGGATTTGTACTACTTTGCTGTTTTCTGATCTTTTTAAGTGCCATCATTGGCGTGTATTTTTGTTGTCCATTGTAAGTGTTTCAATGTTATCATTTTAATATTTATTATCTGTGGTGTTTCTTAAAAGTTTATTTTCATAATTTTGTTTATGGGGAACTGTGGGTGAACATGTGTAAAGTGATTAGGCTCTATATGAAACTTTTACTCATCGGTAAAATTTATAGTAAAAAAAAAAAAAAAAAAAAAAAAAAATTCACCCACAGTTTCCCTTAGACAAAATTATGACAAACATTGATAAAAAAAGAACCATAGAGAATAAAAATATATCAAAATGACAACATTGATACAAACACAATGGACAAGCTTCTACAAAGCTCCTCAATCACCTATAGATTATATTTTGATTAATTTTATTACTTGTCTAGCAGGGAGCAAGGGAGTCTTGGCCCTAAACATCCTGCCTGCCCTTTGCCCTCCAACTACCCTGGTTAAAGGAGTGAAAGGAACTGAGAAAAGGCGGCTACTTCTATCTAACAGTCGAGCTGGATTGCTACTTCATGTAGCGGTATGTGCCCTAACTCTTTCCTACATACTTGTTAATTGCTTTCTTCTGTTCTTTTGTTTGCATCATCTCCTTTCTCCCACTATTTCCTACTTGTGCCCAGTGTTGCCAGATGCTGGAGCGCCGAGTCGCTACGAGATGGCGCTCAAATCGCCAAAAGTCGCCACGGGCCCGAATCGCCAGAAATCGCCACAGTAGCGCTAGAATCGCCACAAAAATCGCCAATCCGGGCCTTACGTTCTGGCTTGTAATGTGTCGGAAACACAGGTCAGTGCATACCTCAGCGTTAGCTGACTGAAAGTCCAAGTTGTGCTTGTTCAAGCGTTTCGTTATCGGTCGCAAAAAGAGAAGTAGCACACTGTAAAAAAAAAACATGACGGTGAAAACTACGGAAATCACCGTTAATTCCTTTAACGGTGTCCACCGTAGAGTGGTACCTCCCTACTACGGCACGCACCGTACTAGAAATTTTCGAATCCCCGTTACGGACTGCCAAGTACGGCATCACCGTACTCAAAAAATGGGGTACGGAAGACCCGTACTTATGACCTCTGCCCACCGAAAATGAGGTACGGTGGCGCCGTACTCTGCGCTCCGTAGTCAGTTTCTAAAACGAAGATACGGGACACCGTAGTTGGTTCCGTACTACGATCTGGATTTTTTACAGTGCAGATAGTGATCTTCTGCTTTGAACAAGTCACACAGCTTTCGCCCGATCGCTGACTTGTCATTAGGGTTGGCTGAAGACGCTACCATGCCAAAGTAGGTCTTCAGCTCAAGCCACTGGGTGACAATAACGTCTATGGCCCGCGCCTACGCGAGCCATCTGGTTGTGGAGAGCTGGACAAGCTTATTAGGCATATTGCCGTTGTTAATAGCGGCATAGAGGGCGGCGTAGTCTTGACTCTTGACAGAGCTCCGGAAAAACCAGTTCCTGGTCTCGCGGACCAGGAACTCAAGATCTGCGGTCATCTCGGTGGCAGCTGCTGATGCGGCGTTGTGCAGGGTGTGACACACACACCGCACCAGCTGCAGTTCCGGTATCTAGTTGTGAAAACAATCAGTCAGTGCGCTTCGCAGTCTCAGTTAGCGCCCGGCTCGGCAGTCTGCCCCCGCAGCGCCAATTTTGTAATGCGCATGAAAATGCGTATAAAAGGTAACACATTTAAAACGCATTTAATGTACATTACTGCGTTAGAGGCACATTTAAAGCACATTATTTACATTAAATGCACCGAAAATGAGTTACTTTTTATGCGCATTTTTATGCGCATTCATTATTGCATTTAATACACATTTAAGCGCATAGGCGCTACCAAGGGTGGATAAGCTGAGCGCATATCGCTTACCTCTGCCTTCAGCCGACTGAACACAGAGTTGTGCTTCCCTATGAAGGCGTTAGCCCCGTCCGAGCCGATCCCTACCAGCTGGTCGATGCTCATCCCGATCCCTGAAATATACTCCTTGATGGAGTGGGTCAGGGCCTCAGCTGTCCCTCGTTCCACCTCCAGGATGCCCAGGAACTCGCACTTCATAGTCTTGTCTGTCTTGCTGAAGAACTTAACCATAATGGCTAAGGACTTAACTACCGTCAAGTCAGTTGTTTCGTCAATAATCAGTGAATATGCCCCGGACAGATTGACGTCTTTCACTAGATCCGTTAGAAGTGCTGGGGCAATGACCTTCTTTATAATCTGGGAACATTTGGTTCGGTGCAAGCGGAGGGTTTCCAGGACAGCCTTTGCCTGTCGTTTTGAGAAGATCGCACAAGTGATCCACGGAGTTAATGCTTGTATGTGCGGCAACATACATAGCCAAGCGGAGGTCCGTAGCTTTGACCTCATTGTGGACCACTTGTACGCCTGCAGCAACAAGTAAGGAATTTTAGGAAGACACGTGAGAATCGGGTATGGCTATATCAGTACCATTAAAGACAACGAACCCATTGTGTCTAGCCGCCGCTGTTTGTCTTTGTTGTAAATTTCCATGTTTTCCAAGTGTTTTCCAAATTTTGCGTGCCTCAGTAGGTCTGACATGGGCCCGCAGTTCCACGTCGAAAACCGTACAACGCGCCATTTTATTAGTGGCCCTCCCTTTTTTCGAATAGACTATTCCGGCGGCAGAAGTGGAGAAGACTCCTGGGAAGAAGAAGCGGTGGTGGGGGGCGGCGCGCGGCGGCGCGCGGCCCGCTGCGCATGCGCCGCGCCGCTGCCGCTGGGCGGTGGAGGGAGGCGACCGGGTGGGGGAGGGGGAAGCGGCCGGCCGGTATGAGAAAGCAATCGGTGTGCTGTGCGTTTGAATAGGTTCTCCTGGCTCAATTGCGTTAAAATGCGATAGTACGGTTTAAAGTGTTATTGTTTGTAGGCTTTTTGAAGATAATAATATTACATTTTCAAAGAAGACAATAACATTTGTAAAGGTATGTATCTTTTTAACCGTGACTACATTCTAAAAGCCGGTCTGTCATATCAGTCATAACCTATCGATTTGTTTATGTTAACTTGAAATGATTACCAAATCCCGTGTTCTGAACACTTTTTTATTTTAATGTCATCCTTATCTTTTTTCGAACTACTTTTATTCTCACTGTGATAAGTAGCAAACGTGCGTAATTTTTTCACCCATTTTAAATGTTACTGCTTTATTTCCAGAATGCGCACCATAGAGGAGGAACTTGTGGATGATCCCAGCCCAGTAAAGTGCAGCCCCAGGAAATGTAAGTGGAAGTGTTCTAAGCTACAACCTTCCAAAACTGGTTCGAATGATTCACCAGAGCATTTCCCTGAACCTCGGGCTGGTTTCATAAATGACGGAAGTTCACCTGAATTAGGCGCTATACTGCAGGTATGCTATTTTCAGAGGTGCCTGTACCATAGCTGTGTAGAAATGCTGCCACATAATTGTTTCCTTTTTCTTTCTGTCACCTCAGGTTCTATTTCATGCTGAGCCTTTTTTAAAATGGCTTTCCAGCCATACATTTGCTCCTGGTAGTTTTGCTGAAGAATTAGCTGACCTCTGTAAGCAGCACAGATACTCGACTGTTGTAAATCCTGTGCCTCTGCTCAACAGTAAGTGTAGTGTTGGTAATGTTTTTTTACGGCATTAATCAATTATTTTTACATCAATTTAAGAAATGGTTACTGCTTGTAACACTTTAGGACTCTATTTACCTTCAACTTTACTGAAGCCGACACTTGCCGAAATTTTCCTTGGACTTTTAAATGCCATTAAAGCAGAGGACAAGCATCAGGAGGAAATGATTGAATCACTGTTCGGAATTACTGTTTTAGAGACAGGTACAAGTTTTGGTTGGACGTAACTGCTTCTGTTTATATTTTTTTTTTTGCTGTTATCTTCATTTTTGTCAATTTGTGTGGCTTTCTATGTACAGAATCATGCATACAGTGCAACGTGGGTTTTGCTGAGAAGGCATTTGACTTGGCTTTCCGAATACCAGTGTATGAGACAGATAGTATTCAAAGTTCCCTTGATGAATTTGAGAAGACTGACTTCTCCTCAGAGTTCTGTTGTGGAGAGCCACGATTGACAAAATGTGATTTACTTAGGTATCCTGAAATATTGTTCATATTCTTTGAAAGAGAGTGTCTTCAGAGTAATGTGCCAATGCAGCTCCCCATGACGGTGAAGTTTGGGACGGAGTCCTATTCTCTTTTTGGAGCAATTTTGAGTGAAAACAATGTCTCTTATGAAGTGCTCACAAAATACATTTTTATGGGAGATGTGTGGATGGTATACAATGATACTTGGGTATGTATGGAAGGGTCTGTACTATTCATAGTATTCTCATTTTTACCAATGTTTCCAATTCCAATTTGACAGGGAAGAAGAATGCCGGCCACTTTTTTCTTGAAGAATTTTAGGAGAGACCTCCAACTGGTTATGTTTGAAAGGAACAGCAAACGCCACTCTTCCCCCTCTAAAACCAAGGAAAATACTTCAGGAACCACTGCAGAAACATTGGTAAGGAAACCTCCATTAATAAAGGCTTTATATGTATTCTACTACATTTGTCTGCACAAATATTCTTTGCTCTGTTTTAGGGTGCTGACACAACAGAAAGCAAAATTAATTCTGCAGATATATGTGTAAGCATTGAGAAGCATAGAATTTGCTCCTTCCGTTGAGCTGCAACTTGTTATTGTGTAATTGAGTATTTACTGTTTTTCATGTAGGACCAAATGAGTGAGATGGACCTGGGCCCCTCTTCACCCTCTTCTGCTAATAATAGACAGAAGAAGAAAAGAAAGAAATGGGCTCCAACTGTTCCTAAGGACTTGACAAAAGAGGTAACATCGAGCAATATTAAATTCATGGGTTCCAGAAAGACTGCACCTCAGCTTATCTGTATTATTTCAGATGGCTGCAGCAGTAAGTGTCGACCTAGATGTATATGATCCATTGCTGACAGAGAATGATGTACCTGGAGCAGTTATGCCATCCAATAATTTATCAGAAGTTCTGGTGAAGGACCTTCGCCGCTGGCTTAAATGTAGGGGACAGTCGACCTCAGGAAACAGGGCTACACTTGAAACGAGGTAAAGTTCTGGTACTGTACTTATGTCTTGTCAAGGGCAAGGACTTATTAAAGAAGCATAAATTTTATCTTAGGATCAAATTATGTTTTTCATCCGGTGCATGTGACATCCTTGATAGCAGTGTTGATGACTATGAATGGTACAACAAGAAAAGAGAAACACTTCGTAATCAGGTAAGTTCTTTCAACGTCAGTAGTCACGAAGCAAGTGTAACATGTCATAACATAATGTTAAGTTTATGTGTTTTGTTTAGAATCCAGAATCTGTTCCCCCAATGCTGCCAATGATGAAGCATTGGGGATCATTCCCAAGTTCTGAAATCCCAGTCCTGTACAATTGGGGACATGCTCATGTGTATCTAGTGGAGACAGCACCCAATTGGTCCTCTGTCTTTAACACAGCATTTTCCGCATCCCAAGAAGAGACTGGAGATATTGCAGAAGGAGTTGGACAAACTGATATAGCCAGAAAAGGCATGAGATTTTTAACAAGTGGAAATATCCTGCAAGTGATGGATAACAGGACTGATGACTTCTATTTTCTAAAAGCAAGAGTTCAAGCATCAATGAAAGATATTATTTATTATCCTACTGCTACTATAACAAATGTATCTGGCAGTGTAAGACAATGCACATGCTCATGCAAATGTCCAGAACTGGGTAGATGTAGCCATGTCGCAGCTCTCCTGCTATTCCTCACGAGGCACATTGAGGCTAATGGATACAAAGGTAAGTACAGAATCTAATCTTGTCGTTAAAAATCTAAAATTTAACATTTAAAAATCACATTTAAAAAGAAAACAATTAAAAGTACTCATATTATCACAGACATTGTGACATAGTTATTTCTTATCTTTGGAAGTCTTGTGCAAGTCTTCAGGTTGCGAAATCATTGTCCTTGTCATTGCTAGTCTTTGGATTGCTCCGTGGCGTCTGCCAATGGTTTCTTTCCGATGTAGCACTTGGTAAAATTGTGTAGACATGAGGCTACAAAAATCATGTCTGGTAGAATCGGCAGGGATAGGAGTTCTACTTTGTTATCTAAAATTTGGAAGTTTCTTACTTTTCCAATAACATGTTCTACATAAATGCGTACTGCAGCCACACTTTTCGTTGCTACTTCTTCTCTTGCTGTAAATTCTTTCTTACTCTTCCTGTTCTTACTTTTTCTTGTCATATTAGGGGGTTTGATGAGTTTGACACCCTTCTGGGCCATTTCCTCTTCCAGAAGAAACCCCCTGTCGGCCATAATGGCATCTCCCTCCTCAAGAATGTCTAGGAATCCTGATTGCATAACAATTTCTTGATCAGTAATGCGCCCCTCATAGCCACCACTGACATACGAAACACCACCATAGCAAGAAACTCCAAAAAGTACTTTACAAGTGTTCCTGTGCTTATAATTGGAATAGGTATTGCCAAGCTGCTGCATGTTGTCTGATTTTTCTATGACAAATTCTGCACAATCAACAATCATTCGTAGGTTTCTGTATGGCTTGAAGCATGGTGGTTTTAACCTGTTCTGTTTTTTTGCTGAAACTGCTAAGTCACTTTCAAGTTCCTTAAAGGAAACAGCTAAAAGTCGAATCCATGTAAAAAAAATTGCTCCAGCTTGTGACTTAGATATACCCATTATTTTCCCAATATCTCTGAGGGAGAGGTCTCTTCTCATTTTCAAAAGGACTAAGAACAACCTGCTTTTCAGTGAAATCTTGAAAGCATTTTTTCTAACAGGTGTTGTTCCATTTAAATTGTATTTCAGTTGGTTGCAAACTTCATCACCACCAATAAGCTGATATACTACCAAAAATTGACCTATTGTTAGTCCAGTGAAGTATCGAAAGTCCTCAGCACTACCCTGAGAGCACATTTCATAAGTGATTGGTATCATAGTCGCAGGTTCCATATCAACGGGATTCATCTGAAACAATAAGATGGCACATGTCAGTTGATTTATTACTGTTCACTAACTGGCTCCTTTTCCTGATTGTTACAGCTATGTCTTGCACTGATCGCCCATGCACATGGGGCCAAGGATCCATTGTAAGAGACCCAGGAAATGTGAAAGACAAAGACTATGGAGATGAAACTCACAAAATCAGAGCTTACTTCGACCCTCGACCCACAATTTTTCAAGACAAGACTCCCAAGCAACTAAGAGAATTGAGGCACAACTTTCTCAAGAATGTCCAAAGGTTGTATGTTACAGAACCTCAACCAGACGATGAAGAGAGGGAGTATTTATTTGATTTACACTTAGATTATACGTATGATCCTTATGAGGAATCAAAGTTCACAATTAAAATTACTATCATGCTTTGTAAAGAATTCATCAGTAACCTGAGAGAAACCAAGAGATGTGAGCCTTTTCAAGAGGAGGGAACAGAAAATCAAAACCAAAGTAAAGATTGGATAAATAAGAGAAGCATTCTGTTCACAGCATCTAGTGCGAAGAGGTTGTGTCATCTTACTGCAGCTGGCTACAAGAACTTCTTACGAGACAACCTGTGGCTTTTAAGTGAGTTTCAAGGAAGTAAAGCAACGAGATATGGTCAGAATAAAGAAAAGAAGGCAAGAGAATGTTATGAGTCAGAGATGAAACAAAGTGATCCTAGTGTAACTGTTGAAACAAGTGGTTTGTGGAGAAATCCTCAGTTCATGGAGTTTGGTTGTAGTCCAGATGGGATTGTAAGTTCAAAACTGGGACCTAAGAAACTGTTGGAGATTAAATGCCCTGAGATGTTGAAGCATGGTGATCCCCTCAACTTTGAAAAATATTTGAACAAGAGCCAGCAGAGTCGGTTCTGCCTTCATCGATCAAAAAATGGAGAGCTGAAACTTAAGAAGAACCATGCGTATATGTACCAGATTCAAATGAGCATGGGCATACTAAAATTAAAAGAATGTGACTTTGTGGTGTGGTCACCCAAAAAAATATTTATACAAACAGTTCAGTTCAATTGGAAGATGTGGGAAGAAATTTGTTCTTTACTTATTCCTTTGCATCATAGGTTGTTAGTGCCTGAATATTTTCTCAAGCGTACTCCTAGACAATTGGAGCCGTGCCTTCTTCAATATGTAGTGTGACTTGTGATAAGCAAAGTAGAATTCTTGAAATTATGTATAATGTTTTCAAAATATTACCTTTGTCGGTAAATTAATGCTAGCTTTTTTAGCATCTGTGTTGTGGTCTTGCACCTTCAAAGTCAAATTACTACTAGCATTTTCAACGTCTGTGATGTGCTTTTCTTCTGCTCCCTACAGAATAAAGAAAAGTGTTAGTCCAGTTGCCTTTTCATAAGTTGTTATGTTGAGCAATTTACTTGAAATAAACAGTATTTATATCACGCACCATGTCCAGTCTTCTCCTGGCTTTAAGTTGAGGCTGACCTTTAAAGACACTGTCTGCACTTTTGATTTGGTTTGCATTAGGGGCATCTGGAACTGATGGAGAATTCTTCAGGGGGTTGAGGGGTGAGGCAACCCAATTGTTTCTATTATTTTTTCCTGGGGTGGAAACAACTTTGTTGCCACCATTGACTTGCATGGCTTCATAGACAAGTATGTACGCATTCTGCTGCATGCCCTTCAGTGTCTGCTCACCCATAAGTATGAGCTTGGACTGTAAATTGTGAAATTAGTTTGAATATGTGCAATAAGTTAAAGGCACTAATTAAAATTGAAAAGTACTGTTACTTACTTTCTGGTCATTATACTGCCACCACTCAGTTTCTCTGCGACACACTGCAGTGTAGTGCCCACAGTCTTTAGATGAACTGTGATGCAAAACAGCACCCACCAGGCTGAAGTGCTTCTCATTGAATTTTAAAATACGGTCAATTTTTATTTTCCGAGATAATTTAGCCAAGCCATCTTCGCTTTTAGTAAATCGTTTTAGGTGAAGTACGAGGAAGGGTGGTGACTTATTGATCCAGGAGTGACTAGTTTTAGGAGTCTCAGCCTTGCAGTTTCGGCAGTATGCCCTCATGCCACCTGATGTTAAGTACTGACATACCGCCTCCTCCACACTGCTTACTTTATTGATGTAGAGACTTAAGTAGGGCACATTTCTTGCTCTAATCTCAGAAGAAGGATACGAACATATGTCACATGTCACTGCAAAATTAGAGTTCAAAAAAGTAATTACAATTTTTCATGTTGTGACATTGTTTTTTTTTTTTTTTTTTTTTTTTTTTTTGCGAAAGTCCTCACCTAATTGAGTAAGATCAGTTCCAAATGTACTCTCAACAACATTAGAGTCCAAGCCTGGGCTTTCTTTTTCAAAGCAAGACAGCAAGCCATCCATGAATTCGTGGGCATCCTCTTGCTGCCCAAGTCGCAATGATGGAGCAATACCTGAGGAATGAAAAGTTACAAGTAAATGACAGCTTTGTCAATTTCTTTTGGAAAAAAGAACACTACCATGAAACACTCACATTGTAACCAGGGTAGTAATGGTTTGGGATTTACTACACGTTCACTTCTGTGTAATTTCGCCAATTTTTGGACAGCAAAACATACTGAGTCTTCATCGAACTTTGTGTTCTTCAGCCAGTCGAACAGTGGGTCAATGTGTAGAAGTACCTAAGATGACATGACAGAAATAATTACATACATTTTCATGGGTTCTTCATTGCACTGAACAATGTCATTGTTTGTAGGTACTTCAGGTTTATTTTATTTCCATCACACCTGGAGAGTTGAGCCAATGTAGCAAGTAACGCCTATGTTTGTAAAGCAGCCCCAAGAGCCTACCATCAAAGGTTTAGCTTCCATCTACAAATTAAAAAAAAAATTATGACTAGATTCATTTTTAGTGCTTTGATTTAGACCAAATGTAAACATACACAAAGATCATATCCAGTAGAAGGGTTATGTAACAGGTTAAGAAGGCACGTACCTTTAAAAAATATTTCTTTTTCTTTCTTCCATTAATTTTATTAAACGTATCATTTTATTAAACGTAAGAAACGTATTTTCACTTGAAATCCGTAATTAGTAGATTTAACGGGGAATCCCTATCGAGTACGCAACGCACCGATTGCTTTCTCATACCGGCCGGCCGCTTCCCCCTCCCCCACCCGGTCGCCTCCCTCCACCGCCCAGCGGCAGCGGCGCGGCGCATGCGCAGCGGGCCGCGCGCCGCCGCGCGCCGCCCCCCACCACCGCTTCTTCTTCCCAGGAGTCTTCTCCACTTCTGCCGCCGGAATAGTCTATTGTCTGTCAACCATCCTGTTCCACGAAATCGTCCAAATATGTTGAATGCAGCGAGGCAGTAGACCGATTTCAGCGCACGCACTCGTCGCTCTGTCTCTCTCGCACTCGAGGAGTTTGCCCGTAGCTGCGATAGAGACAGAGCGACGAGCGCGCGTACGTGTACGAAACGAACCTCTGAGATCCGGGTTACTCTCCCACTCTTTCTTGTACAGGCGCAAAGCTGACGCCGTCCTCCTGGGCGTGAGGGAGGCAGAGGGAGACCCGACAGACTCCTGTGAGGAGGTGCCCACGGTGGCTTGGGCTTGGGGAGGGCGGGGAGTGCGTGGAGGGTCGTCCGGGTCGGAGACAGGCTAGGTCACGACAAGAGGGCGCTTCTGGTAGGCAATTAATTACAGCGAGGTGTTACATTTATCCGCTATAGTTACGGTGCGTGCACCATACGACAAACCTCTCGACTCGGCGTCCGCACGGGGGAAACTATGAGGCAGGCTGTGATGTCGGGACGTCGCTGGGGTGACCCACTTAATAAGAAGGATGGGCCGGGTGGATGTTGGGAGGAGTGACCAGGGGCAGGGGGCTCTTGGGTGGAGTGACCAGGCCTCGGGGACGGGGCGGCTGGAGCCTCGCGGAAAACTCCGCGGCCTCGGCCACGTGTACGAGGTGGTGGTGCAGCAGTCGGGGGAGTGGGAGCCCGAGCTCCTAGTGGCCGGCGCGTTTCCGTAGCCTTGACAAACGGGAAAATTTCCACACGGTAACTCATGATCGCCTCAATCAAAATGTATTGTGATCTTACTGGTCGTTTTGGTGGCGGCGGACTACTTTTGCCTTTTGCAAGCCAGCTTTCCAGCAACGACGAGCTTGGCTTTCCCCCGCCCGGAGGCCCGGTCCCCTTCTTTCCGGACATGGGTTTCGGCACGTCTTGTTAGGGACCCACTGGATCCACGGCTCCGATCCTCCTCGGAAGAGCAGACCGGCGCGGCGGGCCCGGCGCGGCGGGCCCGGCGGCGGCGGAGCCGAGCGACCGAGCCGAGCGGAGCCGAGGAGGATCGGAGCCGAGCGGAGCCGAGGAGGATCGGAGCCGAGCCGGATTGGACCCAGTAGGATCAAAGCCAAGAGGCAAGTCTAGTAGGATCGGAGCCGAGTGGAACCAAGTTGTACGCAGTGGGATCAGAGTCTTCAAAATTTTCCATTACCTTGGACTTTTATGATATCAATCCAGAAAAGTAATTTTTGAAAATAATATTTGAGTATAAGGTTTAGAAGTATTTTCTTAAGAGTCTTCAAAACATGATACATTTTCCATTACCTTGAACTTTTATCAAATCAATATCAAAAAAGTAATTTTTGAAAATAATATTTTGTTATAAAGTTTAGAAGTATTTTCTCTCATGTTTATTTTTAAGTCGAGTCAATTAAATTAAAATGTTCACAACTTCATAGTTGTTATCGCAGTTTTAATACTTTTGCTTTGAAGTAAACAGAAATTTTCTTTCTTTGCTCAGTTCTTAACTCATCTACAACCATGTCTCTTTTCATCAGTTTGTGAATTATGAATTACGCTGAATTTATCAGAGTACTGTAGTATTATCATCATTATAACCTAACCAGGTCAAACGTTAACAAGCAGACGATTCCCTGAGTCACAGCCACTGTTGGCAGTGACACCCTCTATACACATGGCCAGGGCCCAGACCAAACTTTTGTTTTACGATCGCCTTTGTTCTTCCTCTTGTTATGCCAAACACCAAATAAAAGGTGGCGCGAGCTTCGAGCTCTTCGCCATTCTCCACTCATGCGATCTTGTGTCAACATCGAGCTCGGCATTCCCTTACCCAATACTACATTGGTGGCAGCGGTAAAGGACGGAGGAGAGAGAAAGAGTTCAGCGAGGCCTTTTCAGCGCGCGCTGAGATAGGATAGGGACCTGGAGGCGCCCCCTAGTGCGCTCCGGAGGCGAGAGAGGTTAGGACTTGGCGAGGCCTGTTTAGCGCACGCCGAGAGGAGCTTGGCGAGGCCTACTAGTGCACGCCGAAGCTAAGGAGAGGGACTCGGAGAGGCCTTTTAGTGCGCCCGAGTGAAGGAATCACTGAGGCCTACTAGTGCGCAGTGAAGCCGAAGCAGGCCCAAGGCCGCCGAGGCAGATCCCAACTGAGGCCTTATAGAGCACAGGGAAGGATCACGATCACGTCCTAAAATCGTAGCTGATTGAGTAGTATGTTGAGACCAGTGTCTCGGCAGAAGAGTCTCGAACAGCTAAACGATTCGCTTGCCGAAAGAGAAAGAGGGAATAAAGGCTTGAACGGGAGTGAGGGATGGACACCGACACGGAGGGTCCCAGTGCCAGTGAGGCAGAGTCCGAACACGGGCAGCCGGCGTCTCCACTCGCTCAGCCAGAGGTCGCCCAGGCGATCAACGTCCAGGGGCAGGACGCTGCCAACATGCCGCCCCAGTTTCATGACCACGTCGGCCGAGGGCGCGGACGGGGGCGAGGAAGAGGACGTGGACGCGGAGGCAGAGGACGCGGACTCGGACGAATTCGAGAATTCGTCATTGCTGAGCATCCGTTGGCTGCAGATCGAGGGGTCGGACGACGAGGACGTCCCCAGCGAGAGAGACGACCTCCACGACGTCTTCTGGAAGAAGGACCGGGTCAACAAGCACTACAAGACCCGGGGGTGCAACCGCAGGCGCAGGTAGGCGCCGCAGTCGGCAACAACGAGGCGGTTCACCGCCATCACCGTCACCGGCAGCAGGCCGCAGACCTCGGAGGCGGCCCGCAGCAGCACGACGACAACGTCGGAGAACACTTCAGAGGGGGTTTCCGAGAGGACGACGACGCAGACGACGACGCCGACTTCGACGAGGAGCCAAGGCACCGGCGCCATCCCAACCGAGTCTGGGTCGGGGAAGGCCATCGTCCAGGACGGAGGGAAGCTGTCCAGGACTACGACGGGCGACGCCAGCAGTATGACGGGGAGGCTGACGACGAGCAGGAAGAGAGGCAGGACCATCCTGCTACGAACCGCTTCTTCATGCAGCTGCTCGAGAGGATGAGCGCCCCGAAGCCTAAAAAATACAGTGAGGCACCCAAGTATGACGGAGAGGCAGACTACTCCGTGTACCAGCTGCAGTTACAGACGATAGCTGAGGCGAACGAATGGGATGACAGGGACAAGAAGACAGCCCTGGTGCAGGCGTTGACTGGTAACGCCACAGACGTGATTGCTAATCTGCAGCATCAGGAGGTCCCCATCACGTTCCAGAGTCTGGATGAGGCATTGGTAAAAACCTTCAGCAAGACAGCATCCATGTGGGAGCGAAAAAAAGATTTCAACACGCTCTCGCAGGAAAAGGACCAGTCCATCCGCCAGTTCGCCAGGTAAGTCGAGCGCTTAGGGCGATCGTACCTAAGGAACATGAAGGAGGCGGACATCCAAGAGGCCTTAGTGGAGAGATTCATTAAGGGCGTCACGGACAAGAAGGCAGCCGCACGGTTGGCGTTTGCCGCACTGCCAACCTTGGACGAGGCGATGAAGACTCTCAATAGGGGCCTAAGTCTCGAGATTGATGAGCCACCGTCGAAGAGAGTTCGTCTCACCAAGGCGGAGGAGGACGAGAAGACCAAAAAGAAGGACGCCAAGGTCAACATGGTCTTCCCGTCGGAGCCATCCACATCAACAGCTGGCCAGGGATATGAGCAGCGACGGCCAGAGAGGAAGAGGCCGAGGACGCGGTCGCGGTCGTGGCCCAGGACGCGGCAGGGGGTCCGGCAGAGGTCGAGGTGGATCCAGCAGCAACCCCGACCAGTACATGCAGTGCAGGTTCTGTGGAAACTTGGGACACAGAATGGCCAACTGCAGAGCCATGGCACGTACCAACCAGCAAGCTAAGTGTCATAACTGCGGACAACCGGGACATTTCATGAGAGACTGTAAAAAGAAAAGTACAGCAAAATTTGAAATGCCTAATGTCCCGCCAGATCTGTATAAAGCCACGATGCAATGGTTCTTAAGTCAGGGCTTCGAAAACAAAAAGAAGCCACCCCATGTACCAAAGCCTGATGACGCACAGGAAAACTGAAACAACTTCCACTGAAACGGTGGCAATGGAAGTTGAAGAGAATGTTGTTAACAAAAAGACTGAAAATGTACAAACTAGTCTTAATGAAAAACCACCGGTGATTTCTCCAGACATTCCTATGTTTAAAGAATGTTGTACAAATTCTGAGAATCACCGGGAAGTCAGTATTGTTCCTTGTTACATGTGCACAAATGTAAATACCGCACCAATGATCGACTGTAAAATTCTGAATAAAAACAAAAGTGGATGTATAGACACTGCAGCAGTTATTACAGTTATCCCAAGGACACGAGACCTCCCAGTAGCAAGGCTCAGACTAAAAGGAGTCACATCACACAAAGCAAGCCTATATGGTCCGACCATGACAGAGTTTGAAATTGGAGGCAAAATATTCAAACACGAGACATATGAGGCAGATATCCAGGAACATATCTTGGGAATAGATTTCTTGCATAAATTTGATGCAATTATAGGCGTAAAGAAACAAGTCCTAGAGATTGGTGAGGGGCCTAACAGGGTAGAAGTACCATTCACGTTAGGAGAGACAAAAAAATGCAAAGATTTATACTACGGACAGGGTAGCCTATACAGTGAGGGCTGAGAGCAGCTTCACACTTAAACCTTTCGTGGAGAGAGAGGTTGCCACAATACTTAGGACGGATACGGTAACTGATGAGTCAGTTAGGGGAAGAACTGACGCCTGTCAGAGTAGTGGACACACTCAGGGTCTAGACTTGGGTGAAGGGGACCACACCCAGGGCAGGGTGGTTCTCAACACTCAGGTAGTGGGCCAAGCAGTGTCGTCAGACTCTGAAGGAGATAAAATAAAGGGATCCCTAAATGAGAACAGCCAGTTACCAGGGGAGACTAAGTTAGGATTATTCGTATCTAATCCAGCATTTGGAAACAACAAGGTTTCCAAACTACCACCAGGAGTGGTAGCGCAATCAGGCATTATACCCTGTCTAACAGCACCAATCTCTGTGACCATACAAAATCTGGGGGATAAGTGTATCACAATACCAAAATACGCAGTACTAGGAGAGGTATTTATCCTACACCCAGATACGTATGAAAAAGAATTTAATCAGGACTTCAAAGAGACAAGGGAATATGACGAAGGGGAAGATATAGAAAACATGGATGTAGATGTAGATGTGGATGAAATAGCACAGGTGAACGTGGTCAACCATGACACAACTCCATTTTCTGACGCAGAAATCAACACTGTTCCAAGTCTCCCAGAGATAAAGGAAGACGAACCACTTCCAAAAGACTTGCAGGAGTTGGTAGATAGATGCACGCAACTATCTGTAACAGAAAAACAGGAGTTGGCTAAAGTGCTAGGAAAGCATCATGACATCTTTGCAAAGGACAACACCACATTTGGTAAATGTCCCTGGATAATATTCAGGATTGACACTGGTGATCACCCACCCATTAAACAAACAGCCAGACCTATACCAATTCATTATAGGCAGGCAGTAAGGGAGACTATTAAGAAATATTTAGAGCAAGGTGCTATAAAGCCTAGTCAATCGGCATGGGCTTCTCCTATTCTATGTGTGATGAAAAAGACAGGAGAAGTTAGGGTCTGTATTGACTATAGGGCTTTAAATGCAGTCACAAGAGTCCCCGCCACGCCTATACCAAGGGTACAGGATCTGCTACAACATATGGGCGGCAAAAAGATGTATCATGCTTTCGATTTAGCACACGGATACCACAACCTAGAAATTCATCCTGATGATCAACCCAAAACGGCTATAATATTACCGGAAGGTCTGGGACTTGCACATAGGCAGTTTGAGTTTACCAGGTTAAGCTTTGGACTGGCCGCAGCACCAGGTGCCTTCCAGTATATTACAGACCGAGTCATTACCCTTGCAAAAGTCAAAACACCCGAAAATGACTTAGGTGAAACTGTATCAGTTTACCTGGACGATATCTGCATAGGAGGAGACAATTTCACACAAATGCTCCAAAAGTTGGAAGCATTATTTAATAGAATACGAGCAGCAGGCTTCCTTCTAAAAGCCAAAAAGTGTGAACTCTTCCAGCCAGAAGTCTCGTATCTAGGCCACAAATTGTCTGAAAAAGGAATAAAAACTGATCAGAACAAAATAGACAAAATACTCAGTTGGCCAGCACCAACCAATGTAAAAGAAGTAAAGTCTTGGCTTGGTTTGGTACAGTACTACTCAAAGTATGTTCCCCATATGGCAACAATAGCAGCGCCAATATTTAAGCTACAAAAACAGGGACAAATCTTTGACTGGACTTCAGAGTGTCAAGAAGCTTTTGACAAAATTAAAAAGCTACTAACAACGGCACCAGTGCTGGGAACACCAGATGTGACAAAGGGACCTTTTACTATCACAACAGACGCTAGTCTCACAGGTCTTGGGTGTGTTCTAAGTCAGGAACAAGATGGTAAAGATGTCACCATAGCATACTGGTCTAAAACTCTAAACCCAGCACAGAGGAATTATTGCACTACCCATAGGGAACTTCTAGCAGTTGTAGAAGCCATCAAAACATTCCATCACTACCTAGCAGGGGCTCCATTTATAGTGAAGTCTGATCACGCAGCACTGCAGTGGTTAAAGAACTTCAAGAATCCCACGGGCAAGTTGGCACGATGGCTGGAGAGACTGGCTCCATACAAGTTCCAAGTGGTACACGTCAAAGGTAACAGCATAGGGCATGCAGACGCCCTATCCAGGAGACCTTGTGACAACTGCAAGAAGTGTGACCGCCTGGAGGAAAGAGACAAAGAGGTATTAGTGTGCAAATGCAGCACAGCTAGAGTTTGCGAAAATAACTGTACAAATTGTCTCTTTGAAGAAAGAAAGCAGATAAGATGGACTAATAACACCATTACCGTTAACTGGACAAAAGTTGTTCCTGATGGTATGAGCCCGACAGACATCAGAAAGGCTCAATTGCTTGATCCCGACATAATGCCTATTATGGTAGCAGTGCAGGATCAAAAGAAACCTGAATTTCAAGAAATCGCGGAAAATAGCAACAAGACCAGGTCACTTTGGTTCCAGTTCAACTCATTAGTGATCGAGGGAGGAGTTCTCTACAGAAAGTTTGAACATCCCAGTGTTCGAAAAGAGAAGGAGGAATTACAGTTAATTCTCCCAACGAAATTGGTGAAATCAACGGTAAAAACTTACCATGAGCAACTAGGTGTGGGTAATCATTTTGGAGTAACCAAAACATTGGCATATCTGAAAAGATTCTTCTGGTGGCCAGGAATGTTCGAAGATACTTATGAGGTAGTATCACGATGCAAAATATGTGCCAAATACAAGGGTCCAAAACACCACACCAAAGTTCCGTTGAAACTGTTCCAGGAAGGAGTCCTTCATGGACGTTGGCATGTAGATATCTGTGGGCCTATAAGTCCTAAAAGCAGAGAAGGACATGAATACATATTAGTTGCAGTGGAGGCTTTTTCTGGATGGCCAGTTGTAGTACCACTGTATAAACAAACAGCAGACGAAATAGCTCAGGCACTAATAACTCATGTATTCTCCATATTTGGTGCACCACAGTCACTGCTAACGGACCAAGGAAAAGCGTTTGACTCAAAACTCTTCCAAGAAATCATGGAACTTTATCAAATAAAGAAACTGAGAACAACGGCATTCCATCCTGCAACAAATGGAAAAGCAGAAAGATGGATCAAGACGTTAAAACAACACCTGATGATATTGGTGGAACAGGACAGAGAAAATTGGCCGAAATACCTGCCATTCATAGCACAAGCTTACAGAAACTTACCTCATTCGTCACACAAGTTTTCTCCATATGAGGTTACGTTTGGAGCTGCTATGAGGAGTCCACTGGACGCGGAACGAGGTTCCCCGCCCAAGAACGTTGATATGCACAAGCTCTACCCAGTGTGGGTTCGGAAAACTATGCAGGATATTCACGAAGTTGTTGCAGACATGAATAGGAAAGCTGCAAAAAGGATGAAAGCTTATTATGACAGAAATGCAACACTCTCACCATTCCTGGAGGGGGATCTCGTGTACCTCTACTACCCCAGACGAGTCACGGGCATATCAGCCAAATTAACGACAAGGTGGGAAGGGCCTTACAAAGTCGTAAACCTGATCAATGATTGTAATGCCAGGATAGAACGGGTAGACAACCCGAGTACAAAGTTAATCGTCCACATTGATCGTCTTGCACGATGCCCGGCCGAGGAGGCAAATGTAAACAAACAAGACGATATGAGAAATGCGTGGTTACTATTTGTACAGTAAACACTGCCACATGGACGCTCGAGGCGCGATAATTTAAAGAAGAATAACTAGTTGCTATAGCACCCATTGTTGAACAGCAGGGACGCCTAGGGAATGACGGATAAGGCTAGCGTCCCCTCAGTAGCGTCCCAAGCGAGCTAGCGAACAGACCAAGTGAAGTGCGTGACGAACCAGACAGAAATGGCCGAGAAAAATAAGTCAGAAAGCTTTTTGGATACTGGAAGAAGGAAGAACACGTTCACAAAAATGAAAGTGACTTCGTCTGGTTTCAATGAAGACGGTTCGAGAAAAAGGATTGTGAATTTAGGCAGTGCAGCAAAGCCTACAAGTGCGAAGCCAGACCAAGGCAAATTAAAAGAAGTCGTCGAAAGAATGAAAAGAAAATTTGCTCAAGATCAAGAAGCCTCAAAAGCAAAGAGAGCCAAGATCATGATAAACAAGCCAGTGATCAAGAAAAGAAAAGCAGCAGTGAAAGTGAAAGAGCAAAGTGAAACAAGAAAAATCAGTGAATCCACAAGAACAGAAAAATCAGTGAATCCACAAGAGCAGAAGATAATCAGTGAAACCTCTGACATGATGGATTGGGACATGCCTGTGTTAGAAGCGGACAAAACCCTGTCCATATCACTAAACGAGGCAGAGGCATCAACCACTTTATCATTCCCTCCCATCAAGAAAATAGTGAGTTTGCCAACGAAAATAGTGCTGCCTGATTCACTTCTAAAAGATCTACAGTTGAGTGAAGATTCAGACGAAGAAGAATCAAGTCTTAGTGCAGAAATTAATCGTCTGGAGGCTGAAGTGAACAAAATAGGTGTAGAGCCAGAGGTGCAAGACAGACTAAGCGTGCAAGATAAACAAACAAGTGAAGTCAGTGAGTCCAAAAACATCAACGAGTTAGAAGCAGTGGAGGAGGAAATTGAAAAAGAAATTTCACAAGAGGAGCAAGCCATACGGGAGCTGGAGGAAAAGCTAGCAGAACTCCAGAACAAAAGCAAGAAAGAGAACTCACCTGCGGAGGCATGGCATTGGGAATGCCATGGAAGCCGACTGAAGTGACGAATGTTAGCACACCAAGTGGAAGACTCCAGTGGTTAAGTGAAATCCCAAAAAGACTTGAGGAAACTAAGGGACAGTTAAAAGTGCACCCACAAGACCCCCGTAGAAATAAAAGGTGCAGGAAGTGTCATCGACGCTTTCATGTGGCGAAAGACTGTCCCAATAAACCAGTGAAAAAAGTGAATTTCAGTTAACGTTTCGCAACCCAGTTAGTGAAACTTGTGATAATGTATATACCAAAGCATGCTTGTTAAAATATTAGTAAGTATGCCAAAATCTTGATTGTTAAGTTTAAGTGTGCCAAAACCTTGCTTGCTAAGTGTTAATTTGCCAAATGTTCTTGTTCAATAAAACATGTATTCACCAAATCATGCTCAATAAACCATAAATAAAAAGACATGAAGTTGTTAAATTAAAATGAACATAATGAATTTATTAAAACAAATTGAACAATGAGAAGGATCATGCGAAAACAAACAAACAAACAACAACAACTTGGATGGTGAACGACGAGCAGCAAAAGATTCCCAGAAAAAGGGAAAAAAAAGGAAAAGGCAAAAAGGGGATCTGGAAAGAAGGAAAGAAAGAGGGGTAACACAAATAAATAAAGAAAGAATGGAGAAGAAGGTCCACATCAAACGATAAAGCAAATAAACACAACAGAGTGACTAACCTTACTCCTCAGCGCTCAGGCTCAGCAGGAGCATCTTCAGTCTGCATGCGATGGAGCTCCAACTGCAGAAAAACAAAAACAACAATAACTAAACGCGCAAAGATTTTCATAAGGATGGCGCGAAAAAGATGCTTACGAAAGGCACGCGTAAGCAGCGAGCACAAATATAAGGTGTACCGGGTCCATATAAAACAGTTAGAGGAAGTTTCCTCACACAAAATACGAAGGACCCAGTCAGCACAAAGAAAGGAGAAGCGTAAGGGGCACATTGGCCACATAATAAAACGGGTTCTCCATCTTCAGTAGCACGATGATAATTAAAAACAACGATAGAAGACATGGTGGAAAGTGGAAAGAGCGAAAGGGAAAAGAAAGAAAGAAAGAAAGAAAGAAAGAAAGAAAGAAAGAAAGAAAGAAAGAAAGAAAGAAAGAAAGAAAACTCACGAGATCTAACTCCGCAACAATGGCTGCATCATCAAGGCGTTCAGGTTGGCCCAGGCCACCGGGGTAGAGAACGTTGGGAGGGGGCACCTGCTCCACGGCCTCCAAAGGGCCGAGATCCTCCTCGGAGGGCCCGCGTTGTAGAACAATAATAATAATTACAAAAAGAGAGAAAAAAAAACAATATATATAAAAAATAAATAAATAATAACTTACGAAGCAAGGGTCTAAGCAGCATCCACACTGCAGCAGCGAATCACATTCCAAATAACGAAGCGGCACCAGACGCTCGTATTGGGTATAACTGGGGTCCGCAACGGACCAGACCGGATTGTTGTGCACGGCCGTAATACATTGCACGCAAATCTTAAAACGCATAATAATAATAAGTAAGCGATCAAAATAAGACAGGTACAACAGCTAGCGACGCGTCACTGAAGCGTCCTGTGAAAGTCACTAAGCGTCACTTACTCTCTGCAGGTTCTCTTCACCAGAAATATGGCCGACGTAGTGCTGCACGAGTATTTTAGCGGTCATTTTTATAGATGCAGAGGTAATAACAACTAAGGATGCGGAAAAACTACGGAAAACACGGAGAAAGAAAAGCTAGAAACAACGGACGCGACGAGTGACAGAACGACCGTTAGGCAAGTGACGCGACAAGGAGCAACAAGTGAATAGCGGAAATCGCACGACCAGGGGAAGTTTTCTTGGAAAAGGTAGAGGGGGTAAGGAGCGACAGCCAATCAGAAGCAAGGACCGAAGCGACCGGCTCGGCAGCGCGGTTCGCGTTCGGGAGACCCGAAGCTCAAACGGATAACTGATCCGACAGACGGCAGGCTCCGAGATGATGAAATGAAAATAAACAGCACTAGTGTGGAGAACACATTCAGAAAAGAGAGGAGGATCGAAGTTAAAGAAATATTTCCAAAAGAAATCGGAAATCCAAAACAAAAACAAACACATCAAGACGACGCAGAGCAACCTCAGGACAAGAGCAACGACGATCAACGGAGGCAGAAGGAATCGACGCTGGATCAGACACACGAAACATCCTTTGTTTACAAGCTAAGTATCCCTTAACCTCAAGAGGTTAAAAGTGTTCAGCAAGTTAAAATTTTAAGGTGTCACGTAGATAGGATTAGCTAGAGGGTAGGAGACACCTAGGGCTAGCAAAGCAAGCTCTAAGGCAGTGGTAGGAAAGTACAACATTTACTGTTCCAGGATTCATTGTGTGTTTCAGGTATCCTGTTACGCCCTTACAGCAACTTCAAGATCTCAAGACCTAATCATATTCAAACTGGTACGGAACCCCGTGGTTGACACCCTTGAAGGACTTGACTACTATTAAACAGGATTAATAGTGGGCCGGAGTAGGGGTCATACTAATGCATTGCTACATGCTAGGGGGAAAGTCAATTCGTTTTTGTTTGCACACTGAGTCAAACCAGTAGGGTTGAATAACCCGTAGGTTTGCACAAGGTGGAAGTCAACAGGTTTAGTTAAGGATTTAGATTTTGCAAAATAATTTATTGAATTGTATAACGTTAAC
This sequence comes from Frankliniella fusca, assembly GCA_029379305.1. Taxonomy (NCBI): domain Eukaryota; kingdom Metazoa; phylum Arthropoda; class Insecta; order Thysanoptera; family Thripidae; genus Frankliniella; species Frankliniella fusca. Next base: position 27,059 of record JAHWGI010000142.1, read on the forward strand.
GTTAGTTCAGTGAATCTTGAATTGTAAAACCAAAATTTTGTAATGAAGACAAAGGCGAAGTCTAGGATGTGGTGAAATGTGAAAATTTCTGGAGAGAGGGTTCTAAAAAGAGGGAATAGTGTAGTATTATCATCATTATAACCTAACCAGGTCAAACGTAAACAAGCAGACGATTCCCTGAGTCACAGCCACTGTTGGCAGCGACACCCTCTATACACATGGCCAGGGCCCAGACCAAACTTTTGTTTTACGATCGCCTTTGTTCTTCCTCTTGTTATGCCAAACACCAAATAAAAGGTGGCGCGAGCTTCGAGCTCTTCGCCATTCTCCACTCATGCGACCTTGTGTCAACATCGAGCTCGGCATTCCCTTACCCAATACTACAGTACTCAACTAAAGTACTGAATTGATCGAACGGTAAATTCCAACGTAATCATTTTTCTTTTGAAATGGCCACAACGCTTTTAAGCCGTTGTGAAATCTCAACAGTAATAAACCTCCGTATATGACTAAATTGCACTGGGGAAAAAGGAAAAGTGTGCAGAAGTAAAATAGTGGAATAGACTTAAAACACATTTATTCATATTTATTTACATCACAGATTTTAATTTCATAATAATAGGGTAAAAAAAGTATTCACTAAACCATATGAGATTTAAGTATTAGTATTGCAGACAGTTAATACCAAAGGTAATCGTTATCACATATATTTCCCCAGTTCTTGGTTCTACTTCAAAATGTTCCGAACATGTGACATTCACACAGCAAACAAACTTATCACCATACCAACTGCCAAAACAGCTGTTATAGATTAATGTTTAATTTGTGGTTTTCTCAATGACATAAATCCGAAAGAGAATGCTATAAAATACAAGACACACCACTTATTACACAAACTGCGAAGGAAAGACTGTAACTTGCTCCCCGTCTAAAACCAACTGAACGCCAGGAAAGCTATTACAAACTATAAAACTCAGAAATATTACAAGCTTTTTAAATCCATTTCAGCTTTTACCAATTAAAAACCACCTTCAAAAGTCAACAGTCATCATCAAATCAGACTCCAAAACGTTGAAGCGTTTAAAATTGCCAACAAGTTTAAGTATCCATTGCCGTGTACACCCTTCTACATTTTGTACAATATAATGTGATGATTCGAAGAAGCAACAGTTTGAGAGACAGATGGGAGCGCACGCTCGAATCTAAAAAAAAATATTTCATAAAAATGCAACGACAGAATAAACAACAGCTTCTGCTGGTTGAACCAACCGACCAAAACACTGCACGACACCACTGAAAACAATGCCCTCTGAAACTAAATGCACTTGGTGCTAAATGCAGTATGTATCATCACGTTATTAGAAAGAACGGTTAAAATCCCTTTCACAATACCAGCAAGAATGTTCCTGTTCTTCATTAAAGAGAAATTTGTGATGTCATTTGAGGTTAGTCGCCGGCTGGCTGAGGAATGCACTACAAACATCGCACACAAACCTAAAAAGAAAACAATCACGATTAGTTCTTTATATTGTAAATAACAAGCACTGTCAAAACTTCATGATACTCACATGGTTCAAAGGATAAACACGGCGACAGCACGATAAGAACAAAGATATTTACTAGACATCCTCCAGAGGAACACGCGGCGCAAATATTCATAACTTTTTCGGGTTTTGTGTTTTGATTTAGGAACAGTTTCTTGATGAATCTTTATTCGCGTCGCTCGCTCACTCGCCAGTTTGCAATCATTACACAATCATTACACACTGATTATTTTTGAATTTTTGAATTTTTCAATTTTAGGTATACCGCTGTATACTCTGATGGGCGTGACAATTTTTTAATTACACTTTAACAATTCAGCGTCAATTGTGGTGCTGTTCTTAAGACCTTATTTTGTAAGCTCAGTGTCTTAAGTCGCGTCGTTTGCCTACCTACTATACGTTGGCGTGGGCCGGTGGACGCAGTTTTACTCGTTGGCTTGCGGGCCGCCAGTCTGAGACCCCTGCACCATACCTTTCCCTCGTCCAGAGAATTATCGTGGGCAGGAACACGTTGTTGTTGGTACGTTTTGTCATGACCATTCCACGCACACTCATTTTCTTTTCCACAAATTGACATGGGGAAAATGATGACGTGTTATTTTTGTTCACGCTGACGTAACTGACATACACTAGTTTGTAACTGCGTCAGTTCCAACACAGGACCCTGCGATATTGATAACACGTTTAACTTTTGTGACAAAAATGAATATCTGGTTATCCTATCTTTAGTGCCATAGGTGCTCTCATTAAATTGTTATTGGTTGCTCTATTATATTGATGAAGTCATGAAACATAATGTAAGTGACATTGCTACATTCATTATAACTGACAGTGATTTATTTTCATTACCTTCGTTTCTCATTGATTGTTACTTGTTGTTTTCTAGCATAGTGTTCGGGCACAGTGTTTGGTTGATATGGTAACAGCACAAGTGCTCTTTTAGACCTCGCCAGCACATTCATTTACCACAGGCACAGTGATTCCTTTATCTTTCTTCAAAATTTTTGTCAAAATTTCAGTATCATATTTCGATTTTTACTGCAATGGGTTTCAGAAAAGAGGTAATTGTATAAGTGTATTCTTAGTCATTGTTTATCTTTTACCATATTTTGTATGGAAGGTAATATATACAGGTTTTTTTTATCCTTTTTGCCAGAATTATAGGGTGGGTAGAGTATGCATACACGATCATTTTTGTATCATAAACTTGTGGGCGGAAACGTTAAGCAATGCGAACAGTTAGGTTTTTGTAATTCGGTTTGCCGCTTGCATCACACGTTTTTGCAAAGTTTTTTGGCTGCATTACGGTTCTTAGCGTCAGTTTCATAACACGTCCGAGGCCTGTACTCACTGAGACGACGTGAGCAGAGAGCCATCAGGTGACATCTTCATGTCAAAATGCTGCGAAGCAGACATTTGGTAGGATATTGACTGTTACTGAGGCGAAACGCCTGCGACAAACTGGATAGGCCAGCCCGCCAAGCACTTGTGTGAACTTGGCGGCCTAACCGGCGAGCACAAGCAGAGCGGGAAGCAGGAATTAAATTTCTGGTACTCAAAATCTTGTTTCCTCACCTCCGGATGATTTGATTGTGGGGGCATTTTATGAGTCCTAGTTTCGCAACGCCGTAGTGCAGGCAACCCTCACTGCGCACGCGTGTTATATGCTGCCTACCCCCCTGCTGTGGACTGCGGGGCGGGGTGGGGCGGGTGCACTACGAGGATGTTCTAGCGTAGCCCGACGCCCATGTGCCAGCAATCGGATTCCGAAGATCGCTGTCCTGCCTGCGTTTTTGTCGCACCTATGGCGGCGCCCTATGTCGGGGATGGCACGGCCCCATGAATGCGACAAGGACAGAAGCAGGAGCACTATCTTGGTAATCATACGGCAGGCTTCGGCGGGGCTGAGGGGGGGCTGGGCGGGGCGGGCTGGGCCGGGCGAAGCGAAGGACGGGGTGGGTGCACTACGAGGATGCTCTGGTCTAGCCCGACGTGCATGTGCCAGCAGGTAGATTATGAAGATCGAACTCCTGCCTGCGTCCTTGTTGCACCTATGGCGGCGCCCTATGTCCGGGATGGCAGGGCCCCATGAGTGCAACAAGGACAGAGGTAGGAGACCTATCTTGTGAATCATACGGCCGGCTTGGGCGGGACGGGGCGTTGCGGGGCAGGGCGGGGAAGTTCAAAAATGATGGTCTATGCATGCTCTACCTATTCTATACTTTTTGTCAAAATGACAAAAAACACCCTGTATAACTCATACACTTCATTTAATTTTCACTGTTTTTAAATGTCATCTAAAAATCATGGAGATTTTTTTGTGCGATCATAGCGCTGTTGTTTTTTTTTCTATGGATATGTCTTCGTCATTCATCGGTAGCTTATGATACTATTATAGTAATATGGTTTGTTTCTATAAGTGCGCAGTTAAGATATTAATATTTACTTGAGTGACAAGATAGAAGATAGGAATGGATGTTACTTTCATTAATTTAGGATTACAAACTTTATGATCTATTTTATCATTTTCTAATTAAACAGATCTGTGACAATCAATGGGAAATGTCATTTCAATTTCATTCTGATGATATGATGGGCGAAGAATTTATATCTTCAGTAAGTTCATGGCCTGATTTTCTATGTTCTTTGAGTAATTTTTTTGATGTTTTTTATGAAGCGTCTTGTTGTTTTAGGAAAATGAATTTGAAAGCAAAAAAATTAAATTAAGCAGTGGCATTACATTGGTGATATCAAACAATCAATATAAAAAGATAAGGGAAGATGTGATTACCTTGAAACAGGTAAACAGTTGTAATAGCTATTGAAATGTCTTAGTATCAACTTGAAATATCTATTACTGAATTGAGAATTATTATCTCATAGAAAGTCCAGACTGAGATTGCTGCGGCAGGAAGTACACCTACAACATCTACGAAAGCTGTTGAAGAAAGTTTTCTATCAGTGAGTGCATGTACAACTCAGGGACAAACCTGCTCTATGCTTGTCAACATGACGTTGAAATGGTACCTTAGTTATGTAGATTCTAATCTGTGTATAAACGTCTAATCGCAAGTACAATCACATTAATACTGGTAATAAAAGATCATAAGATGACAAACCATCTTAACGTCAGGTCGACAGTCATTAATCTGATTATAGTCTGAGTATAATACTTAAAAAGTTTCCATTTTCTTGATTCACGAACAAAAGCAAAATGAAGATATGACTTATGAAGTCGAGATTGCACTAGGAGTTCAAATTTATATTACCGATTCAGACTTTACTCATTTTTTTGAGGGCGATGATACGAATGAAATGGTTGTTGATGATGAGACAAAATCCGTAAGTCCTGATTAACTAATTTATCAGTACATGCTGATTCATATTTAAAACTGGAAAACAAATGTATTCTAATTAATTTTTTGATACAGGTTGTTGATACAGATTCTGATGATGATGATGGTGCGACAAAGAAAGAAGATCAAGACCATACTAACTCGGATGTAACAAAGGTAAAGTTTGTATATCAAAGTGATAATAGCTAATATAATTTGTGAATATCAAATCCAAACAAAGTTTACATGATGTGTTTATTTTTGCAGAAATGTGAACCCGATAAGGATGATCCTTCAAAAAATGATGTAAAAAAAAAAACAGAAGAAGCGTAAAAGATCTAAGGTAAACAGTTATTCACGTTTTTCTTCACTGCAAACCCTGGAATCCAATTTCTCACCCAAAATGGGAGAGGACACTTTTCCATACTAAATTAGAGTGAGAATTTTTAACCTCACTCTTTTTGAGCGAGATTGTTCTGAGCCTCGCTCTATTTGAGTAAGGATTTTTTAACCTCACTTAATTTGAGCACGAATTCCCACTTTATTTGGGCGAGGTCTCAAAATTCTTTCTCAAAAAGGGCGAGGAAAAAAATTCTTACTCTCCAGAGAGTAATAAAATTGCCCTCAAATTCTCACTCGTATGGGGGCGAGAATTATGACTCGTAGATTTTCAGTGTTTAAGTAGTAAAATAAATATTATACCCTGAAATTCCTTTCTTTTTTGTAGAAATCAAGCTCAGATTCAGATTTACAGAAGAAAAAGACACAAAAGAGGTCAAAAGATGAAAGGCGCAAACACGAAAAGGAACCTTCATCTGATGAGGTATTTATTATTGTCTTAAAATATATAAATAATAGATAGTAGTGTATAGGGTAATAAATTAGCATTCATATATTTATATTTAGGAATCATCTTCTGATGAAGAAATTAATAAGATTAACAAAGCTGCTTCAAAAATCCCAACTTACAAGTCTATTAAACAGCTTGTCAAGAAACAATTTTATAAAGTTTTGGATTTAGCAGATGCTGAAACCAGCAAGGGGAGGACAATTAGATTAAAATTAGAAGATCATGATGTTACAGATAAGGTTTGCTTTGTTCATATGCCTCGTAATGTTCTACCAGATATGTTTCCATTGTTACCAAGGCTTTTGGAAAAATGTAAGTCAGAACAGGGTCTTTTTTTTTCTTTCAGGGGAATGAAAGGTTTAGCTTTTAAAATTAAGTTTACTAGAAATCCTAACAAAACTAAAAAATAACTTTTTGAAACTCAGAAAATTCTACAGTAACTTTTGCCTTTGTCTCTGCGTTAGGCTGAAATTTGGGACAGTATATGGGCATGTTAACATGCAGGCCTGCGGCACATTCTTTTTTTTTTCTCTCTCGGTCTCTCTTTTCCCCTTCTTCTTTTTCTTCCTTTCTCAATTCCTAACTTGTTCTCTGTCTCTAGCCCTCTCTACCTCTGCATCTTTTTACATTTTTTCTCTTTCTTTCTCCTCCTGCCTCCCTCCAAATGGTTCTATTTCTTCTCTGTGTTTTTTTTGTATCGCTCACCTACCAGTACAGAAACGCCATGGAAATTTTTAATGTTTTGTTTGCAAAGTTATTTGGAAAATCCAAAATGAGAGTTGAAAGTCATCTTGATTTACCTTGATTTTGTTTGGCTTACTTTTCACTACCTGTTTGGCAGTAGTCATTAAAAATTCAGTGAGCTAAATTGCCTTATAATCCTTATCGTCAATGAATTGATTTTGTAGTTTTTGATAAATTTAATTTCTTGTACAACTTTATTACATTAATTTGATGATTTTTAAGCTATCTTTACATATCATGATGTCAGTCATATTTATCTTGTTTGATTATATTATCTTAATACAAACTTTACATATCTTTCTTTTTCTTTTAAATATTTTTAAAAAATAAAACTGATATCTGGCCTGCAGGTTTCTTTTTTTTTTTCCTAAGAGTCATTGTTATTTAGTGCCTTTGTTTTACTCTTAAACACAAACAAGACAAATTAAATTTTTTGGGATGTTCTTAATCAGTATCAATTTTAACATTTCATTAACAGGATGTGACCAAACAGAACCGTAAAAGGAAGGCTGCAGAAAGGCAACGTAAACACCGGAAAAATTTGTCATTACAAAAGAAGAAAGAAAATAATGAGAAGGCAAGGATACGAATGAGATCTATAAGGCAAAAGAAAACTAAACACGAAAAAGAAGCTGAAAAGAAACAAAATCGAGAAAGGCGATACATATTAAGATCCCTTAAAAAGGCTGGAATGACTTACAATCTTACTGACACACTAGATATAGAACAGCATAACTTTCAAATCTACATGAAACCACTGCAGTGGCATCAATGTAAACAATGTAATCGGAGAGTTATTCAAACATGTTTCACCAAATTTAAATGTCATAGAAATTGCAAGCTATTTACAGCAGAAAATGATATGGATCCGTTAGATGTGCCTGAAGAACTTAAAGATTTAACATACATTGAAAAACAATTAATTGCTAGAGTGCATTGCGTTATTTCATTATACAGATTTAAGAAATGTCAATATAAGTATAAAGGTCAAGTTATCAATTTTTCGCAGGATGTGCAACATGTAGCTGATAAATTACCACATCTGGTTGAGGATTTAAATAATGTTGTTGTTGTAAAATTCAAGGACAATATATAAGATGGACCCGGAATGCCTCCGATTCCGCGTGGCTTTACGAGCCTCTCGTCAGAGACCCGTTGACAGACCGACCGTCGCTTCGGCCGCGCTCGGGATAGCTTCGGCAGGCGTTCGGGCCATCCGTCAGCGGGGCCTCTCTTGCCCCCCTCCCCAGCCCGCCCGGCTGCCGCCGGCCCAGGCCAGGGGCTGTCCCGGAGCGGGCCGGCGGACCAGGCGGACCCCCTGCCCCGAGTGAATGAACGGGACGTGGCGGGGCGGGGTGCCATGCGGAGGCTGGACTGACTCTTACTGCGAAATGGATTAGCAGGGCGTTAGGGACCATCCATAAAGTACGTCCTTGCCCGAAGGGGTCGTCGAAAACGGACGTTGACAGACGTGGTCGCAGCAGTTCGGACGTCCGTTTTTTAATATGTGGAGGAAAACCGGAATGCGCCGTGCTGTAGGGGTATGGCAATACTCCGCGTCGTACAGCGCAGCGCTGCGAGTGGCGACTGCGCGAAGTATTTATTTTTTAATAGTATAACAATAAAAGTCATACCTGTAATCACTTTGCTTTTGTGACTTTAAATCGCCTTTACGCTATTAAACACAAAAAGAATAAAAAATAAGTAAGTTTTGTGGGGCATAGGCCAGAACGGACGTCCGAAAGGGGGGGGGGGGGGGGGTATCTGAAAACGGACGGTGACGGACATGGGGGTAGGGGGGGGGTCATTTGGGTCCAAAAACAGCGGACGTACTTTATGGATGGCCCCTTGTGCGACCGCTGTTTGTCCACAAGCTGGCAAGCATGGACAGCTTGGCGAGGTGCATCGAGAAGGATGAGGGGGAGAGAAGGGAAGGGGAGGGCGTAGGGACGGGGAGGGGGAGGCAAGGGAGGGGCATTCGCTGCAGGTGAATCGGGCGGGCCCTGTGTTTTCCCCAGATTTTACATTGATGCCTCATCTACTCTCGCTCTCGTTCCCTTCACGGAGAGAAGCTCATCGCAGTTGTGAATTGACCACTGGACCGAGCGGCGGGCCGTACGATGCGGGTCCCCAGTGGTGCTGTGCATTGAAATCAGCGTTGTTGAGAGAGGCGTCGTTTTTCTAAGTGCAGTGTGTGCCTGTCACCTTTAAAATCCGTATAAGCATAGTGTGTGTTGTGTTTCTTCGTAATGCCGAAGGGCAAGGAGAAGTGTTACTTGACCAGCTGCAGGGCGGAGCGTACAAATCTCATCAAATTATTTCGGTAAGTAATTTGTTCCTCCCCAATCGCTATATTCTGCCGCATTCTTCTTCGTCCTGCTCAACAAACCCTTCCTTACGTTAAGAATTTTGCTCCAGGTTTCCTTTGAACGACACGAAGCGAAATGATTGGAAGAATGCGTGTGGTTTCTCTACAAACTATCACCTGCCCAAGAAGGCATTTCTTTGCTCTCAGCATTTCTCCAGTGCAGACATTATCAATGGCATGCAGTACGTGCATCTTAAAAGAACGGCTCTCCCAAAGGTTTTTCCAGAGAAGGTAAGTGAAGTGGATGACAGAAATATTGCTTTCCTGGAGCGGGTACCAAATACCTCGCGGGGTACCTATTGGTACGATCTGCAAGTAAAAACTTATTTTATGATTTCAGGCTGTGCATGCCACTCCTAATGAACCCCCGCCCCTGTTGCCACTGAAACTTCTTCAACCAAATAATAGTGGTCAGATTGTGAGCAATCGTCAGCATACTGCGTTACTTGAGAAACCAAGTGTCCGCACATCGGCTGTTCTTGGGCTGTCACGCCTCCGAAGCAATCCACACGGCCTGCGTATCCCAAGTCCTCCACCACTCAAGTATTTTGAAACCAATCAATCATCAGGGAACAAGACGACAACTGAAGACCAGGAAAACATCAACCCCCAGAAATCAGCAGGGAACGAGACGACAACTGAAGACCAGGAAAACATCAACCCCCAGAAATCAGCAGGGAACGAGACAACTGAAGACCAGGAAAACATCAACCCCCAGAAATCAGCAGGGAACGAGGCGACAACTGAAGACCAGGAAAACATCAACCCCCAGAAATCAGCAGGGAACGAGACGACAACTGAAGACCAGGAAAACATCAACCCCCAGAAATCAGCAGGGAACGAGACGACAACTGAAGACCAGGAAAACATCAACCCCCAGAAATCAGCAGGGAACGAGACGACAACTGAAGACCAGGAAAACATCAACCCCCAGAAATCAGCAGGGAACGAGACAACTGAAGACCAGGAAAACATCAACCCCCAGAAATCAGCAGGGAACGAGACGACAACTGAAGACCAGGAAAACATCAACCCCCAGAAATCAGCAGGGAACGAGACGACAACTAAAGACCAGGAAAACATCAATCCCCAGAAATCAGCAGGGAACGAGATAACTGAAGACCAGGAAAACATCAACCCCCAGAAATCAGCAGGGAACGAGACGACAACTGAAGACCAGGAAAACATCAACCCCCAGAAATCAGCAGGGAACGAGACGACAACTGAAGACCAGGAAAACGTCAACCCCCAGAAACCAGCAGAAAACGAAACGACAGTGGAAGAACAGAAAAACGCCGACCCAAATGAGACAATTGAAAGGCCAACTAAGAGACCCAAGCGACTTGGCTCACTCTCCAAAGACCAGGTTCGTACATTTTTTTGCTTATTGTATTGCATGCTTTGTTTTAAGCGGCGGCGCGCGCGGGGCACGGCGGGGGCGGGGCGGGGGGGGGGATTTTATTTGGGAGGGCTCTGTCAGTCTATTTGTCTACCGCACAACAAGTTGCACACTGACAGGCGAATTTTTGTAGGTTGCCTTTTCGTTAGGCGTTTCAAGGGCGCTTTTTCTTTTAGGAGAGGAGGGGGGGGGGCTATAAAGCTATGCCCAGCTACGCTTCTAGTTGGGGTGAGAAAAGGAGGGGAAGGGGTGTCGGGGACGGGAAAAACGGAGAACCAAACGCACGGTTTTTCCGTGCCAAGCTTTGTACTCCCCAAAGAGTGTGGGCACTATTCGCGTGTCGTGCGCGTGTGAGTGCTGAGTACTGTAAAGGCGCATTAGTGTTGCGGGTCTGCCTAACCCCTAACAGCTCTAGCGAGTAAGCAATACCGCAACACTAGCGTCCATTGACAGGAACATCCGATAAGTGCGTCGTGCTTTACGAAAGGGCAGGCGCGTATTAAGGCGATCGCCCCTGTGGCCTCTAGACAGCCGCCTGAAAGGTAGGCAAATTGTGCTACAAAACCCCTGTATGTAGGCGACCTAAAAGGCACCGCCCCGGTCGGTCGGACCTTAATACGCCCCTGCGAAAGGGTTAGGGGCTGGGGAAGGTGAAAGGTAGAGGGGGGCAAGAGAAAGTGGTACTGGAGGCAGCATTCTCACCTTCACATGGGTTGCTTGCATTATCTTTCGTTAATTGATGTATCTGTTATTTACAGATACCCTTAACGCCTCATCAGATCGTCTCTCTCATCGAGGACTACGAGGAGCTACAAAGGAAGTGCGAAGCGATAGAGAAGGAGAGTGCTCAGCAAGAAAAGGAGGCGGCTTTAAGGGAAGACCAGCTGAAGAGGGAAAAGCAGGACCTTCAAAAGCGATTGTCTGCCAGTCTAGAGGTAAATAGTAGGAGACGTAAGAAAATAAAAAATATGGAGCAGCATGTTGCGCGTATGAAAAAAAGAATTCAGACGCTGTTAACGGCACAATCTTTGCAAAAGAAGAATAAAGGTTCAAACAGCCATCTCCAAGTCCAGAAAACATTAACTGATCAGGCCGTTTACGCTATGTTAAGGAGAATGGTTCACCTGGATGGGGGTGGATACGAAGATCCTCATTTGCGTGCATTTGCATTGTCAGTGCACTATTATAGTCCTGCATGTTACAGGTACATTCGTAAGAAGTTCAATGACTCTCTTCCTTGCGAGGATACCCTTTCACTCTGGTTCTCAACCATGAATGGCAATGCAGGATTTACTGCAACATCTTTTGACGCTTTGAAGCGTTTATCGGAGGACAAGGGAAAAAAGCTACCCGTGGCGTTAATGGTTGATGACATGTCAATTAAAAAAAGAGTTAATCTTGTGGGACAAACTGTAATAGGCTTTGACAACCTTGGTTCAGAGCACAACCATCTACTAAAGCCATCTAAAATTATTGAAAGAAAGGGTGAAATAGTTAATGAGGGAAAGCCCCGAGTAGCGAAAGAAGTATGTGTTTTTATGGTTGTGTGTCTGGACCAAAAAGTTAAAATACCAGTAGGCTACTTTCTGCATTCAAAACTATCAGGTCATCAGCTAGCAGATCTGATAAATTACTGTATGAAAAAATTACATTCTGTCGGTGCAATTGTGAGGGCTATTGTCAGCGACGGGGCTGCCTCTAACTTAAAAATGGCGGAGAATCTAGGGGTCAACCTAGAGCCAGTAAAGAGAGTGTGTCCTGCAGAAGGGGCGGGCATTGATTATTTGATGCCTTCAAATGAGTTTAGAACTTATTTTTATCACCCCTCAGACAAGTCAGTAAAAGTCTATTTTATTTTAGATATATGTCATATGCTAAAATTGGTCCGGAATGCTCTGGCGACCCGCAAAGAAATAAAAGATTTTCATAACAATGTTGTTAAATGGAATGATATAGAAAATTTGCATAAAGTCCAAATGAATGAAGGACTTAGACTAGGTAACAAGTTAACAGATAGGCATATCAAGTGGTTTGAAAATAAACAGAAAGTATCTTTAGCCGGGCAGACTCTGAGTAAAAGTGTTGCAGTGTCCCTCAAATTCTGTGAAAAGTTGCAAATGAGCAAATTTGAAAATGTATCTGCTACCGCTAGATTCTGCTCAGTTTTCAACGATCTTTTCGATGTGTTCAATTCTTGTACTTGTGAAACATACGGTCTTAAACAGCCCATGTATCTAAAAAACCAGCATATCTGGGACAGAGCGCTAGAGGAAGGGAAAAATTATATATTAGGACTACAATTGAAAGAAAATGGCCGCCAAACATTTAAGAGTGTTTTTGACGACGCCCGAAAAATCGGTTTTATAGGTTTTCTTGTAGGCATAGAGAGCATTCGTGGATTATTTCATGATTTAGTTAGAACGGGTCCCATGATCTATTTATTAACAAATAAACTAAGTCAAGACCATCTAGAAGCCTTTTTTGGCAAAATCCGACAAATGCGTGGCACTGACAATAATCCAAGTGCAAAACACTTCAGAGATTCTTATAGACGCCTCTTACTTGGAGCTGAAATTTCTGTATCAAAAAGTAGTAATTGTATACCTCTTGAGTATATTCCTATTCTTAATTATGAAGAGGTCAACAGGGAATTGAAGACAAGAGCAGAAAAGAAAAAAGAGTTACGACATAAACAAAATAGCATCTTTGTCAACCTTGTTGATCACTATTCCAGTCAAACTGTACCAATAATTTCTTCTTCCTTGTCAGATTTTGCTATAGCAGTTGTCTCTTATGTTGGGGGTTTTGTCTCCAAGGCACTAGTTTCTAAGTTAGAGTGCTTTCTCTGCGAAGGCGCTTTGAAAAGGGACCACGGGATGTCAGATTCGGGTGATTTTGTGAATTTTATATCGTTCAAGACTGTGCACCGAGACGGTCTAACTGTTCCCAGCCAAGACGTTGTTCAAGTTTGTGGTATTGCTGAAACATTTATTAGAAAGAAAAATGGTGCTAGCTTTGCACAACTTTTTGAATTGAAATCAGCAGACTTAGATAATGAGACGGTAAAAAAATATTGTCTTTCCACAGGGGCATTTTCTTACATGCCTGACCACAAGCATCGCAATTCTGTTGAGTTATACACCTATAAGGACTTGATCACAGACGTAATTAAGATTTTCAACTACATTAGGGTAAAACACATGTGCATGCTAATCAATAATTTGAATATTCACACTCATGTTAGGCATAAGTACAAAAAACTGATTCTCTTTAATAATCAGTAATAAGAAAAGCAGCGATGCAACTATTTTCCTATGCTTCAAAAGATGTGTTTATGGTACTAAATTATTTAAATATTAGTATCATGTTAGGCACCAGTTTCAGTTCAATAAATAACTTTCTGTAAAAGTCAACAATAAATGATATTATTCAATACTTTTCGTGTATTTTTTTTTGCGTAATGACTTTTATTCCTTCGCGCAGCACGCGTTTGGGCGCTCTGGCAATGCGGTCGGCGAGGGCAGGTCGCACGGCCGCACGCGCGTTGCATATATCTTTTTCGCATCCTTCAGGACTTCACGTGACACATGAGTCGGCCAGAGGCGGAGGACAGACAGGCGCGCAGCACGTAGCCGCCAGCCTCCCCCGCCCGTTATTGTCTGCGCACCTAAGGATGGTCCCCTAGTGGCGTGGCCAGGCGTGGCGAGGTGGCGGGGGGGTTGGAGGGGGCAGCCTAGTGGGATGGGGAGCCCGGCGGGCCCGAAGCCGCTGCCGAAGCTGCCGAAGTCTCGCCGAATGCAGCCGAAGCGACGGTCGGTCTGTCAACGGAGGTATGACACGGGGGGGTTGTAAAGCCACTACAGCGGGGATAGGCCATTCCGGGTCCATCTTATATATTGTCCTTGGTAAAATTATCAGAGTCTATTACATTACCTGAATTTGAAGTTAGGAAGGATAAAGTTTTGAAGGCATTAATATGGTTGAAGGAAAATAATCCAAATTATTCTGATATAACCATTGATTATCAAAACTTAGATTCATTACCTGATAATGGCAATGTGTATGATAGAATAACAAGAATGTCAATGATTTAAGCCATAACCTTCATGATGATGATGATGATGATGATGATGTAGATAATGTAGATGACATCATTTTCAGTCATGTTCCTGATTCTCCAAATACTTCTGCTAACAAATCATTCAAGAACTTTTTGATCTGGCCATCTTTGGGTACAACACCAATTAATGAATTTAGTAGTCCTTCATACATTTCTCTATGTTTTCCTCATTTGTTTGCATATGGTAAAGCTGATTATACAATGCCACGTCCTCACAAGGTCAAGTTGTCCGAATATATACAGCATCTGATGCTTTACAAAGATGGTCGTTTTAGCAAAGATGAAAGGTTTAGGTATTTCATGATGAATAGTGAGATGAGCTGGAATAGCTTAAATTTAGGTAATGTTTGTGTTAGGAAGAACAGCATCTTTTCAAAAATGACAATTTTGCAAATGAAAGACTATTTTAAGAGAAATCCTTGGATAACTAATCAGATAATGCATTTTGGTTCTCGTATAAGAACTACAAAGTCATACTGGAATTCACGCTGTTCAGAACTGTTAGATATGGTAAATCAGATTGGCACTCCAGCCATTTTCTTTACATTAATTAGTGCTGATTATCATTGGCCTGACTTATATAGATTAATGGGTTACAATGTCAGAGACTTATCCATACCAGAAAAGTCAAAATTATTATCGCAAAATCCTATGATTGCCGATACATTTTTTTATCTTAGGTCAAAATACTTTCTAGAAAAATCTTTCAAAAATCACTTTGATGTAGTTGATATCTGGTATAGGTACGAATTTCAGCACAGAGGGTCCATCCATTTGCATGGTCTTGCGTTGTTCAGGAATGCACCTGTCCTGAAAGGAAATATGAGTCGTGAGGAAAAGGAAAGTTTTTTACATTATTTTGACAATATTATCACCTGTGAAAATGAAGACATGAATTTGTTACCTTCACATGTCCATCCTTGTCAAGTTAACTTGGATGATGTTGAAGATGTACAGATTGATATTTGTCAACTTGTTAATCATTTGCAGCGTCATACAAAGTGTCGAAAATCCCATTGTTTGAGACCTGTTGGCAGGAGTAAACAGCTAGAATGTCGGTATAAGTTTCCAATGGATATGAGAGAGAGAAGTGAACTTGATGAAGAAGATGGTAACGTGATTGGGATAAAATTCAAGAGAAATGATCAATTACTAAACAAATATAATAAGTGGGTTTTACAAACTTGGAGGGCAAATATTGACATATCTCCAATAGTTAATAAGCGTATAGTATACAGATATATTGCTAAGTATGCATCTACATCCGAAATTAAGTCATTGTGTTACAATCAGGTTCTGACTGATATCTTAAACACTGATGGTGATGGAGGTGAAATGTCCAAGAAAGCAATCAGAAAGTTATTAGTTTCATCCTGTGCTGAGAGAGATGACTGTGCTCAAGAGGTAATTCATTTTTTGATGGGTTATCATTGTTATCACTCCAGTAGGGAATTTGTCATAGGAAACCTGAAAAGTGTGGATTGGTTAACTGTTAGTAATTTTTCAGTGAGAACAAACATTTTGGATCTTTATGCAACTAGACCAGAAAGATATAAAAAGTTATGTATATTTCAGGTAGCTAAATTTTTTAAATTTAACAGCGGTAATTTTATAGTAAGAAGTAAACGAGCTGTAGTTAGGTATTTTCCAAGATTAGCCAAAGATCACGATGAGGACTTATATTATACTTATATGTGTCAGTTATTTTATCCTTGGAGAAATGTTGATGATGTTGCAGAAGTTGATGAACAAATGAAACTGTATATTGACTTTCTATACAAAAAGTATATTGAAAAAGGAACAGATGATTATGAACAGCATTCAAGTGATGATGAAGATGATAATGAGGCAGAAAAGTCATATTCTCAAAATTTTGATAAAGAAAGTATATTGTTAGCGCTGCATCCAAAATGTTCATCAAGAATTGGAGATGTTATAAACAAAAGGAATATTGGTGTGAGGTGGGATTATCTAGCAAATAAGTTGAACAGAGAAACTGTACAGACTATTGTTGAACAGTTAAAAAATATATCAAGCCCTAAAGTAGTCTCTATTACTGATGTGAATGACTTTAATTGTGATCAGAAGAGAGTTTTTAAATTTATAAGGGAACTTGTTTATGACATAAAGAATAATTCAGAAACATCAGGATGTTTTGCAATCGTGCAGGGAATGCCTGGTACAGGTAAAACTTACCTTTTAAAGTCCTGTGTAGATTATGTAAGAAAGACTCTTGGTGACAGCTCAGTTAAGGTCATAGCTCCTACAGGGGTATCTGCAAAAATAATTAATGGTACAACTCTACATTCTTTTCTCTCACTGGGGAGGAACAGTTATCGGTCAGGTAGATTGACAGGACTTGAATTAATGAACTTTCAGGACAAACACAAAAACACAAAAATTATTTTTTTGGATGAATATTCCATGGTTGGTTTGAGAATGTTAGCGTGCATTGAGAAAAGATGTAGAGACTTAACTGAATGTGAGAAGCTCTTTGGAAACTTGACAGTAATACTGTTTGGTGACATCAATCAACTTTTACCTGTATGTGATCAACCATTGTATGCAAATATCGAAAATTTATCACAATACAATGAATTACTTGAAAGAGGAAAAGTAATTATGACTGAATTGTCTAGATCTTTCATTTTGAGTGGCAATCATGGTTATGTCAAGTTTCTTAAAAGAGTTTCAAAAGGATCATGTACTATACAAGATATGTCATACATAAAAGACAGATATTTACATTGTATGTCGTCATCAGAACGTCAGAAGTTTGAAGATTCTCTTAGATTATGTTCAACTAATGACAGTGCTAATGAGTACAACTTGAAAAAAATACTCAATATGAATCAACCTATAGCAGTCATAAAAGCAGACAACAATAACAAGACTGCATTTTTAACATCAGATGATATGGCAGATGGGTTACTTAATGTCATTATGCTTTGCAGGGGAGCAAGAGTTATGTTAAGAAGGAATATCAATGTTTGCAGGGGGTTAGTTAATGGAGCAATTGGCATTGTGAAACATATAGTTTATGAACATGGTAAAAAAAACCACAAATGCTGCCATTATGTGTTTTAGTAGAATTTGATTCAATAGATTTACATGACATAGACATTAAGTACATTCCAATTACTCCCATTCAAAGCACTTGGTATAAACAAAATGTATCTTGTACAAGATCACAACTGCCATTGGCACTTTGTTGGGCTTGTACTATCCACAAATCCTAAGGATTAAGTTTGAGATCTATTGTTTTGGATGCTGGTAATTCCGAATTTGCAATAGGTTTATTATATGTTGCTTTATCTCGTGTCCCTGATAAGGAATCACTGTGCCTGGTATAGAGATGCCTAATGCACGGGCTTTTGCCGATTGCCAGCCCGAGCGTCTAATACACGCACAGTGTGCGGCCCGAGAGGTCTCGGGCCAGGCGGGCCCGTCCAGCCCGAAGGCTGCGTAGCAAAGTGTCAACTGAGCAGGTGAGACGGGTAGGAGGCTGCTGCGCGTGCGAGAGAGAAGGCGGCCGGCCATCTCACGCAGAGCTCGGCTCGCTGCTTCGGATCGGGCCCGGCTGGCCCGGTGCAAACCTCGGCGTGGCGCGGCGTAGCTCGAGAGTCAGCAGGCCCGCTAGCCCGTGCATTAGGCATCTCTAGCCTGGTAACATCTCTAACATTAGAAAGACTAAACTCTGTAAAGAAATCTAAAAGATATGAAGTCAGGAAAATGTTCTTGAAAAAGTTAAAACAGTTAGCGTTCTCAGAGAAACAAAATGTACAGAAATAAATGTTTCCTTAAAAAGAAGTGACTTGGACATTTTTCTTATAACACGATGAACTTCAATATCTGTACCTCACTGGGAAAACTTTTGTTTACCTGGTATATGATGTTGAAATTATCATCCATATCTATATTGTTTTGTCTTTCTCCATAAGTTTGGAGATCATTATGATCTTGAGGTTTCTTTCTTCATCAGCAGCAGTTCTTTTGTGGACTAAAACAATAACACTCTATCTCATTATACTGTCTGAAAATTAACAATAAATTTTTTACAGATTAAAGCGCAATCAAAGGCAGATAAGAGAAGAATGAAAACTAAGCTCAGAGTAAGAAAGTATAGGGAAAATTTAAGAAAAGATAAGTATGATGATATAAGAAGAAAAGATAGAGAATATAGAAAAAGATTACGTGCTCGTAAGCAATAGTAAGGAATGTAAACAAGTACTCAGAAACAGAAAATGTGTTGGCTCTAGGAATTGAGGTTTTGTAAATAAATTATATGAAGAAGGAAGAAAACTGTTTTTCTTTTTTTTTTTTCTAAACGATTACTAGGCGTGCAATGCGTACCATTATGATTAGATGGCAGAAAGTCATTTTGACTTATTAAGATTCTTTCACAAAGGTTATCACTCAAATTCATTCTTTACTCATTTTGTCCGTTCATTTTTATATGGATAGTCAAAATCCTCATGTCATCGAGCTTCTTGGATACGAAATTATGTGAAGAAAATAATCTAATCTTATTTCAGAAAATTAATTTGTTGCAACATGGTTTTCTTGACAAAAGTGAGTCAGAGCGGACATGTTGTTACAGTTTTGGCTATTTTAAGTAAAGCTCATTGAACACATTAGAAAGGAAAATTTTGTTTGAATACTTTTTCAGGATTGTTCCCTATCCAAGAATATTGATGACAATATGTTTTGACTTTTCATATAATATTACGTGGATAACATGAGTAACAAATGATCGATGATTGATGACTTGTCAACAGCATTGTGGGACCACCTTTAATAAATCTTCGTACAGTCCACTTTCCTTGAAGACTTTACACTCATCATATTGAGAACTTTATCCATATTCTCATCGTGTATCATGGAATTTAGTAAAATCCTGTTAAACTGTTGTATAATTTCACCGTTCCGACTCTATCAGAATTATGTCAAATTAGAAAAATTCCAAACCATGCTTTTTTAAAAAGCTAATGATGCGTTGAACATTGACATCTAGTGACAAGTTGGCCCCGGAGAATTTAATCCCTTTGTCTAAGACTTTAAGGGTTGGAATAACTATGAAAAGACCGTAAAAAGTGATAATCAACTTTACTTGGTGTATATCTTACTGAAATCAGTTTAGTAAAGGTTAGTAACTAGCTAACCTTTCTTGGAAAGCTTTTTTTTCATTTCATTCATTATATCATTTTATGACTGATGTGTTGAAAAAAAGTCAAATATTTCGGACATGTGTCACTTTACTGATTTTAGTAAGATATATAAAAATAAAAATTAGAAACCCTTTCCTGGGCCTTTATTTTTAACTTTTTGACCGTTGGCTCTCCATTACAGGTAGAAAAGCTATCAACACTATACATATTTTTGATCGGTGAGTCAAGGGGAATCCAAAAGCTCCTGGCCTGATCCTGTGAGACCAAATTCCATCTAAAGCAAAAATTCGCAAAATTGGTCAATAAACACAAAAAACATATTTTGCCAAAGGGACACCCATCGTTCTCTAGGCTCCAGAGAATGACAGGAAGGGATTATGGGACCCGTAGAATGAGTTTTTTACCATGCTGCCAAAATGTCTGGGGGTTGCATCCGGGGATGTCGTTGAGTTGAAAAAAATTGCCCAGTGTGTTTTACATCAAGAATAAAATAATTTTATTGGCTTTGTATTTTAATTGTACAATTAATTGGATGAAGCAGCATGTCTGGAACAATAAAATTTACATGTATCATTATATTAACTGTTAGTAAATTGATTTATTGTTTACCTTTATATTTTGATCCTCTTTAACTTTCTATGTCAATGGTAGAGGCTTTGTTTAAATTTTTTTCCTGGTGTTGTTTCATTTATTCTGAGTCTGAGAAGTAACTGGAGCAAATTGAAGTTGATTAATATCTTTTAGTTATGACATCTTGCCATCAGTCGCACATTATGTATTACTCACTGTGTTCCATCGATGATATTGTTTGATTTCAAAAATCTCTGTCTTTTGTTGCAATCACAATCAATCTTTTTGATCAATGAATTTCTTAGGCAAACATCACATTTGATCCTTTGTAATTTAAGACATTCAAATAGGTGATGAGCAAAAATTTTTTTCACGAATACAGATACTATCTGGAGTACTTCATCTTGAGTTTCGCATTCCTCACATATTTTTCGAACTCTGCCATTATTTAGTAATACCAGTTGGTATGACACAAGAAGGCATTGAGCAAATGGTTTTATAGATGCATCATTAAATTTGACACCCATATTTTGATTTTACCAAATCAAAAATTTTCAACTGTTTCTGCAGTATAAACAGACTGTTGGGTACTATGACACTTGTTCATTGTTGTTCTGTGTGTCAAGTTCTAAAGCTATGGAAGTATAAAGAGGACTGTTCTTTTGTCTGTTTGTATTTCTAACAAATCTAAAAATTGGTGACTCAATTAATAGTCAGAGTGTGATTAAAAGGATGTGTGTATGCGATTTCACGCCATCCGTGACTTCTTTTTCATGTGTTTCATTGACCTCAACAAGAAGTTATAGTGTTAATCTGTGTTGTAACATCAAAAGCCTGCCTTTGGTCGCTTACCTTTAGGCTTTTATGTTTGAACTTACTCAATGACAGACCGTCAGCGGTCATAAGAAGTATCAGTCATTTTTTTAAACACATTAATTTTTGGGGTAGGAAGTTTATTGTGCGTGGAACGGTCTTGACAAACTGTAAGACAGTTTACATGACTGAAAGTCGGTGTTCTGAGGGTTGCCTACATAAAGGTGATTAGGACACTATATTGCCTACATTTAAAGCTACGTTCAAAAGGCCACCGGGGCTCACAAAAGGGGCAAAATCTGCTTCCCGGCTTTGTCGTCGGTAAGCTTGCTTGTCTGCCTGCCTGCTCTGCCTTGTACGGTTGTCCGAAGGGGTAACGAGGATCGTGAATAAAGGCGGCCGAACAAATGGCCGGAATTTGTCGTTAGTCAGTCATATTTCACACGTCAGTCACTTTTTTACATTTGTTTGACTGACCTTTATCCTTCTGAATTTTTCAAATCCGGACTTTTTATATAGAAGGAACCACTTAAGTTGATAATCATCTAAAATAATGGACCAGAGAAGCTAAAACGAGTGACTGACTGACTGACGGACCGTCGGATTCCGGACATTGTGGGGCGACCTTAAGCGACACTCAGTGAGTTAGCGTGCCTCATTTGGGACAGCTTTTAAAGTGGGGGCAGGGAATGAAAGAATAGCAGCGTATGTGAGCGTATGCAAGTTTATTAACCAAGAGGTGTAAGAGGCAATCTGTTTCACGCTCATCGACGATAGGGTAACATGAGTTTCAGACACTGAGCGCCCCTATACTCCACATCATGCCTGCCCGAACTGCGCTGCGCCTTTTCCTTTTTGCGGAGAATGTAGCGGACAAGTGATTAATTGAGGATGAGCGGTGACCGCCCGTCCCATCTTGCGAAGCTAAGCGTCGGTAGCGCCTGTCGGTAGCGCCTGTCGGTAACGCCTGTCGGTAACCTCTGTCGGTAACCTCTGTCGGTAACGCCTGTCTGTAACGCTGCCGGTAACCCTGTCGGTAACCCTGTCGGTAACCCTGTCGGTAACCGCTGTCGGTAACGCTGTCGGTAACGCTGTCGGTAACCCTGTCGGTAACCGCTGTCGATAACGCTGTCGGTAACGCTGTCGGTAACGCTGTCGGTAACGCTGTCGGTAACGCTGTCGGTAACGCCTGTCGGTAACCCCTGTCGGTAACGCTGTCGGTAACCCTGTCGGTAACGCTGTTGGTAACGCTGTCGGTAACCCTGTCGTTAACGCTGTCGTTAACGCTGTCGTTAACGCTGTCGTTAACGCTGTCGGTAACGCTGTCGGTAACGCTGTCGGTAACGCTGTCGGTAACGCTGTCGGTAACGCTGTCGGTAACGCTGTCGGTAACGCTGTCGGTAACGCTGTCGGTAACGCTGTCGGTAACGCTGTCGGTAACGCTGTCGGTAACGCTGTCGGTAACGCTGTCGGTAACGCTGTCGGTAACGCTGTCGGTAACGCTGTCGGTAACGCTGTCGGTAACGCTGTCGGTAACGCTGTCGGTAACGCTGTCGGTAACGCTGTCGGTAACGCTGTCGGTAACGCTGTCGGTAACGCTGTCGGTAACGCTGTCGGTAACGCTGTCGGTAACGCTGTCGGTAACGCTGTCGGTAACGCTGTCGGTAACGCTGTCGGTAACGCTGTCGGTAACGCTGTCGGTAACGCTGTCGGTAACGCTGTCGGTAACGCTGTCGGTAACGCTGTCGGTAACGCTGTCGGTAACGCTGTCGGTAACGCTGTCGGTAACGCTGTCGGTAACGCTGTCGGTAACGCTGTCGGTAACGCTGTCGGTAACGCTGTCGGTAACGCTGTCGGTAACGCTGTCGGTAACGCCTGTCTGTTAATGCTGTATAGGTGTGACTAACGGACAAAATGCAGTTAAGCTGCTGAGTGGCGCTTCGCAGCGCGAACGAGCTGTCTCGCTGCCGCTCGACAGCTCGTTCGCTCGCTCCGCAAATAAACCAAAACAAGCAGCGGCTCTGATCCTCTCGGCGTCGGCGTGGCGTGGGGCTCGGCTCCGGCTCCGATCCTCCCGAGCGCCTTCGGCTCCGAACC
Organism: Frankliniella fusca; assembly: GCA_029379305.1. NCBI lineage: Eukaryota > Metazoa > Arthropoda > Insecta > Thysanoptera > Thripidae > Frankliniella > Frankliniella fusca. The sequence continues at coordinate 50,067 of JAHWGI010000142.1, forward strand.
CACTCGGCTCTGCTCCCGAGGAGGATCGGAGCCGTGGATCCAGTGGGTCCCTAACCGCTCCTGTTTCGGCCGCCCTGCCCCGGCTTCTCAGTCACTCACTCCCGCGCCTACTGGGTACCCCTGGAAACAGGGAAGGGGCGGGCGGCCAGGCACCAGCCCCGCGTTTGTTGTCGCGAGGGCGCGAGGGTAGGTGGGCACTACTCCTCGCCTACAAGCGTTTGAAGGCGCGGGGTAGTACCCTTCTTTCATCTCAACACCATCTCGACGGGAAGGTTAAGAGGATTACGCCGCCCTCCCGTCCGATTCCGGGAAGCTGCTAGTAGTGTCCTCTCTCCTGCTCCTCACGGCTCCGCCCCATGAGTGCGACAAGGACAGATAGGGACAAAACGTGGACGAAACAGACTCTCGGAATCCGACAGCTGATGGATTTCCCGGTATCGGGCCAGGCACAGGCGAAAAAGTGAAAGGCTGGCACTCGCCACCTTCAGCTCGAGTTGTCCGGCAGTCCCCGCCATTTTCGGCTCACATCGTCAGGAAATTTCAAAAAATCGCCAACATTTCGCCTTCTCGCCAAAAAATCGCCAAGTTTTTTTCCGAATCGCCAACAAAATCGCCAATCGCTAAATGCCATTTTTTTTGTCGCCAAACCAAACGAAAAATCGCCAACTTGGCGAGAAATCGCCAAATCTGGCAACACTGCTTGTGCCAATGAAATTCTAGCTTATTGATGTTTCACTTCTGTCTTCTTATCCTGAATCTGCTGAGGGTGCTCCTACAATGTCTTGCAGTAAGCTGGCTTTCTAGACAGAGTTCTCAGAGACAAGGCGGAATTATTCTTAGGGCTCAAGTTATTTAGAAAGCGGATGTGTATTACTACTTAACCGAGTCAACTAAACACAAAATAATACAAATTTGATTGGCTGGGGTTGTTAAATTGTGGTTTTGATTGATTAACCAAGTATAAAACATTATAACTACTTCAACAAATTATTTTGACAGGTCAAGTTAGTACTCCATTAAGTAGTATTACACATCCCCTGTGTAATGAAATGTTACCCATTGAGAACATAGACTTAAACAAGAAGAATTGTGTCTAGAAAAATCAAAGCAACACCAAAGTTAGGTTAAGTCTAACAAATTGTGGATGTACCCTACATCCAGGTAGTTGAAAAGCTTTGGTGAGAAGTATTCTCACATTTGACTCGCATTTCAATAAGCAAAGTAATTAAAATTCCATCGTTCAATCAAAGAGTTTTGTCAGATGCAGGAATTCATTCTGAGTTCCTGCTTAACATTTAAATATTTATTTTGAAATTTCAAAGTACAGCTCATTTGACATGATTCCACACACGTGTGACATTATGCCTTTACATTGTCTGTGGGCAAAATAAAAATAATAATACTGAGACTTAAGTGTCTATTGGATTGCACCAACATCTGGGAAGAAAACAAACTTAACATAGTCTAGACCGATTGTAGGAACACCTCGACAACTGACTCTTGTCTTATTCGTTTCTTATTGCTTCATTTTTTAATCTATCTATATTGTTCTTCTGAAAATTAAGCACAATCATTTTAAATTGAATAGCACTTTCAATGTTTGACCCAAGTTTTACTTTCCAGGACACAGCAAGTATTGCTCAACAACTCCGTGCCAGGAGAGAAATTTTGTTTGCGGAGAAAAAGAAATCACAGCCTTTCCTAGTGGTTGTTGGTCCCAATCTCACAAACATTAAGGACTATTATGTTGATGTGTCTGGTATTCTCTATCGAATCAACTCTTTAGTAAAAGCTGTGGACGTTTGCTTTAAAGCAACTACTGCATTGCATGCAAATTACCCACCAGAGTCACAACGACCATGGATGATGATTCAGCGTGTCCTCTACAACATTACAACTGACTGGGATTCTGAAGTTCCATATGAACTCACATCATCATATAATGCTTTATGTCAGTCTCCACAGACCTTGTAGTTGTTAATTTTTACCATAGTAGGTCACATGTGATCCCCTTTCTTTTTGTGTCCTGTTCTTTTTCAGTTGGCTGGTTGAAAACTGTTGCACACTGGTTAGTAATTTGTTTGTATTGTCATATTATTAGTATTTTGATTACTGATGTTTCCTGTTTAACAGGACTGTACAGGTGTGTGTCTTGTTGCCTTTTCAGTTGACTTTTATTAACTGTTAAATGCTTGATTATTATAGTGTTTATTTATAGTATTTATTTACATTATTATAGTGACAACGGTTGCTGTTCTAGTCAAGTGTTAAAATTACACTTGTTATGGTGTTGGAATTTGTGTTGAATGGTGTTGAATTAGTTATATATTGACAATTGTTCTATTTTTCGACAATGGTGTTCTCCTGTGTGTGTGTGTGGTGATAATTTCTTAACACCTGAAATATTAGTTAATCACCTTCGTCTGGAACACACTAGTAATGCTGTTATTAACCATTATAGTTTTAGGCAATCACCTTATGTGCAGGAATCTTATTTGACAATCTACAACGTTTTATGACTCACTTACTTAGGCATCATAGATGTGATATTGGCAATGTGCCTTTAGATCAATTAAATGTTGTTAATGAAATTGATCATGCCCAGCAGATATAAGATGAGATAGAGGTTGAAGTTGTTGCTAACAATGTTCCTGTTTACTTTGACACCTTTGCCAAAGCAGTCTACGATTCTGGTTTAATGTTTACAGCGAAACTTTACAATAAGGATACCACACCAAGATCTCATGTGCCAGAAATTGTTAACTTCACTCAAGATTATTTAAGTGGATTTGTAACTCTTTTAAAACGGAAAGTTTTAGATACTTTTTTTGCATTAGATGACCTTGATGAGCATACTGTGCAGGAAGTTGATGAATTGAAAGCTTTCTTTAAAATTCTTGAAAGCCCCTTTGATGAGTTGGACACAGAAGCAAAGCGTATTGCTTGTTTAACTGATGCAAAAGCTTATGTTTCTCCTCAAAGATATTTTATTGATAGCAAACTTGCTCCTGTTCAGAGAAGAGGCAGTAGGTATATGGAAATGGTACCAGCCTATGGACAGTTTGTCAAATTGCGTACAACCTTGAAACTATTTTTAGAAATTCCTGGTGTGTTTGATAAAATTATGGAGAATCTTGAGAATCTTACTGCTAACAAGGAAGTAATATCTAATTTTGTACAGGGAGAGCTGTGGGATAAAATATCAGAGCCCTTCCGAGTAGAGGGTAAAATTGTTCTACATTTGTTTGCTTTCAATGATGATTATGAATCTAATAACGGTTTAGGTTCGCATGCAGGGGATGATAAAGTAAGTGCTGTCTACTACAAAATCCCTTGTATGCCTGAGGAATTCCTCTCTGTTCTGCGATTTATTTTTGTTGGAGCTTTGTTTTATGCCAATGATCGGAAAGATTATGGAAACGGCAAAACAATGGAGCCATTAGTCCAAGAGCTGGAATTTCTTGAAACAAAGGGGATCCTTATTAATTTACCAGACAGAACAGTAAGAGTTTATTTTATATTGGGACTAATTTTAGGTGACAATGTGGGTCTTAATACACTTCTAGGCTTTGTTGGTTGTTTTGTAGCTAATCATTCCTGCCGTGTATGTAAAATTCATAGAAATGACCTCCATGTGCAGGTAGAAGACAGTGATTTGCTGTTGCGTAACAGGATAAATTATGACGTTGATGTTGCTTTAGCTAATCCTAATCAAACTGGTGTAAAGGAGAAATGTGTATTTAATGATAGACTAACATCCTTCCATGTGACAGAAAATATTTGTGGAGATTTGTTACATGAGTTTGAAGAGGGAGTGTGTGGGTATTCGTTACCTTTGATATTAAACTGGCTCATTAATATTCGGCGGTATTTATCACATGAAGTTTTTATTGAGAGGGTTGGTGCTTTCCAGTATGGCCCTCATGAAAGTGGTAATATGCCCTCTCTAACAAAGTTAAGTGAAGATAAACTCGCTTCAACTAAATTTAATTTGTCTGGATCAGAAAGTCTTTGTCTGACCAGATATTTGGGAGAGATTATTGGCCACCTCATTCCTGATGATGAGCCAGTATGAAATACTACCTTGTGTTACGTGATTTGATGGATATTTTATATGCCCCTTTCTTTCCACCTGGTGCTGAAATACTGCTCAGAAACAAAGTTAGGGAGCACCATGAGATGTTTGTTGATACATTTAATGAGCACCTTAGGCCAATTCATCATGCACTTATCCATTATTGGAGACATGTTCGTGCTGTAGGGCCTCTGGTGCATACATCAACAAAACGGTATGAAAGTAAGAATAGAGAAGGTAAAATTGCAGCCTACTCTACTGAGTCCCGAGTAAATATAATTGTTACCCTCATGATTAAAAATCAACTAAAACTGGCTTATCAGTTACTTTCCAAAAGTAATTTTGACCTGAACTTTGTAAGTGTTGCAAGATCTAACTGTCCTGCGAGAATTGTGCCACACTTTCAGGTATTTTCCCAAGATCTCAACATTCGTGAAAACGATAGGGTTTCTTGTGCTAAATTTGTTGAATATGGTGGTACTAAATACTTTATTGACAGTGTTGTTGTACATGGATTGACTGAAGTGACACCTAAATTTGATAAAATTGAGTCTCTTGTTATTCATGGAAACTCTGAACTTCATTTCATTTTAAAAGATATGGATGTTGTTGCATTTAACAATCATTTTCATGCTTATGAAGTGGTAGAAAATGGCAATATTGTGTGAAGACATCCAGCACAGCTCTTTAACTACCAGCCTCTGTGGCTGCGTTATAGAGCTGGAGGTGGATCCCAATTTGTTTCCGTCCGTAATATGTTCTAGGCCTGCAGTAGATATATCTGGAAATAAATGTATAAAATATTACTAACTGAATATGACTTTTAAATCATTGTGAGATTTACAACTGAAAAAAAATGTACTTGTGAATATGATATTAAAATTAATGATAGACTTACCACTTATATTTTTCTTTTCTTTTCTGGAGTGAGTCTTTGTTTTTGGTCTCTGCACACCTCTTGTGATAGCTCCTCATCCGTTCAGACTGATGTCATGGATTTCTTGAAGAAAATTGAGTTTCAATCAATGCCTGCTTTTGTAGTTACTAAACTGCTTGAAGTTGATTTGACAGGATTGAAGAAAGGAATAGCAATATTAATGGCATATGTTTCTTAATTTGAATTGGTGCACGAAGGAATTGAGTGTCCTAAGCTTTTTCCTAATTTTTGTCTATTTAAATTCAACATCAACAAATTTACTAAGAAATAAACGAAACTATATTGCTTTAAACATCGTCATTAAATTGAGCTCTCCCTCCCTTTTTTTAAGTTAGTCTAGAGAATAGCGTACCCATGATGTAAAATTTGACACAATACCCAAAACCAGTGATTTTTCAAACCCAAACTGGCACCAGTGCACCAAAAAACATGTTTTCTGATAACTTATGCTACTGCTTTGAAATGCCAAAGAGTTCTCACAATTATAGGTATAAAGACCCTGATTCAAATCAATTAAAAACACTTCAATACATAATACATGCATTTTGGGGGGTTTGTTGTTCACGAAGTCTTCTTCGCTTCTGGCAATGATAAGCTCTACATAGAAATGTCTAGATTTACGAGTGTTAATCTGCAAAGCACAAAGAATGTAATGTAATTAATATTATGTACTAATATTATTTCAAATAATATATTATAATTTTGGTTGTTCATTTTGTGAAAAACTAAACTCACTTGTTCTTAGAATTCTTCGTGAGCTGTTGCCACTTTGACGTCTGCACACGTTTGTAGCAGAACACACTATACCTCGGCTGCTAGCTGCTAGTCTGCTAGTGGGGAGGGTCTAAGAATTTTTCATACACCCTCCACAATGACGAGGACAAGAGCAGACGGAAAATCACCAAACGCAAGGAAATATTGTGATGTGTGTTAATTAATAAATAATTATCGTACGATTCCCAGTACGTTAATGTTGCTTTAGAGTAGTATTCTGCGTCTTTCACTGTAGCAACTCTGGAGGTATGATTTCGCAAATTTCAGCGGTAGTTGGGGTTAAGAATCGTTAGAACATGTACGTGATTTTAACCCGAGGGGGACATCACTTCGATTTTGCCTGTACACTGACTTTTGACTGAAGATTGACAAATGACTGCGAATGACTGAAAATGACTGAAATTTGACTGAAAATTTCAGGAGTTTGACTGAAAATGACAGGAATTCGACTAAAAATAACAGGAAGCGAAATAACACAGATGACTAAAAATGACTGGAGTGACTAAAAAGATGGCTGGAGCGATTGAAAGTTGACTGAAGTGACTGAAATGTCACTTAAACTTGTGTAATTCATGATTGAAGCCTGTTCTCACACATGAAGCCTGCTGGATAGGCAACTCGTTCAATCTTTTGACGCCGCCGATCAACAGAAGTGGCTAGAAAGTGACTGAAAATGACCGAATGACTGAAATGACTGAATGACTGAAATTGACTGAAGTTTGACTGAAAAGTGACTTTTTTAGACCGTGTACACTGACTGAACGAAGTGATGTCCCCCTCGTTTTAACCTCTGTCTTCCACAAATTTAAATCCTGGAAACCGACAATGTTTTGTCACCCCAACTAAATTGAGTTGAAACCTATAATTTAATCATGTTTTGATTCAGAAAACCGTAATTTAGTTGACTGACAAGTCGGTTATCATTGACATAATGTTTGTCACACGACGATAAGCCAGCTGACATCACACATCGTTCGGCTAACGAAAATTTCGTTTGAAGAACGGCATGCTCAGCGTTAACTCGACGAAACTTTTGTCGCACCGCTAAGGACCAAATATTCGCTGTACCCAGTAAATATTTTTTTTAGTCGTATCAATCTTTATTTAGTTCCCTGGACTAAACGGTTTTCTGGGTGTACAAAATTTGTAACAAACATTATTCAAATTCTTTTAACAGTGTATATTTGACTGAAAATTTAAAAAAATTTGAATCACCTAACTTTTGAGTCAGCTCCACTATCTTGTGATGACCCTCCACTATCCGCGAGTGGCACCTCAAAAATCGATTGCTATATTGCTATTCACGCTTCCTCTCCCGAGTGATGAGTCCTCTTCAGCCGAAAACCTGAAAAGATTTCTGTTTGAGAAATGTGAAGAAGTGGGGCTGAGTCGAGGGGGACATCACTTCGTTCAGTCAGTGTACACGGTCTAAAAAAGTCACTTTTCAGTCAAACTTCAGTCAATTTCAGTCATTCAGTCATTTCAGTCATTCGGTCATTTTCAGTCACTTTCTAGCCACTTCTGTTGATCGGCGGCGTCAAAAGATTGAACGAGTTGCCTATCCAGCAGGCTTCATGTGTGAGAACAGGCTTCAATCATGAATTACACAAGTTTAAGTGACATTTCAGTCACTTCAGTCAACTTTCAATCGCTCCAGCCATCTTTTTAGTCACTCCAGTCATTTTTAGTCATCTGTGTTATTTCGCTTCCTGTTATTTTTAGTCGAATTCCTGTCATTTTCAGTCAAACTCCTGAAATTTTCAGTCAAATTTCAGTCATTTTCAGTCATTCGCAGTCATTTGTCAATCTTCAGTCAAAAGTCAGTGTACAGGCAAAATCGAAGTGATGTCCCCCTCGGGCTGAGTGCAGATCAAGTTGCAAAGTTAAAATTTGTGACAGACAATGGGGGGGATATTCGGAAGGCATTGAAACTCTTAAATATTGACAGGCTATACTGCATGGCTCATGCAATAAATATTGTATTGAGTACCGCTCTGGAGGTCAAGTATAGCGAGCTTATTGGAAAATGCATAGAGTCATGTCCAGAAGCAAATGAAATTATTAGACGGGGAAATCAATGGATCAAGGAAATCCGCTCGATACTCCCCAAAAATCACCGTCTTCTAAAACCTAACACACTGAAGCAGTCAAACAGTCAGAGCCAGGATCATGTCCCTATGTTAAGGAATATCTTAGATTTCAAACAAGAGGTGCGTATCGAATTGAGTCACAGCATTCGTAATATAGTGAAATGGTTTTTCACTCTTATGTACTCACTAACTGGAAATGTACTTTTTCGTACACATAAAATGTAACCAGATAGACAGGCGGGCAGATGTATTTATTGAGCAATTTGCCTACTTTCCAGGCGGCTATCTAAAGACCGACGGGGGGCTGGGGGTGATTCCCCTCCCCGTCACGTCTAGCTGCTCGTTTTTGCAGCTAAATGTGTTAAATCTCACCCATTTTTCCGAACATTGTTGCTTTCTAGCATTCTTTTTCATATTTAATGCAGCACTGAATGTCAGATTACTTTTTATCACTCTAATAAAACGTGCGAATGTCTTTTCTGACTCATTAGAACAGTAAAACAGTTAAATTTATTTATTACACCCGAGATAACAGTGTAGAATAGGATACTAAATTAATTTTTTTTCCTTAGGTTGCCAAAACTCTAGGTGACAGGGCTCCCACAGTTCTAGATGATGTGGACACATTTGATGTCGTGGACCTCTGCTCCTTTCTATCTCCCCTAGACCTAGCAGGCAGCAGAGAGAAATCCGCTGAAATTTTATGTGGCAAGTACCCAAAACTTCAGGAACATCTCAGGTACTATATGCACAGTAGAAATTTATTATTATTATTATTATTATTATTATTATTATTATTATTATTATTATTTATCTTGTGCTAAGATCGGAAACCTAACAAAGCTATTTTTCTCGTTTCCTTGTAAAATAGAGAGGATGACCACGACTCTCCACTGATGTCACAGCTAAAGGAGACAGCTTGACAGGAAATACTTCCCATGAAAGCCTCCGTCACATTACACCAGTGCAAGGAATTAGTGACATATTTGAAAAAAAAACTTTTATAAGTGCTACGCTTTTAAAATCTCCAAAGCAGGAGGTGTCCACGAGGTGGAACTCACACCTTGATATGCTCACCTCACTCAACGATCAGTGGGACGAGGTAAGATATAAGACATGCGCACTCTTACTTTTCATTGCAGTTAAAACTATTACCAAAACAACTTTGTCGTTTCTGACAATGAGTTTGAAACATGCCGAGCTTAAAGTGGTTTTTGTACACAATTATGAACAAGGTTTAGTTGGTGAAAAAATACAGAGATTTTATGAGTGCGTTGAATTTAAAATACGGCCGTTAATTTATTGTTGCAGATCAAGTAAAAGATTCCAGCTCCAAAACAAGGCAGAGGGGAAAACTCGATAAGACCCAATGTAGATCAAATAGACAAGATCCTGGTACAGGAACTCATTGACTTTCTCAAGCCTTTTGCTTTGCATACAGACAAACTGCAGGGGCAGAATTATCCTTCCCTTCCGTATGCAACACTGTCACTCGAAAAGCTTATGCAACACTGCATGCCAAAATTAGAGGACAGTGAAGTGATCAGCAAGATAAGGGAAAAGGCCTACCACCTCTTTTTGACTAAGGTTCTTATAAAGGAGGACCACAGGATTGCTACCTTTCTACACCCCCGCACAAAATGTTTGGGCGGGTATTGCGAAGAAGAGCGGCAACAGGTAATTTCGCACTGTCGTACTCTAAAAGGGGAGAACGCGTTTGTGTACGAAACGAAAACGTTTTCATACATATCCAGCCAAAGAAAAAAATACTGTGTCCCTTAAGTGAGACAATTTGTGTAAGTATGACCGCGCAAATTGCCTAAGCTTATGTCTTTGGTGGGATGCGTGGAAAAATGTAGCCATTTTGTACACAAAAATATTTCTCCCCGTTTAGAGTACGCACTTATTAAGTTTGTTACTCGCTAAGGGACGTAATAATCCCTTTGCAAGAGGCGGGGCTTTCGGGCTGCAGAATGCCTTTATACAGAGATTTTGTCACGCTATTTGCCTACGATTAAATCGACTACCTAGAGACAGTCAGGTGTCTTTTCCTACAATTTCGAAATGCCGACTAAAATAGAATTTCACTGAGACTTTCTTTCTCCGACGCTCCTCTATTGCATGCACTCTGTTCGACCAACTCAACTGTAGTTATATACACATAAGCCACGTTTGCGAGATCGAGAGCGGGGCGCGGGGGGGATCTGCAATGCGCCGCCTGGCGACGCTGTGCGAGAGAGACAGAGAGGGACCGGCCTCGGCCGGTGGTGCCAACCTTAGCGCATCAAAACACAGCGCCGTCACTCACTACCCTCGCCACCGACAAGAGGTCGCCGGGCCCGCCTCTCTCTCCTGCGTACACTCTCAGCCCGTTCCTGACTTTTCAGACCCCTTTGTCAGTATTCCTGCAGCTTAAAAACCTTTATAAGCTACTGACAACATTTTTTGTCAGTAGTACGAAAGAATTCCTTTTTACGTTACTGACAATTTCATCTTTAATTAGTAGATTACTGACAAAACTATACAGAATAACTAAAGAATTTATCAGTAATCCTGCTGCGTAAAAACGTAGGTATTTACTAAGAATAAAATCAGTTGAGGTCTGAGAGTGTATCGATAACGCAGTGGACAAAGTCGTGACCTCCGACGCAGAAGACCGGGGTTCGATACCAGGCAGGAACAATTTTAAGTCTATCTTTCACTGTAAACTGGTTGGCGTCTTTAGACGCCAAAATATTGGCGTCCTCTGAGAACGCCAAATCTTGGCGTTCAAAGACGCCAATATCTGGCGTTCTGAGAAGAAGAACGCCAAATATTGGCGTCTTTCAACGCCAAAATTTGGCGTTCTAAGAGGACGCCAAAATTTTGGCGTCTAAAGACGCCAACCAATTTACAGTGTTGCCTTGTTTCCGGATGGCAATGTTGGCAGCGCTGGAATTGGCATGTCCTACTCCTAAAAGTAGGCAACCAAGCAGCACTCTCAGCACGTCAGACTATAGCATTGTGTTCCCCCCGCGGAGCGGGGCCACAGCGTCGAGTAGGTAGGGAGGGGAGCCGAAGCTCGACGAGCCTCGCCCCCCTCCCCACCCACTCGACGCTCTTACAGTCCTGGAGTTCTAGAGTCCAGGACTTTACACGCTGTCGCTCCAGTCTCGCGCTCTTGCTCTCACGCTCTCGTACACGTAGCTTACCTGAATATAGCTTGTAAATAACTTGCTTTTTTCTCGTAAACCTTTTTTTTTTTTTTTTTTTTTTTTTTTTTTTAATTTTTTTTTTATTCTCTACTTTTCCATTTTTTCAAAAACGGAAGCAAACAGGGAGTGGCTCGTCTGACCGACCGCAAATTGACCGACCCCTATATTTAAAATAATAAAAGTAATGGAAATAATGTCATATAAATATTCAATATAAATATATAATATAAAAAATTGTAATAAAAATAGTGCATATTTATATTCGAATATAAATATTCGATTATTTATATTCGATTATTTTTATTCGAATATAAATATTCGATTATTTATATTCGAATATTTATATTCGATTATTAATGTTCAAATATAAATATTCGAATACAGTGCCTGTTGCTTAGGCTAGCTGGGCCTGCCTACCATAGGGCGAGAGGCGCTCCTGAAGATCTTACTCGAAAACTCCCAGCGCTCATCTTAGTAAGTGTTAAAGTTTTGCAGGGCGGGCGGGGCACTTAACTTTCTCCTCCCCCGTCAATCGTAAGGAAATAACAGCTAACAAATCAATTCGAAAATCACCCGTGAGCCAGGGTGTAGTACCCACCCCCACTGTACCCCCGCGGCGCAACTCGCGGGTCTAAGGCTACCTCGGTGGCAAAATAAGTCACAGGTCTCCCGCTACCCTCGCGTTAGGACTCGCGGGTCCGCGGCCACCCTCGCGGTGGTAGCCGCGGGTGCGCGAGCTACTCCCCGAGGGTACCCGCGACCCGCAGCGCTAGAGCCGTGGCCTGTGGACACGCGGGTTCTCCTAAGGAGGTGATGGCGAGGCGCGCATGAGCATCGGCAATACCCTCTATTTCTCCCTCCCTGCCTCCAATCCTGAGCATAGGCAATCAAACCTACGGGCGTGTCATCTCATAAGCACCCCGTACACTGCAAACCGAAGTGTGTGCTTAGTACACACATATTTGTGTGTACTTCCAAGCACACACGTATAGGTGTGTACTTGCCATAGTACACGCATATAGGTGTGTGCTTAGTTCACACCTATACGTGTTCTAAGTACACACTTCGGTTTGCAGTGTACTGTCACATGGTCGAGCGAGTGTGGCACGCGGCAGCCCGCACGGTGGGGCAGGTCGTCGACAGCATGGTACCTAACGACGCGCCCTCGACCCGTCTGGCGTGGGAGACGTCGATGAGACGTGGATGTGACCACCCTCTGTCGGTCTCTTTAGGTATCCACCGGTATCCACCCAGGAAAGTAGACAAATTGCGTGACAACCCCCTGTGAGCAGGGACGGCTCCAGACATGACTCGAGAGGTTTTGGCGCTCATCTGTATGTATGTGTGTATGTGCAAGGGTTGTCACAAATAGTAATTTTTAACTTTACACTGATTTCCAGCCCCTCTTTTCTTTAAAAAAAAAAAAAATTCCCTGACCTTTAAGTACTTCATATCGGTTCGATCAATAATTAATGAGCGGATTTTTTTTACAAAGTAGCAGAAATGGACCATTTTTCGATGAGCTTTTGTCACGCGAAAATCACAGTGTTTTTGTCAACATCATGCAATATCTAGGGCTCAGTCATGGACGCTAAAAAGTTTGGTTCTCGTCGGGTTCAGGGTTCAGACCCAGTTGCTCTGAGCAAGCCTGACTTCAGCCCCAGGCCCCGGAGGCCGACGGCAAGGGCAGGGCACCAGGGCGCCGTATCGTTACAAAATGGGCAAGGAAAACGCATGAAAGCAAATTCAAATTCTTAATTTAAACGGGTTTTTGATGTGCTTTCAAAACTTTCCCGGGTGGAAGGATCACAAGTTAAAGTATAGTTCAAACTGTAGTGGATAAACTGCACTTATATAACTGCAGTAATGCCGTATTCTAACAGTACACCCAGAATCCTATTTAATTGCATAATAAAGTGCACTCCTGAGTACTCTAGAGGCACAGTCACTCTGCACTTGGTATGTATGCAACAGTATACTTCCGAACTGCAGTATCAAACTACAGTTGCTACCACACTTTGTGTGCAGTGAATGCACGGAGGCGACTTGCAGTGGTATGTGCAGTTGTGAACTATAGGCAGATTAATACTTGAACACAGCACCAACCGCGTTCTCGAACTGTCCCTCGTTCTGTGGATCTAATTCTCTCCCAACTCGGCTTCCACTCTACCCCAATATGCTTTCCCTTCCCATACTTACACCGAGTGCCAAGCGCCTCTGATAGTGATGATAGGCAACCTGAGGTATGAGCTGCTGCACTGGTGGACAGCGCTTCAGGCGCCACGACTACTGCTAGCCGTCTCGAGGTCTCGCTCGAGGCGGGGGTCCCTCTGTGCTGAGCCCTCCCCCCTCCCCTCCCTCTGCCGACCGATTCCGCTGCCGGCACACAACGCTCTGTCTCTCTCGCTCTCAAGGAGACGATCGGGTGGTGCGAGTATGCTGTCTCTCTCGCACTCGAGGAGAGCGCCGACCCGACCACGCACCGACTGCTTGCCGCCCTGGACGAAAGCGGCAGAGCCACCTGGAGATTCGTGGTGATTTGGGTTGGGTTTGCTTTCGCAGTTCGCATTTGACAGCGCGACATCGACAAGAGCTCCGTTTCGGTACGTTGCAAATCGTTTGCGTTGTTGTTGCGTTCGCGTTCGTTTCCTTGTTTGTGTAAAATATTAGTGGATTTGTGGTGTTCCGTGGAAGAAACCTCCCATTATTCATGCAAATTTCACAATTTTTATTTTGAAACTTTCAGGTGCACCAGCTTGAGCAGACAGCAAGATAAGATGTCGCGAATCCATTTCTTTATCGTGATCCTGGAAGATAGATCCTTCAAGTCAATTGGACGGGTCAGCACAAGGGAAAGAAATTTTGAAAGTGGGGACCCTGTGATGTACCATGGACGGGAAGCTGTCATTTTAGGATCAGGCGGTATGTATATTAAAAACACTATCGACACAAATGTTAGCTGTCAGTTGTCAGAAGGTTTTGTTGGAAAAGTTATTCCCAAACAAATGAATTGCTTTTGTTCCAACTTTTCAGCAACCCGTCAAGAGGCAAAAGTCAATGGAACGGCCTACTATAATCAAGTGTGCGAGTTACATAAAGAAGAGGAATGCAATTGGATGTTCGAAACTCAAGATGCAGGGGAAGAATGTGGTAAGTATCCTTCTCCGTCTCCACAGTCCAAATTTGTGTATCACATTGTGAACATCGCTAATATTGTTTTAATTCTGTTCCTCCTATACAGCATCAGGCTCCACCAACCAAGACACCTTGCCTGAACCTCCAATGAAGCGACGCAAGTTTTAATGTATGTGTAAAATTACTTGTAAATTAATGTAAATATTGTAACTCCTCTCTTAATCAAATCATCACTTTTCCTAAATTCTTTCATGTGATCATGCTGTTAATTATTTTTAACTATAAACGTTTGACTTGAGAAGATAAGGATAATCTGTCATACTAATGTAATTGTATAGCTGTCAAAAAATTTTACTTATTCTTTTGTGCTTTTATTGCCAGAACCGAATTATACTTTAAACAAGGAATTTCAGCTACTCTATGCCTTCAGTTTTTGAACATTATATCAATATCTTTCAGTTTTTGAACATTATATCAACATCTTTCAGTTAGCGGGATGGAGATTATATGAATTAGATCAGGCTTCTACACATTTTACGTCAACTGCAAGGGGGTGTATACTCAAACAAACCAAAGAACGACCCTGGTTTAGCACAGGCGCTAATGGGAGACTCGTAAGGGTGAGAGGTATTTTTTGGCTGGTCAGACTTTATGCCTTCGGTGGAACCTTGTGTAGACTAAACCAAACTGTTTAAGAAATAATTCATTTATTTCAAAGAAATAGCAACATAAATGAAAGAAAAAGCATTCAGAGGTTGCATGCATCTTTCAAGGAAACAGATATTACAAACTTACAATGTTCTGTGTCATTTTCATTCACATATTTTTTTATTATTGTTATTTTAAAGACAAGATATGTTTTTAATCTTTCCTGGAAGATCTTAGGGGATGTTACAAGTAGATCAAATTGATCAAATATATAAGTATGATGCATAGGTTATTTACAGCAGTTGAAACCAGTAAGTTCAATGAATTAAAATGCTTTTCAGTAGACATAAAGCCCTACAGTCTTAGACAGTTATTATAGAAGTCTTAGAATAAAAATGGCATGATTAAAGAATAACATTCAAAATAAAATTAACATTTAGAAGGAAGAAAAAAAACAAAACAGTAACGAGTAAATCAGGTACTGAGCGTAATCACATTAGCAGGCAGTAGATAAGGTACAATGTACAAAGAACAAACTGTCCCTCAGTCATATTCACTTAGTTAACTTGTGAAATATAATAAAATTGCAAAACTAATGAGCACCAGTCCAATATATAAAAATGTTTCATTCAAATACATAATGCACATTTGTTTGTGAAACAAATACAATCTAATAAAAGTGTAATAAAACTGGGAGATACTAAAAACTCAGGCAATTCCAATTTCAGAAAATCATCTGAGCATTTCCATTTTCAAAACATTAATGCAAGCTATTCTGAGAGATTCACCTGTCACTGACTTGATATTGAATGACAGAAGTTTTGAATCTATGTCACATACTGGAAAACATCTTCTTATTTCTTCTGGCTCGTCTTTCAATATCCTGATATGAGGCAAAGGAATATCACACAATTTTTGTTGCCGGTTTTCTTCTATTATGTTTCCCAAAACAAAACATTCATTGTTAAACACCACGAATGAATGAATAACAAAAACCTCATTAGAGACGAGAAGCACAACACTGTTGTTCTGTTTTGAAACTCTTGAATAGTGTTCTGAGTGATAAACTACATTAAACATCTGACATCGGTCAAATGAAAAAAAGGATGAGTTTTCTTGGCATTGCACTCCAGCTCTTCTAAGGGAGGACACCGAATCCAGAGAAAGAGCACCAGACTTTGGCTTACCTAAAAGACATGCGGCACCAACTTTGAGGTATGCTGGGGCAAGGTTTTTTCTATGCAGCATACTGTTCAGGTATTGCTTGTGTGAATTAGTCATAGATTCCTCCATATCCTCTTCAAGCTTCCTAATAGCAATTTTCCTTTGCATAGCTTTGCAAATCTGCAGACTAGCACCATTGCTGCTCTTCACTGCTTGTTTTATTTCTGCTAGAAAGCTCTCAAAAATAAATGCTGAGTGAGCCCAGGGCTGCCCATATTCAGAAATGCTATGCTCTAGGTGGGTGAGAAGGTGAGCACTGAAGGTAACGTTATGTTTACCATAGAGCACATCTATTTCTGAAACAAACCTAGATAGATAACGACCAGCATAGGCCAATTCACTTTTAGCTACTGAGTTCTGCATGATGAGAGCTACAGCATGCACAAGCAAACTCCAGTGGTTCAAATATCTTGCTGGAAGAATTCCCTTCAATACAGGCATGCTGTACTCTACCACCCAGTGGAACCATTCATGGCCACGATAATCAGATCTGTCTTTCAAAGACCTTGGGTTCCTGGATACATCTGAGGTTGGAGTGATTTGTAATAGCCTAGCATTTATCTCGGCAAACTTTGATGACAAACCAAAGGGTTTATTTTTGAACTTCTCAAGGAACCACAGATTAGCAAAACGCTTACAAACGTTAACCAAAGCATGGAAAAAATCTAAATCAAGTCCTTGAACCATATTGAAATCTTGCAGTTTAGACAAAACAGATACTCCTTTGATACCCTTGACAGGCTTGCCTACTTGCTCCGCTTCTCTTGCCATTTGCATCAGTTGATCATGGCTTCTCTTTGGATATTCCTTGACAAATGTTGAGTATGATCTGATGTGACCCTTATTATGCTTCATTCTGAAACCTGGATGAAGGCAGAGGCCACACCCATACCACCCTGTTAAAACAAATTAGGTACAAAAAAGTGCATTCCATGAACAGTTAAAAAAATTAAGAGAAGAAAATATAATCACCATTAAATTGTGTTGAATTTCTGAGAAGTGGCCTAGCTATGGTGTCACTTATTCCCACAATAACTTTAAATTTGAAGATAAAAGTGGTGCCATTCTTAACAAATGATAAACCAGTAGCCTCTAGCCGGACACATTCTGTAACAAACGGCTCTAGGTATTCATTGCAGTTCGGCTTTTTAAGGCCAAGCCACAAAGAAATTAAAAAGATGTGCTTCCTTCGAATAGGTAGAGGTAACTCGTTCAAGCAAGCTAATACAGGCCAAGCTGATTTCTTGCTGGTTGTAGCAATCTGGAAGAGAGAATTTCTTGAAACCAAGGAGGGACATATGCACTAAAGAATTTTGTTTCTATTTCACCCTTTTCATACCTGAAGTCCATCCACGAAAAAATTGATAGTTAAAGTGTTTTCAACAACATTTTTCCTGTAATAGTTTCCATCGTAAATATCTTCATAATTAGATTGTACAATCTTTTCTCGTTCATGAGGATTCAGGATGTCAACTGAGGGATTCCGCAAGAGGGCTTCTAGCTGATCTCTCAAAGATAAATATAAAAACATGTTTCCTTGCTACTTATTAACCTCTGTGCTGACTGTTTCTCTACAGGTCACACAATTAAATGTTTTGGTGGTCTTAACTCCATTATATTTTCCACAAGCAGGACATATATGATGCCCAGTGATGCAGCATGAATATTCTTCAATAGCTCTTTTAATTAAATACCGGGGTGGCAGAAACACTTCACTCTCTGTGAGTACACCAGTTAGTTCCATCATATCTTCAGCAGCTGAGTAGGTTAAATTATGCCGTTTCATTGTGGCAAGGAGAAGTAAGATTTGAATTCTTTCACTGACAGATAAAAAAAGGTCAGTAGCTTCAGCCAAAACCTCCTCATCAGAACTAGATCCATCAAAATCATGTTGGTCATCTTGTTCTAACTCTCCACATACATTCAGATCGTCTTCCCCTTCCTGATCAGAACAGGAATCCAAGCGAAGAACGAATGACTCCTGGAAAAAATAAAATAGATTAGGACATGTTACTTGAGTCAAGTGAACTTATTCCTTTATTCCCTTGAAGTACCTCACTATAAATTGATGTGTTTTCATCATTGTTTTCTTCTTCATCAATAATGAAAAAGCCATCAACTTCATGTAACTGCAAACAGATACAGAAGCAAACATCAGCAAAAAATTTTCGCATGAAATAAAATGAATCAAAACAAAATACCACCTCTTGTTCGGGATAAAGTACTTGGCCATCATCCATTTGGTGTGATGATTCTTGGCATGGTACAAATGTGCACTGACTTGAAGGTGCAATATCAGAATGGCTAGGTGAAGAGGCTAAGGCAGGAAATGGTGGTGTTGGTGAACAAATTCGGCTTGGTGAAGGGCTTTGACTTAAAGGAACTGACAGCATTATTTCTGAAGAAGGTGAAGTAGGATGGCTTGATAAAAATGATGGATTTGGAGAAGCTTTGCTTTGAAACTGACTCTTGGCTGTCTTGGTCAAATGTGTTGCCGGATGCCTTTGTAAACTGGAAACATATCACATGACAAAGGAAGAGTAAATTATTTTGTAAGCTTTAAGTATACAATGGTGAGAGCGGTAAAGAGAAAAAAACAAGAAGCAAAAAGGTAAGTCATAGGTAAAAGTCTTTCACATGTTTGATATTACAATGTTGAACCCGTCCTTGACAAATATGGTATTCCTCTGAATGTACAAGTACGTGTTGTCATTACAACAGCCACTGATACTAAACCCTCTACTCTTGCTTTGAAATTGGATTTTCATCATATTTTTGAGATAAATTTCCAAATTTTTGGAGGGGGACTTGTTTATAAATATGTAAGTTTGAAATGTATTAGGTGAATTTGGATACAAAGTTGGGTATTATGAAGTATGAACTTTAACCTTAAATCGTTACTTTCTCAAAATTATAAACATAAAGTCAAAAAAGCACACATAGTGTTTCTGCTCAGCGTATTATAGCCTTTCCAAATATCACAATAATGGTTTGTGTGTATGTCATGTACATTCAGAGATCACCCTATCACGCCAGTCGTGAGCAGAATACTCTTTCTGAACACAGAAACTTTTTAATTAAAGTTAGTGAGTAAAGAACGAGTAAAACATCGATATTTCACCACACACGAGACAAAGATCATACCGTTTTAATTCTGTTTTCTTCTTGAATGAAGGTTGAGGTGGGCCGGCTGTTACTCGCGAGTATCTTGCCATTTTTATAACTCCATTGATAATAGGGTCCTCTTCTCCTTTTGGGAGTGTTTTCATGACCATGCTTGTCTTGTTGTACCTTCATTTTAAAGAGACGGACAATAATCCCCCTCAACCAACCTCTTCGCTCTCACACCACTTCGGTTAAGAACAGCCGCTGTCTGCTAGTGACAGTGCTACGATGTTTTTCTTTCTTCCCTCGCTTATTGGCCACAAACACGAGAGTCTGCATCCAGACTTTGCTTGTTGTTTGAATCTTTAAAATGTTTGAACGATCTTAAACAACTAAAAATAGCAGTATCCACTTTCAAAAATAAAAGGAAAATATTTCATTCATTTAATTAAAACATCTCTAAAGCGTTCTCGAGTGCCAACAATAATATGGTAGCATTATGACTTATTGACTGCCGTAGTATAATTGGTAGACACACATTTGACTACAGTTCCTCTGCTATTATAAATTGCCTCGGAGATGGTCTTCGCTAAGTTGTTCGTGACAAGCACCAGATTTGGTGTGCGCATTACTAGTTCCGTCTGTTTCGCGTCAGTGTCCGGTCGTGTGTAGTGAAGTGCGCTCAAGTGTCTAGTTTGTGTCTAGCGTCAAGTCCAAGTGTAAGTCAAGTCGTCAAGTCATGGCTCGTGGACGATCTCGGTCTCGGTCTCGTTCGCTTTCACGGTCTCGCTCGCTTTCACGTGGGAGCAGACGTCGTGTGCGTTCCGCGTCAGGATCGGGCGACAGGCAGCCTCCTCCACTCTATGCTCTGGTCAAGTGGCTCACCGGACAGTACAAGGGCACTTTTAGCCACAACGTGAACGCCTCATGGATCCGAGACTTCGATCCTGCAGGGCCATTTGACCGGAATGGTTATGCAATTGAGTGGCGTGTCGGCAACCAACCGCGAAATGGCTGGCATTTATTTGACGGACTTGTCCTTGAAGTTAGCTGTGAGTAACTCTTCGGTCAAGCTGCTTTTCACATACCTGTACCCTAGGGAGAGTAGCTCTTGCGGTTAGAAAACTGAACCATCCTCTGGCTATTTTGCATCAGTAGGCCTCTTATGGTTTAAAATAAGACATGTATGGTTCTGATTTTCTAAAGTGTGAGAGGTAATCTACCCTGCCCTTGCCTCAATCGTTGGCTACTTTCTGTGTTCTACAGATGACCTGCAGTACTTGAAGAGGAAGGAGTTGCAGCAAGTAACGCAGTGTACTGGAAGCAGTCGGGCTAGGCCACCAAGTCCCTCCACCCCTACATCCCACCTCCTTGACACTCCCCGTCAAAACCAACCAGACAATGGTATGCTTGTTCAAAATATTGCTTGAATTTCCAGATTATGCCACGGCTTTTCCATATTTCACAGACCTGCTACGTGCACTCCTTGGTGCTCTCCAGCCAGTCCAACCACTTCAGTCTCCTGGTCTGGCCGTAGCAGGCTCACCTGATCCTGATCAGGTACTATTTTAATTCTTTTATATCTGTCTTTAATATTGGTACTTTCTAATTTTTATTATTAATATCTTTTTACTTAGGTCAAAATTGGGAAAGTTCTCTCGGTCCCCAAAAGCTGTTATCTTCAAGCCAAAGCCACCAGGTCACCCACAGCTCTGACTATGTATTTAACAAGAGCTGCGTTCTCCAAGAAGAGGCTGCTGAAGTCCTCTTATGCAGGGCAGAAGAGAAAGCTTCCCAGTGGGGAAATAATCCAAAAGCCCAGTCTGAAGAGATATCAAGCAATGAGAGACATACAGGGTGAGCACACAACTTTAGATAATTGTAATTTGTTTTGATAAACTTTAAATATTAATGCCGGTTTTCCCTCTTATTAGACTTTGTTCTCGCAAGGTTTCCCATTTCTCAATCTATGTTTGGTGCAGCGGTTAACGCCTGCACTGGAGAGAAGGCAAAATCAAGGCCGGAAATTGAGGTAAATTTAGTGGAAAGAATTTTCTGCAAACTGTTTATTCTATTTATTTATTTATTTATTTATTTTTAGTATGAGGAACACATGTCCTGTTCAGAAGATGAAAACTAATGGGCCTCAATTCCTCTTGGCGACTTTAGGCTACAGTTTAATTTGATGGTCCTTGTGTCATTTTTATTTGTTTTATTTATTTCTGTATGAATTTGTTTTGATGTTCTGACTGAATATAAATTGATTTCTCCAAATCTTAATTTTTGTTTTATACTGCTGTCCCTCTCAAATTTTCAATAATTAATATGCAACTTGCCACCATAAGCAAGTACCGCTCCCTGCCCAAGAAAATGCATTGATGCAAGCAACCACTAATTTTAACTGTTTTACCTCCACACTGTCAATTTTTTTCATAGTTTTCACAATCTTAGCTTGCTTTCTATTCGTTTGGTAAATTAATTTGACTGCTTTACACTGCCAACTACTTTTCAATCTCCACATTATAACAATCTAGCATGAACCACTCCCGAGTTGTGTAACTAAGGTATACCCAACTTCAGTATGTTGTATTACGGTAATGGTCCAGAATAAGGGAGAAATAATGAACATTTAAAATTATCCTAAAATATATTATCAGTTGCGTTTTCAAGTACACATATTGATCACAGCAGCACAAACATGAAAATGGATGGATGTACAGTGCACGCAGAATCTCCTGTTAGGCAAACGAAAAGTTTGATCGCATTTGAGTTACAGCTGAAAAAAAAAAATTACTAGGTGAAAGTAGAAGCACAGATAATGATGTATTTACCTCGACGTCAGTGAACTGCAAGTTCTGGCAAAGGATTTGCTTGAAAATGGTTTGCATGTGATATAAACCTGAAATCAAAAAAAGACGGGATTATTCAATCAGTAGTACATGAACTTGAGGTAGGTTGTTTTCAAAAAAAGGTACAGATCAGTGAAATGATCTGCTAAGCAAAGATGCACAGTTGTTTGCCATCAGTAACGATGATGCCGTATAGGTTACCATTCCAGTGATAGTTATGCAAATTAATGCAGATTACCCCACTTTTTTAATTCCCCCGAGTCTCTTGAGAAAAGCAGAGGAAACTTTCAAAACTGCATTTTAAAATCCAAATGTTTCTACGCTAATTTTGAAAATAGTTTTATTATTCCCGAGAATCGAGGCAAAACGACGTCAGAGATAACTGGCTTTGCCATTTACAAAATAGCGAGGAGACATCGATGTGAATAACGCATAACGTTGTGATAAAAATATGCTTTGGCCTTGCTTTGTGCATGAAGTATTGACACAAAGATAATCGTATAGTATTAAAAGATTTTAAAAAGTCTACTTCAGCAATTTCATATTTCACTTTCTGGAAACAAATGACTGTGTGTTTATACTCCCAGAATGCAATGCGACTCACCCCTGTTGCGTCAGCTGGGTCTGCTGCGTCGGCCGGCATCGGAGCACTCTGCACCGTTAGCTCTGCACGCTCTGCACTCCGCTCGGACCACAACAACGTTATTTAGTGTCGAGAACCAATAACCAATATTTTGAGCTTTATGCTTGATGTGGACTTTGCTGGTTGTCGATAGGAACGGGATTTTTCTAATACTATTTTGACTCGAAAGCTTGTGAACGCTAGGCTAGATTCACTCCGTGGCCTATCCTAGCAGTAGTAGCTTGCAGCCTATGACTCCTCTAGAGAAAATAACTATCGAAGACAAAAAACAAGGGAATTTTTCAATTCTGCAAATGTGTATTTCAATGAAACAGAAAATTGAAAGCAATCTGATAAATTGCGGACTTCGGTTAAGTAGGAATCATGTTGAAGGAAAACCTAACCTCGTTATCTCTAACGTAGTAAGTTGTCTGACTCCGTTTTAGGTTCATGGTCCTTGTTGCAAACATGGTTTCACTAATGTAGCAATCTGTTCTAAAAAAAATATGTAATTTCTTGCAGATTTGTATGGGATGGTGAGATAAAGGAAACACCAGGGCAACCTGTTAGGACTTAACAGTGTTCGGTGCTCGAAGCTTGGAGCAAATCCAGTGATTTGATCATTAGTCTCTTATTTTTTTGATTCAAAACTGTGTTATTTCAACCTATAGTAGTAATAAATTATTATGTTTAATGAAGAGAATTGTGTTCTGTTTCTTAGGATTTGCTAAAGCCAACTTCAAATTCTTGGACGCAAACTAGCCGTCAACATTTCATGCCCCGATTTGTGTAGCTGTCTTGTAAGTAGTGTCATTTTAACTAGCTTTTCCAAGTTTTCTGCCTACCTTTGTCTTCCAAGTAAGACTGTCTTCACATTATTTGTTGTTTCCCAGGCTTTGCCAGTTTATTATTTCTCAGACATCAAAATAATATTGAAGGTAGGTTGTCAGCGATTTAGTACATAGGTACCCATAGATCAACCTGATGAGTGTGGCACCCATACATAATATGTGTGTTCTTTTTCAGAAGCTGCTTCAGTTGCTGAACTAGGGGAATGCTGTTGGAATGCATGCAGCTCTCATGATTGGGCCAAACATGTGAAACGGGCTTGCCAGTTTTTATATTTATCAGTCTTCAACAAAAAATTGCATTAAAGGTAAGTTGTCAGCGATTTAGTATATTGATACTTATAGATCCATCTGAGTGTGACACCTTTGGGTAATGTGTGTGTTATTTTTCAGAAGCTGCTTCAGTTGCTCAAGTTGAGAATGTTATTGGAATGACAGAACTGATCAAGATTACTCTTTAGGATTACGCCTGAGTATTGTGTATTCATCAGTTTCTTATTAAAGTAGCTTGCAAATTTATTTCTTGCCTTACTTGCTATACTTTTATTCTACCTTAATGAACACCTCATTACTGGAACAAATTTTATGTAGAACAATGTTATGAGTTCTATTGAACTAGAATGTAAAAGGCAGCATTATTCGACATTCAGTATGCAGAAAAAATTGATCCATTTACAATACACAAAATGCAATGCATCCTGGAAAGGGGAAAGGGCAGCGTCTGTGCAGACAAGAATTGGTTCTATTTTGTATCTGCAACTGAAAATGGCTTAAACAATAACACTACAGGTGTGAAGTAGGGATAAAAGACACAAAAAGTGCAGCCTGTATAATAATTTGGTTCTCAGACCAATAGCAGTGCTAGTTAGACCGCATCAAAAAAAATTTTTTTTCTCCAATTGGACGTTGTTTGGTAGATAACATGTAGAAATGACCCCCTGCAAAGTATGGGTGTTCTCCGACAACTCTAACCCGGTGCGCACAGGGCTTTTCTGAGCGGTCCCCGACGGCCCTGGCGAGGCGCGCGGCGGGACTCGCATCTTCCGAGCCGTGCTACTCGCGACTGGTGCGACCTAGAGTTACGGGCTGGGGCTTAAACTGACCCCCAAAGGGTCTACTTTACGTCTGTCAACGCCGTCAACGCGACCCCAGCCCCCCTCAACCCCCCTAGTGTACACAGCCAAGAAAAGAAAGTTCGGCGCGAAAAGAGAAAATTCATTTTAACTCCGGTCCACGTGCACCCATCCGAGTGTCCATTGCGCGCGAGAAAACCTTACCCATAGGACTAATCGAGGCCACGAGGGCTTCCACCGGCGCCGCCTGCATCACACCGAAAAACTCGATAATCTTTCTCCGGTCCGCTCCGGCCGCGCGGCGCTCGTTTGAAACGAGCGGCGGCAGCCGGAGCCGCGCATGCGCAGACCGGTGCGGCTCGCCACGGCCCGGCCGCTCAGCTGCCTGCACTTCCGCAGCTCCGCGCCAGGTCCAAGCGAGAGGCGAGCGGCGAGCGGCCGGTGGCCAGCGGGCGACCATTGTTTGTGTTTACCAAAATGGAGAACTTGTTTCTGCGAGTGTTTGGGTGTCGGCTGCCGGATTTCCAGCTAGAGGGGTCGAAAATGCCTACAGCTCTTGCTGTTATGCGAGTGTTTTTTTTTTTTTTTTTTTTTTTTTTTAAATGCACGAACTGAAGCAGACCGAACTTGAAAGTGCTCGGGCTACGGCCTGTATGTTGATGTGTGTGTGGGTACAGTCTGGCAGTGGGACTCTGTACGAGGACAATGTAACAAACAAGATTCGTGCCCTGTACTCAACATTTGCAAAACTCCGCAAGAGTCAGAGCCGGGGAGGGCCGACTTTTGAGGCAAATCTTGCGGCGTACATCGCGTCGCTGGATAGCGTCATGTGCATTGCGTCTGCGGTGCCGAACACACCGTCAACATCCCAGAAGAGAGCTGTCGCACGTTTGGCGGCAGGTGGCACCCCAACTAAATTGATAAAAATGGAAGTGAAGGGTGAGGACCCCCCCCCCCCCCTTAACCCTTCATGTTTTTGGATGTATTTCGAGACTTGTACCGTTACTTTGCAGACTCTGACTCGGACTGTGACTCTGAATCCGACCCGGATTCCGTGCCGAACGACATCCACGCGACGGCCGACATGACGCGCGTCGCGTTGAATTTGGATAGAGGGAAGGCCAGTGAGCGGGACGCGTTCCGGACGGTCAACGCTGTTGCCGTCGCGTCGGGCGCTCCGTCCATGAGCTACTCGAGCATTGCGCGCTTGCGGAAGGCAACGCGTCTGAACGAGGCTGAAAAAATTAGAGCCGAGTTCCGCCCGTCGGCACCTATGACGATCCACTTTGACGGCCTCAAAATTAACCCCCTGACTGGTGGAGATACTTTCATTGAAAGGCTCCCAATCGTCGTCACTGGTAATTTTTAGCCCGCCCTTCTGCTTTGAAAAAGCATAAAAGCGGGCTTATGCAAACGACCTCGTGTCTGTCTGTCTGTCTGTCTGTCTGTTCCACTAAAAGGAGATGAGCTAGAGACTTGAAATTTTCAGGGTGTCTACAGTTTTACTCCTAGACAACGAAACGCCTACGGCAAATCCTGCCAACCCTCATTAAGGCACTGAAAAAAATTATAAAAGTTTTCACGGAATTTAAAATCAACTTTTTCCAACCCTGTCGACCCGTACCTCTCCGGAAGCGTCTTTTCGCGTCCAGTTCGATGGCGCCCACCGTTTTTCGATAAGACGGACCCAACTCGCGACTACACTGTAAAAAGCACCCAAAATTGACCCACTTTTCAACTTTTATGAACCCCATCGACCCGCACCTCTCTAGAACCGTCTTTTCGAGCGCAATTCAGTGGTGCCAACCGTTTTTCAATTTCCAGTGTTGCCAATCGTCAAAACTCAAATATTTCGATTATTGTCGATATTTCTCGATATTTTCCGATATTTTCCGATATTTTAGACATTTTTCGTTGTTTTTCGATATTTTTTGATATTATTCGACATTTGCGATATTTTTCGATGTTTTTCGACATTTCGATAATTTTCGATATTTTTTGACATTTTTGATAATTTTCGATGTTTTTTGATATTTTTCGACATTTTTGACATATTCCGGCATATTTCGATATTTGTAAACATTTTTGACAATTTTTGATATTCTTCGACATTTTTCGGCATTATCCCTCATTGTTCGATGGTTTTCGATGTTTTTCGACATTATCTATATTTCTCGATACATCTCAACATTTTTGAGATATTTCGAGATTTTGCGACATTTTTTACGAATTTCTACATATTTCGACAATTTTCGACATATCTCGACAATTTTTGAAATTTTCGACACCCCTCGACGCCATTACGATTAAAATTGGTTCGACGAGCGTAATTCAGTGTTGCCAACTGCTGCCAAATAAAGTCCGAGTTCGGCCGTTCCATCTGAGGCCGAACTCACGTATTTCGACATTTTTTCGAGATTTCCGACTCCCCTTTTTTGCCGAGTAACTGACCGTTTAGTCACTATCGGCACGTTTTCAAAGCAGAAGGGAGGGCTGTAGTTTCGGTGGTTCACCGTTACAAACTGCCTCTTTCCGAAGAGAATGCCTTTACGGGCCGCAGGCCCGATCATTTACATGCTAAGAGGACGTTCTGTGTGACTTAGGGGTCGGGCCGAAGGCCCGACCGAACGCCGCCGGCAGGCCAAGCAGGCACGCCCCCTGCCGAACGGAGTTGCCTGCGTAGCAAAGCGGAGCTGGCAACGACGTTTGGCGGAAGGGCGGGCCTGCTTGTTGTTGTTGTTATTCTCCATTTTTTTTTTGGAAAGTTTACAGTGTCGTTTGTGTTTTTCTTAAATGCAGGAGAGAACTGCGAACAGTTGCTTGGGGCCCGGATAATCAAAGATGGGTCCGGGCAGGCACAGGCACTGGAAGTAGCAGAGCAGATGAAGGCATGGGGTTGTGTTGACCAGGTGCGGTGTGTGTGCACTGACACCACATCATCGAACACGGGTGTCAATAATATCACGTTAACAACGTGTTATTAACGTGTCAATATCCACGTTAATACATTTTACGAAAAAAAGAAAGAAAAATTTACCCAAAATAGTATTCCGATTGGAAAAATAAAACTTCCACTTTTCTGTATAAAATACTCTTACTTTTCCACACGTTAAACCAAGCTGTTAAGATTCCTTATAATTTTCAGATCTGCTACGCTCAGTACGCGAGCAAACGAGCGACGCGAAAATCTAAAAAAAGAAAAAAAAGAAAACCTATATTTATCTATGCTACAAGAAGGGCCAATATGTATACTATCCACGTTCTTTTCTGAGCGCCGCGAATCGCTGCCTTGCAGCTGGCTAGTTCCTAAACATGTTTTTGAAAAGTTAATTGAGTCATCTAGCAGCCCTGACCTTGGCACTTTGTGCAAGAATTTTAAAAAATCATGGCCTGGCATGGATCACAAAAATTTTCAAACTGCTATTTGTGATGTTGATGCTCCTCCACCCCCTGGTCTAAACCCTGAAGTTGTGACGCGTGCTCTTCAGCATGCTGTGGATTTGATACAGGTCAGAGATGCTCCACCTCGCTGCTCCTTAGCCTGTCCTTCCCCGACCAGCGCCCCGCCCCGCCCCGCCCCGCCCCGCCCCGCGCCCCGTGACCTGGCCCGCACCCTGCCCCGGACCCTGCCCCGCACTCCGCGACCTGGCCCGCGCCCCGCCCCGCCCCGCCCCGCGACCTGGCCCGCACCCTGCCCCGGACCCTGCCCCGCACTCCACCCCCGCCCTGCGCCCCGCCCGTCGATAATATTCGTTTCTGTTGCAGAAGCCTCACATAAGAGCAGATTATGAATATTTACTTCGGCTAGTAATAATATTTCTTGGGGGGACACCACCGGGAGGTGTAAGATTTCGTCCACCGATGGCTCTGTCCTCAGCCCGATTTATGGGCCGAATTATATATTGCTTGTCAATTGACATGTTTGCTACATCAGGTATGCGAATGTATTCAATAGTTATTCGCAACCGAAATACGCAACAAACGTGGTATTTATTAATTATTTTTTGAGTGCAGGAGAATTTGAGGTGCCTGCTGACCTCCTTCAAAAGCTCCGGGATGTTAACATTTTCTTCACCACAACGTTCGTTGAGCCCTGGTTTGCCGCAA
This sequence comes from Frankliniella fusca, assembly GCA_029379305.1. Classification (NCBI taxonomy): domain Eukaryota; kingdom Metazoa; phylum Arthropoda; class Insecta; order Thysanoptera; family Thripidae; genus Frankliniella; species Frankliniella fusca. The sequence goes on from JAHWGI010000142.1 coordinate 78,748, forward strand.
ACCATGCAGTCTCTGCGCCTCGGCGGGATCTGGAGCTACTGAAAGCTCTTATTAAATATAAAGAAATTTCTCCAGAAATTTCCAAGGTTGCAGTTGGTGCTTTTAAAAACCATCTGTGGTACTTGTCCCAGCACAATATTGCATTGTCACTTTTTGATCCCGTTGTGCCAGATGAGGAAAAAAGATTAATAGTGTTAGGCTTAGACAAAAAAGACAACAAAAAGAAAAGTTCACTTACTAGGTTTCAGCCACCAAAAAATGTAAATGATCTTCTCTCTCTAGATCTGTCTCATTTTGCTAGTCAGAAAAGTAGGGCCTTTTTTGAAATTGTAGGCGTTGACTCTGAATTCCTTACAAAGGACCCTTCATGCTGGCCTTCATTACCATCGTATAATGTAAGATTTTTTTGAGTCGTCCGTACAAAATCCTCAGACTCCTTTTTTTTTCTAGGAGGCTATGAAATCCTTAAATAATCTAGAAGTCATTAATGACTGCGCTGAGAGGGCGGTCGCCATAGTCAAAGAGTTTAATAACTCTATCACCAAGAATGAGTCAGACTATCAAAATTTGCTTCTAGTGAGTTTCGCGACATTTTTTCTTACACTCAAATCGTCAGAATATATTTTTCTAACTTCGGCGGAAATATGTGATTGCAGGTCATGAAAAGGGAGCGATCCGGCAGCAAGGATGAAAGAACAGTTAATTCAGTTATTAAAATAGAGGACCAAACTTAATGTTTCTTGTCTGTTTTTTTCATTATTAATATACCCCTAGTCCTAAAATACGGTGCCAGAACAATGTAACAGACATGCAAAGCATTAACGCAAAGTTGTCTAGAGAGCGACCGACCGCACAGCGCTTTTAAACACCGCGCTGACAGTGGTTCCGGTAGAGCCGGGCCGTGGCGAGCCGCACCGGTCTGCGCATGCGCGGCTCCGGCTGCCGCCGCTCGTTTCAAACGAGCGGAGCGGACCGGAGAAAGATTATCGAGTTTTTCGGTGTGATGCAGGCGGCGCCGGTGGAAGCCCTCGTGGCCTCGATTAGTCCTATGGGTAAGGTTTTCTCGCGCGCAATGGACACTCGGATAGGTGCACGTGGACCGGAGTTGAAATGAATTTTCTCTTTTCGCGCCGAACTTTCTTTTCTTGGCTGTGTACACTAGGGGGGTTGAGGGGGGCTGGGGTCGCGTTGACAGACGTAAAGTAGACCCTTTGGGGGTCAGTTTAAGCCCCAGCCCGTAACTCTAGGTCGCACCAGTCGCGAGTAGCACGGCTCGGAAGATGCGAGTCCCGCCGCGCGCCTCGCCAGGGCCGTCGGGGACCGCTCAGAAAAGCCCTGTGCGCACCGGGTTAGAGTTGTCGGAGAACACCCATACTTTGCAGGGGGTCATTTCTACATGTTATCTACCAAACAACGTCCAATTGGAGAAAAAAAATTTTTTTTGATGCGGTCTAGTGCTAGTGACTTTCGATTGCTGCCAGGGATTCAAGAGTGACACAAGTCTGCACATAGTATGACTGCAACACATGATAGCAATTCTTTCTGTGCCAAAACAGCATCACAAACTGTAGTTGGACTGCAGGAGGTCCGAACTTGTTGCATATTAACTATGGAGAAGGTGCAGTTTAACTGCAGAAATCTCTACATAGTCTGCAGTTTTCTGCAGTTCGACTGCTCTCCAACCGCAGGCGTGATTTTACACTCTGACTATCTTTATTTTGAAAAAACGAAGTGCACCTTGGACAGTACTCCAACATTAAGTGGAGTAGAGGAAAACCGGGTTCGGTCTACAACTAGAATTTAAGTTGGTTTACTATTAGCTTCTACATTCTAGAGTGGAGATCCTTCCACCCGGGTTCCCTGCGTTTTTGTACGATAATGCTTTGAGCGAGCGATGCTCAGATCCGCGGGGGTATTAACTTCGAATTTTCGTAGACACACTACTCGTTATTACGCGTATTATGCGGTATTTCGCTAGAGTTTTTCGAATAGTACATGAAAAATTTTGCCTTTTTACAGCATGTTTCGTGATAGAACGGTTAAGGACGGCTTACAAATTATCAGGCAATCCCGTCAAAATCCCCGTCGTAATTTCTAATAGTGATTTGAAAGTGTAAGTAAATCACGACCGAGGCAGCGGTTTTACCGTGTCAAAGATAACTCTGACCGTGTGCATGGGTCGGAGGCCGTGCTGCGGCAGCTTTTATGAATTTTGAACGTACTTTGAACCTTTCTCTTTCGAATTAGCCGGCTGAGAATTAGCGTCGAACATTTCAGAGGTTCCCGGCTCCGGCCAGTTTACTTGCAGATCCATACTCCCTGCTGGACTCATGCCTGAAGTAGGCAGGGCTAGTACTCCGTGTCCGCTCGCGCGACGGTGCCAGTGTGTAGGCACGTCAGCCCTGTTCCATAAATGTTCGTTTTAAATTAATTACACAAAACACAAAAACCTCCAACGCCAAGTTCGTTTGTGAAGTACCGAAATTATTTAAACGCAATTCAATGGGAATCCCGTATGAGCCAGTTTAAATTACGCGGGGTTATCGACAACTTGAGCCCATAGTCACTGGTTATTATACTGCAATGCCGTTTGTTTGAATCGCGTTGAGTAATTCACGCGTTTTTGTTTAAAACTGCATGGACTTGAAAGATACAGCTGTTTTTAGTGAGAATTGACTCTTGTAATCGGTTTACATACACTGTGAAAAATATCCTCGTAAATTTACGACAGTTTTTGTAATTTTGATTTACAAAATATGTCGTAAATTTACGACTGCCCATTCTTGCTCGTCGGTCAATTCCAAGTCGATAGGGAGTGCTTGCAAATTTACAATTTCAAATTGTAATTTTACGACTTTTATCGTGGAAAATTTTCCCGTAACCTTTACGAGTATTTTTCACAGTGTAAATATAAAGTAGGGAAACAGCATAGAATGACCACGTTAGGTTGGTAGTCTCAGAACAACATCAGACACACACACACACACACACACACACACACACACACACACACACACACACTTTGAAGTTTGTGTGTCTCTGTGTCGGCGCAAATCCGCCTGGGGAGGAAAGTGTGCTTCTTTTGCAACGAAAGCTTCTGTAATTGACACTTTGTCAAGAGACCGCCCCAGTCCCGTGAATCTTCCAAGAATTAGTTGTGGGAAAGTCGTGAGTGCGTTAATGTCCATAAATCATTTTACCTGGGCTGGCGGCGGTCCGTTCTCGGCCTGCCTCCAGGAGTGTTGGAAAACCATGAATTTTTACACATGTCAGATCTTTGAAAGGACAGTGAGCGATTGTAATAAAGAAAGAAACGAAGAAATCTGGAAAACATCCCAACCTGTGGGTTGTATTTTGACATGGCTCAAGATGAATCAGGTAAGTTTTGAGGTTACGTAGTGCTGACCAGTTACTGTTTCTCTTCTTCATGTCCTCAAATTTAAATCATATTCTGCAATATTATTTGTGCTTCTAAAATACGGTTGTTTTCTATCAGTCGACTGAAGTTTCATCCAAATGGCCTTTCTCAAGGTTTAACATGTCATGCAGTCAGTTACTTGGTTTACCTTTGCTGACGAAGTTTTTTGTTTTGGTTTGTAGGTTAAATTGAAATCCAGTAAAGGTGTGATGGACAATAGTTTACTTGAATTCCTGAAAGGACTCATAATTTGATGTGGAAATAATCAATGTGAGTCCACCAGTATTTTTCATTGGCGAAAATGTTTTTCTTGTCTGAAGTAAGTGAAATATAAACCAGTGTGGATGTCTCGCCACAAGTCACACTTCTCAAATTTAAGTTTTAATACTTTGTTTCCTGTTGTGCTTACTTTTTGCAGGGCCAGAGAGAGCTTGTCCTTGTCTTCATCAGGCTCCCCTTTCTGTCTCAAGTATCGTCATTCTAATTAGTTTTGGAATTTTAATTGCAATGGACAAGCATAGTGCGAAAACTTTTTAAAAGTTGACATTGCTTTGCTCGGTGAGTATCATGTAAGTTGTTTAGGGCAGATTAATTTGTCTCATGTCTTTCATAAATTCATTAGTTCGGTAAAGTATCTGTGAGTTTTGATATCAATGATATGAAATGAAGGCACTTCGTAAAGAACGTTGTCTATTTTACTGTATCTAATGATTCTTATCATACCAAACCATCATTATTTTTTAATTATTATTTTTTTTGTGTGTGTAAAGTATTTTTGGAATTTCATCGATGTAATTTGGTTGTGCCTGCGCCTTATCATTGAAATGTATGTCTTGGCATTTAGAAATTCTAGCTTCCGTCAAACTCAGTGACATGTCTCTTTTGATTAAAATTTCAAATAATCCAATGTTTTAGCTTACTTGTTCTGCCAGTGATTTGGAATAAGTACTGTAAGTGCAGAATTACAGAAATTGGAGGGGAGGGGGGGCAGGGGGGGCATCAGGCGCCTTATAAGGGGGAGGGGCGGGGGGGGGGGGATCGAAAATTCTAGTTCATAATTCAAATGTACGGATAAGGCCGGAATCAACCTCTAATATGGTGTTTTCCGTTATGCCGAATCTATTGCCGGTGTCCGTTTGCACCTCCAGGGTCACCGTGGGGTCGTCATTGGGGACCCCATGGGGTCGCCGATGACGCCCCTCGTTGAAAGTTAAACTCCAGGGTTTCCGGGTGTGCTGAATCCATTGCCGGTGTCCGTTTGCACCTTCTGGCTTATACTGGGGGTCATCAAGGGTCCCATTGAGCACACCCGAGAACCTCTTTACACAACTTTACACGAGGGGCGTCATCGGTGACCCCATGAGGTCCCCGATGACAAACCCATGGGGTCCGCTATGAGCCCTGGATGAGCCTGGAGGTGCAAACCGCGCGGTGCAAACGGTCACCGACAACGTGTTCAGCACTCCCGAAAACCAAGGTATACAACTTTACACGAGGGGCGTCATCGGCGACCGTGTGGGGTCCCCGATGACGGCCCCAGGATGACCCGCGGGGGATAAGGTTATAAACGATTATTTTTCAACGACTGCTGTCTCTGGCATCTGTTACACGAATCTCTTGCACGGTTTTGTACTAAAGTTCGTCGGCGCTGCTCGCTGCTCGTCGGCGCTGCTCTTCGGCGCTGCTCGTCGGCGCTGCTCTTCGGCGCTGCTCTTCGGCGCTGCTCGTCGGCGCTGAACGTCGGCGCTGCTCTTCGGCGCTGCTCGTCGGCGCTGCTCGTCGGCGCTGAACGTCGGCGCTGCTCTTCGGCGCTGCTCGTCGGCGCTGCTCGTCGGCGCTGCTCGTCGGCGCTGCTCGTCGTCGCTGCTCGTCGTCGCTGCTCGTCGGCGCTGCTCGTCGGCGCTGAACGTCGGCGCTGCTCTTCGGCGCTGCTCGTCGGCGGTGCTCTTCGACGCTGCTCGTCGGCGCTGAACGTCGGCGCTGCTCTTCGGCGCTGCTCTTCGGCGCTGCCCGTCGGCGCTGCTCTTCGGCGCTGCTCGTCGGCGCTGCTCTTCGGCGCTGCTCGTCGGCGCTGCTCTTCGGCGCTGCTGTTCGGCGCTGCTCGTCGGCGCTGCTCTTCGGCGCTGCTCTTCGGCGCTGCTCGTCGGCGCTGCTCTTCGGCGCTGAACGACGGCGCTGTATCGACGGCGCTGTATCGACGGCGCTGCGACGTCGGCGCCGTGACGACGGCGCTGTAACGACGGCGCCGTGACGACGGCGCTGTAACGACGGCGCCGTATCGACGGCGCTGTAACGACGGCGCTGTAACGACGGCGCTGCATCGACGGCGCTGTAACGACGGCGAGGCATCGACGGCGCTGCATCGACGGCGCTGTATCGACGGCGCTGTAACGACGGCGCTGTAACGACGGCGCTGTAACGACGGCGCTGCATCGACGCTTCGACGACGGCGCTGTGACGACGGCGCTGTTTCGACGGCGCTGTTTATGCCATTGGTTCTTTACTGATATTTTCCGTCTGAAGTATGTGTGTAGTCTTCTCCCATTTACGACTGTACTTGTCTGTTTTTTTGTTTCTACTTATTTTTTTATTTCTAGGTGCCACTTGCCAAGCCCTTACTGGCCTTTTTCTGACCTTTTTCTGACCTTTTTTTTATTGAGGTCTCGGGTCCACACTGTAAAAAAAAATGACGGTGAAAACTACGGAAATCACCGTTAATTCCTTTAACGGTGTCCACCGTAGAGTGGTACCTCCCTACTACGGCACGCACCGTACTAGAAATTTTCGAATCCCCGTTACGGACTGCCAAGTACGGCATCACCGTACTCAAAAAATGGGGTACGGAAGACCCGTACTTATGACCTCTGCCCACCGAAAATGAGGTACGGTGGAGCCGTACTCTGCGCTCCGTAGTCAGTTTCTAAAACGAAGATACGGGACACCGTAGTTGGTTCCGTACTACGATCTGGATTTTTTACAGTGCACACAAGCACGATGGAAACGTAACTAATGATGCTCGTGGAGTATTAAATCGTCAGTACACATCCAATTAAGACAGTAAGTGTGGCCTCACTGTATATTCTAAAGTGACACAATTTCCTTTTGGTTGTAAATGTTTGTCTTTTCTGTTAGCTGTGTGCAGGCTCCTATGGGATAAGAGAAGAACTGGTCCCGGTGACCTATGCTCATGGATGCTGAAATAACTATCCTGATCGGCCGCTGACCACCGCCATGGGTTTTTCCCAGGGTTTCCCTATGGCATGTAACTCGAATGAGGGTGGTTTCACTTGTTCTCCCTGGTTGAATTCTTGTGTGTGCTGAATAAATCACTTCCCCTGGTACTTTCCTTATTATTTTGATTATTTAGCTTTTTGCCCCTTCTGCCTGGTCACGTCTTGTGTACTTAGTGTATATTCTCGAGAAAGACATAAAAGCAAGCCATAGCCACAAAACCTTTTCTTATGCAATGTTGTAGTCACTTAATATCAATTCAGTACTGAGTGGGTCGGCGATTTGTTCATGTGAAGAAGAAATCGGTTTCGCGCTTTACAGGGAAGCCAGAATTTTGAATTAAAAAATTTTGTCGCGGAGCACCCGGACGGTGGGGGCGGACCCGGACCCGGGGCAAGCACATACCCCGAGCCCCGAGCGGCCATACCGCGGAGGCCTCGTCGCGGAGCTCCCGAGGCCCTGTAAGCTCCCGGACGGCGGGGGTGGGACCGGGGCGAGCGCACCCCGGGCCTCATTGCAGAGCCTACGCACGGTGCGGGTGACCCTGGGGCGCGCGCGCCGCTACGCGCCCCGAGCAGACATATCGCGGAGGTTGCGGCGGAAAGCGCAGAGAGCTCAGCCGCCGCAATGGCCCCGCAGGCCTCTGAGGCCTCTTCGCCTTGCTTTTGGACAACGCTGACGTACTCGGGGTTCTCGCAGCGCAAGTATGTCGCAAGTCACTTAATGTCTGGTCCCTTGTCAGCTCGTCAGACAAGGCTCTGGAAGTCCTGCAACGCAAATTTGCACCTAGCCGCCCCGCCATTGTAGGAATCCAAAATTTTACAAGTGTTGGACCCAAAATTTTGTATTTTGTCAACCATCTAGAAACGTTTTTTTTTCTTGAGTTCCTGATCACTTCTAGATTCTCGCCAGATTGAAAATTTTGGGGTCCCTCCTTTTTTTTTAATGATTTTGAGTTTTTTTAAGTAGCTAAAACTAGTGGAAGAAGCAAAATACCCAACTTTTTTATTTATCCAATTGAAAGAGGGGGTCGACTACCCCAAGAAATCATTTCGATATGCCGTGTACAAGGTGGGGAACACCTCGAGAAGTTGTGGTCAAAACACTGTTTTTAGTCAAATTTACGATTTTTCCGTTTTCGTCAGCCTATAGCGTGAAATCCATGTGCGGTCCCACATGTTTTAATCCTCTTTTTGGAAAGATCTAGTCACTAGCTTTCGATTTAAGCCCTCATAAGGTCAAAAAAATATGGGGAGGTCAGCCATCGAAGCTCGCGAAAACGCATGCCACAAACACGAAATTCACCATTTTGGGGCATAAGGAGTGTCGAGAGTCCCAATCTGGGACCGTAATCGGATTCCTGGGATCATTTTACATCGAGTTGTAAGGTGGACTCGCCTCCCGGAGCGCCCTGGCCCTGGCTAGGGACGTTTTTACGAAATTGCAGTGAAATTTAACACCTCAAAAACCTTAAAATGCCCATATCACCGAAACCCTTTGAGCTACAGCGCTCAGATTTCGCAGAGAAGTGCCCCCTGATGAGTACTGAAGTTGATGTGAATATGAAAAAATCGAAGGGGGTCGATGCAAATCGTCAAAATCAAGTTTGGAATGACCCTTTGGGGTAGACACACGCTACACAGGCAGGCGACGGTGCTGCAGCACGTCGATACTGTTACTCGTCGCAAATTGCGAAATACCCGCCTACTCAAATACTCGCTGTGCACCACCTGCCAAACGGGTCAAGTATGCTATATATACGAAACAGATTTTGTTCAGTAACAGGATAAGACAGCGCTTGAAGGATGCCTGGATTAGCGACTCGCTAAAAGCGCCTGTGGAGATACGCAGCCCACGCCACACTGGTGAAGTGGGTTGTCTATGCTACAGGCGGCCACAAGCCCGTGGATATTGATATTCGATTACGAATATTGGAATATTTATATTCATCGATTATTTAAATTCGAATATTTACATTCAAATATTTATATTCGATTATTTATATTCGATTAATTATATTCGATTAATTATATTCGATTATTTATATTCGATTATTTATATTCGATTATTTTTAGTCATTATTTTTCATTGGATTATTTATATTGCATACTTATATTGCATATTTATTTAATATTACTTATATTATTTTTATTATTTTTAAAATGTGGGTCGGTCAGATCGCGGTCGGTCAGATCATCTACACCCAGTAAACACAATTTGCATTTTTACTACGCAACAGTAAAAAAAAGGAATAACTGTGTCCTACAAAATGCAAAGGATTGTGAAAAAAAAAAAAAATCGGTTACAGTTTTGAACTAAAACGTTCACTAGAATTTAATGTGAACAGATCAAGTGTGAAGCCTAAAATGTTTTGCAGTAATAACCGTTAAAAGAGTATCACACTTGAGTTTCCACTCCCGTTCTATGTATATTTTGTACCAATTTTAGTTTATCAACGTGCGTAACTTTCTCGTAACTTAACCCTTCCGTACATTTTTTCGTAACTACGCAAGTCGATAAACTTAGCTACATACAAAAAAGTACATAACCCGAGAGTACGTACTTTGTCTCGATACTTAGCACCTCATCCTTGCTTCTCTTACTGCTTTCCTTGTCTAGATATATGCAGCTGTCAGGAATAGGCTGGACGAGGACATGACTATCGGTCTTGAAAGTGATGAGACTGAGACCGAGACCACAGCTCCTCCTCCCCCTAAGAAATCCCGACTCTCCGATGAAGACCTCTATGGGGACCTGATGGTGAAGAAAGACCCTCGAAAAGACGAGGTGGACTCATATATTGAAATGCCAGAGAGCAGCATCGGAGATACCTCTGATCTGCTGAAATGGTGGCAATCGCAGGTATCCTGAGCTTTTTAAATCTGATTTTCCGAGTGTGAAGGCAAATGCTACAATCAATGTAGAGTATCTTCCGTGACACACGATACGTACGAAAATCTTATGATTTTTTTGCGGGGATTACAGGGTTTTCTGTGCATTATTTTAAACTCTATGTTTAGCACATCTGAAGAACTCTCGAACAGTCGTGTTTATATTTGAGTATAAAATCCGCAAAACTACATTCACGGGCACTCTGGTAAAATAAGTGTATAGTTCACGTGGTGCATGACTGCCTCGATGACTGCCAATGCAAAATATTTTCACACTATGCATGGCATAGTTCAACTATACATTGGCAGATGTACCGGGTGTTTCTTTGAATTCGTAACACTTTTGCGGGTTTGCCTACCCCATTCGCCCGTATGGTGCCATGGCCCCTGAAGCCCTGGAGGGTATGCAAACCCGCAACACTGTTACACTTTCAAAGAAACACCCCGTACAGTTTTAGGATATTTCCCTCCGACGGACAGACGATAGAATAAGATCTTAACTCATGTTCCTAAAGCCCGAGTTAGCTGTCACATCCTTGGACGCATACCGGACAAACGTTATAGCATGGCGTTTCAACACTCAAGCGGGCTACGTATATTTTTGTACCGGGTGTATCAGTATTTGCACGTTAATTTCAGTCAATTTTAATTTAATTCAACACATGATTTTACTTGCAGGGTACAAGAAATTTCCCTAGACTTGCCAAACTGGCTGAAAAAGTATTGCAAAGGCCTTCCTCCTCTGCCCCAAGCGAGCGTGTTAACAGTGACCTGAGGCGGTTGTACAGCGACAGGCGCACGTCGATCCGCCCAGGAACTGTAAACAATACAATGACGCTAAGAGACGTTCTTCGGAACAAAACTATTGAAGAATTGTTACAGTAAGAGGCGAGTATTGTGATATTTGTAGAACAACGAGGGGGCATTCACTCTTAAAATCTGTGACCCGACTATTACGTCTATTATGCTGTATTACGCTCCGAAAATTCACAAATTTGGCCAAAGTCAGGCGAAAATGGGCAAAAATAGCCTAGAACGATGAAAAATGAGTTAAATATGGATATTTTGGCCATTACGCTTCTATTACGCACACTATTACGTCTTTTTTTACGGATAGAGTGACCCGACTATTACGCGAGTGGATGCCCCCTCGTAATATAGTGTGATTTGACTTGCAATACCTCTCTAAATTTATAACTATATTCCCGGGTGGAAGGATCTTCACTTATTCTCTAAGGGATGTCTAAGATAAATCTTTATCCAAATCACCAGTAAAAATTATGTTAAAAAGATAGAACACAATGGGTTTAAACACTACTTAGATAGTATATTAATACAATTTAAGTACTGTTTGAAGTATAAAAATTAGGGCTTAAACTGGAGAAAAACTATAGATAAACTACTAGTTTTTTCGGAAACTATAGTTTGTGTGTCAGTTTGTGTGTCAGTTGTGTGTCAGTTGTGTGTCAGTTGTGCGCCAGTTTGTGGCAATTCCCTGGCCAGGAAACTGCAGTTTAACTATAGTTAACTGAAGTGTGGCAGCACTTTTCATGCAGTTATTTTGACTTTGAATTGAAGACGAAGTATAATCGGATTGTCCACTTTATAATCAGTCCTTCATTTACGTCACTTTAAAGTGCAACTACATTCATAACTTGCTATCTGTCTTCCATAATAGTTTACTTTGTGTGCACTAGTACTATTGAAAATGTCTAGAACATAGTATGATTCATAGCCTCATTTTAAATGCAGAGAATTTGTGTTAAATAACAAATCTTTTGACATTGACATTACTTTATTTAGAAAACACAATTACCTGAAATTTACAGTACTCATTTGATTGCATCCTTCGGCACCCTTGCTGTAAGCAAATGTGAATGGGCACAATATCTGCTCACACTAAAGCCATCCTTGCAACGAAGCACCACAAGAATCATCATCTGAAAAATAATGGCCAGTATTAGAAGTCTTTTCTTAGCATGTAGATAGTTTAATAAAAATGTCTAAATAAAATGATTTCCTCTTTTCGTACCTTGTGACTCACCTCAAACATAGCCCATTGTCAGGTTAAAAAACTAGGCTTGTTGCTAGTGACGAGTTTATACCAACTTGCGATTGACTGTGTCAAGCCTGGAAGAAGACATAAAAAGGTATTAAAATGAGGAAATATGGGAGTGTCAGAAACGAATAAGCACAAAAGATACTTACAAAGAAAATAATGGCTAGACACATTCGTCATCAGAGTTTCGCTGCTAAAAATGAACAACTTCGGTTAGAGATTGATAGAAAAGCAGACACAAGATTCCCCGCTCAAAGGGACATTCACAACTTACCCAGAGCATAGCATTAGATGGTAAATTTGTATCGCTTCACATCAGATGAGTGAACTGCCACAGACTTGAAGACTAGGTACAGCCAGCCCACAACTTGTTATGTGGATCTTTGAGCACTGGTGCTGTTTTGAGGTTAAAAGGTACACGAAGCTGTGCCGAGCTTTGCTGCTGAAAGATAAACAACTCCGGTTAGAGATAGATAGAAAAGCAGACACAAGATTCTCCGCACAAAGGGACATTCACAACTTACCCAGAGCATAGCATTAGATAGTAAATTTGTATCGCTTCACATCAGATGAGTGAACTGCCACAGACTTGAAGACTAGATACAGCCAGCCCACAACTTCTTATGTGGATCTTTGAGCACTGGTGCTGTTTTGAGGTTAAAAGGTACACGAAGCTGTGCCGAACTCTAAATAGAGGGGGAAAATACATTAATGCGGTTGTTGAACATTTAAACATAACAGAAAAACGTGTATCCACTCTTTGAGCTGAATTCTTTATGAAAACAGAATGATAAGAACATATCACAAAGGTGGCAATGACAACAACTCAGGTTTAGCCTACCTGGTCCTAGGATACGCCGAAACATTCAGCATCTAAGTTTCAAACTAAAAATAGCACTCAACTAAATAACATACTTGCCTGAATTCCTGTTCCTAGCATATTTTGCTTCTGATAAATACGCAAATATTAAATTTCTTTTGGTGGGAGATGCTGAGTTCTAGTGGAGTGGCATGAGAGAAGCAATCTTTGTTATGGCGCTGCTGTAACCGGAACCGGCCCGATGCTACCTCTGCTATTGTGACGTCACTAGTTGCATCTGCCGCCCGGCCCCGTAGCAAATGAATGTGTTCTGTAAAACGTAATTGTGATTTCTAAATTATTACATGACACCTTCTTTTTGACGTTGTGTGCTAACAGCAGGTTAAATTCAAACCGACCCGTTACTAGAGATCAGTGGATGCAAAAGAACGGCATGCGCAATTCGTGTATCCGCAAAGTCCCATAACCTGATCAATGGTCTCTTGTTTTGGTGTTCATTTATTTAGTATCCTAGCTTTCGAGCTTGGGAAGACAAGTTTCGAGCGTAGCAAGAAACAAAACAAGAAAGGACAATTTTATCCTAACCTCAGAAGCCTTAAACAAATCTTGGTTTTGAGCTATAGTTTATTTGTTTGAATGCCAGTAGTTAGCAGCTTGGCTTGTATGTTTTCTCAAAGACAGATCATAATATCTTTATTTTTCAACTGTTTACCTGCATCCGAGTTGAGTTTCAAGCTAATTCTGGGAGTCCAAACACAAAGTTCAAATAAAGTATCAATTTTTGCTTATTTGCTTATTTTTTAATGGTGAGTAATCATACGCAACATACGTTAGTGAAATGTTTTGTGATGTCTGTGTATCTTAATCGATTGAACTAACTCCTGTGCTTTCTTGGTGCAGGCTAGTGTAACCCAGGTAGCAGAGGCGCGCATAAAACGCGCATTGCCGGCGCATCCGCACCCGCGGAATACCTCTCTGAAAATGCGCATTGAAAGCGTCTGATATGTCCAATCTAATCGGTGCATTCCCAGGCGCGAAAATAAGCGCCTTGGAAAAACAGGTTTTATGCACTAATAACACACTTCCAGTATACAGCATTTTAATGGTCAATACAGTAGTGCTGTAAATCACAAGCGCTTTAAAAGCGCAAAGGCGCGCATCTGAGAAGGCAGGGCAGGCTTCAGAAAGAAGACAGGTAATAGTGAAGTACTGATAATTGCTTTACTTGCAAAAATGTAGGAAAAAATATCAGAACAATAACAGAAATTAAATTTGTAATATTTAACAAAACAAATCCTTATAATTAATGTGCAGGAACTAAAGCACTGATCACAGATCACAGCCAAACAAATAAATAAAGAAAGAAAAAAATGTTCTTCATAACATTACTAAACAAATTATTCTGAGGGGTGGGATTGTGACCTGTTCCGCAACCAAACAGAGATGGCACTGGTGAGGCTTGATTTTTTAAATTTCCCCTCATAGCGCTTAGCTACTGCATCTGCAAAGAGTTAAAATAATGTAAATAATTTTACTGAATCACAGCACATATATTTAGGCCAAATCGTAATACTAACAATACTCACCAAGTATCAGTTGACCAACTCTCATATTTTTAATGCCTCTTTTGGCCTCTGAGCCTTGCCAGTTGAGGTGGGATGCCAGTCCTCTAGAGAACATTTTGGAACATATCTCTGTAGCCATGCCAGCTGGGTCACTCCCCATGCCAACCACAACACTGAAATGCCGCACCTAAGGGATCAATTAACATTAATAATGGTGACATCAGATATAATTTTCTGTAAAAAAATGTTGAAGGATATGTGTGCTTACAGCAAACTCATAAACTTCTGGATCTTTCAGGATACTCTCAAATTCCATAATGGACATCTTAGATGGGAGTGGAAATACACTCTAAAAAAAAATTACAAAATTCAGTATCATTTTTATGCAGTAATTAGCATATCACTTGTGATACAGGAAAATGAAACAGAATTTTGTATTTTGTGTTAAAATTATGTACGAATCATCCAAATTCCGTAAAATTGATATAGTATTTTCTGTATCAGATACAAAATTTTGTACAGCAAGTGTTATGTAAATTACTGCGTAACAATATCCAGAATTTTGCACTGATTTTTTTTAGAGTGTACTTTTGGCCAGCCCTCTGGTTTAGTTGCTCCATCAGCTGCACCAACATACCCCAAAATTAAATCTATCTTGTGGTCCATTTCCACCTGCTTGGTCAATAGGAGTTGCTGTTTCACTAATATCCTTTTAAAAATGTCACTTGGATCTGAAATTAAGTAAAATTCTCATTATTAATTATTCATAGGAAATGAAAGCACAGATGGTCTTACAAAAATATGGTAATTCAAACAATAGCAACTACCTTTATAGTGTAGTGGTCGGACAACAGTCTTGGTTTGGGGCGCAGTCGGTGTTCTAGCAGACACACTTCGAAGAACAGTTTTATTAATATTTTGATGTACCACTGACTCCTCACTGTCATTACTGCCATCTTCACTCTCATTACCAGAATAAGAAGCATCTATAAAAATAATTGAACACATCATAAATTGCACTGAAACAAATTCTGAGACAAATCTTTATCAAAAGTACAACGTAATGGTTCAGTGGAAAATCAATACCTGGTGTATCTACATTGGAGTCTTAAGTGTCATCAGCAAATCCACTATCATCAACCTGGAAATTCGAAGAACCTAGAACACACCAAAACCATCAAATGTTAAAACAGACTTATTTTTAAAAGAATTTTTTGAGAAGCTTAGATAGAAAATGCAGTAGAAAATTGAAGCCAGGACCTCTTAATATAGTTGATTTCATAACGTAATTAGAATCCATCCCCCCATTTTAATTCTAAAACCACATACCTTTATTTCCCAATCTAAAGCAACTATCAAACTCCTCGACATCTGTATGAGTTTTCTCAGGACTCCTCTCGTTGTTTGCAGGACCATTCTTACTATTATTACTGCAGCTAGAATTAACACTGCAGCTAAGAATCAGTGAATTTGAAGGTGTAAAAGAAACACCACTCGATTGACTCTGAGGATCACCACAGCTTGTAAGAAGTTCATCAGTACCAGTAGTGTGACTCTGAGGAGCAGGAGTAGTGCTCTCTTTTACGCTGTAGCTAGATAGCTGCTTATCAGAGGTGACAGTGGAAACACTACTTTTAAATTGACTATGAAGAGCCTGACTATTTTTCTTACTCGCACCATCTTTCTTCATGACATTCTCATCACGTTTTCTCTTCAGCAAGTCGAGTAGATTTTTTCCTCTTGATTTAGGGCTTAATTGAGGAGGTGGTGGAAGTGGTTGATTTATTAACTGCTTTCGTGACTGATGTGCTCCTGTTTTCTTCGGCATTTTAATATTTTCTTGATCCATTTGGTTGTCACTATCTTCATCAAATGAAAATGGTACCTTCTTCTTTTTTTTTCTAGATCCTCTCCCTAGTTCTTGCTCTGATAGTAGCCCATCAGTATCATAAGCAAATGGGAGCATTTTTCTGGCAGCCTCATAAGAATCTGAAATTTTTAGTAGTCACTTGTATGTTATTATTATTATTATTATTATTATTATTATTATGTTATGACAGCATCTTTCTAGGGGATGGCTCTATACTTACTATGTACTCTATACTTACTTATGTTTTTCTCACAGTACATGCTTTCAACACATAGGAGTCATCTGGGTCCTCATAGGCCTTGGAAGCAGCAGCCTCTTTACTGCGGTCTTCAGGGCACAATAATTCCCCATTAAATATCCACTTGTGTGGTACCACACACACCTCTATGTCCCCTGAAGGGAGAGGACAGTCCACAATGCTGTATTTTCTAATCTGCAATAGGCAAAGAATTATTTTGGATTTAATATGAAACTAATAAATTTGGACCACAAAAAATAATTGCATAACATGGCTTTAAATATACAAAATAGCATTTATGCAGCAGGTTCATTTAAATGAAAACAAGTGTGCAAAACTCTGACATACTCACATTCAACATAGTGACTATTATCAGAAATCAATTTGAACTCAAAGCATATGGTTGAGAGGCACAGCCACATGAGCACCTTCACGCAGAGGCATATAAAAGCACTTTGATAAAATATCAGAAAATAAATAAGTCGTTAAGCATTCCTCTAAATTAGACAAGATGACTATGCCTAGATCAGATGAAGGAAGAGGGTAGTTGTACAAATCTGCAGTGCCATTAAATGTTCTTGCTAGCAGTCTTTTCACTCCATCTTCACATCGGACTAGGTTCTGCACTAAACCGTACTTCCCATCGGAGAAGAGCACACAATTGTTCGGCTCACTAACATACAATGTGCACCCTTTACATTCATACTTGGCATACTGTGCCTGAACAATCAGGTTGCCAACAGGACCATTTGTGTGCTCAATGGAGAAGCGGTCATCAGCCCTGTTACGTTTCGCTCTAGCTTCAACAGAGGCTTTTTCTGTGAGACGGCGGTGAATCTGCTGAAGAGGCTTTGATGGAGAAAGAATTAGGTGCTTCATCCTACCCAGCATACTTTCAAATGGATATGCGGAAAAATTTGATAGCTTCCCATATCTTTCAACATCATCCCCCAAATGCAAAAAACTATGTTCATTGTACACAATGAATTGTGGGCCAAACAGCTGGGCGCTATACTGCACAAACTGTGTGGCGAATTGTTTTGCACTATCTAAAAGAATCCTGATCAAATCATCATTGCTATAGATGAAGACTGCAGAGTGAAGCAGAAGAAACACATTGTATACTTCATCTTTCAGCACAACAGAAAAAATAACTAGGCCTAAATATTTGAATACAAGTCCAAATTCTGTGGCTTTCCACCTATTTAGGCGAGAAAGAGTAGGTTTCCTCTTGAACTCTACTGGTGTGTAGTCTGAAAGGAGGGTCAAAAGCTGATCGAACCTCTCTATGTCATTCCCAGTCATTCTGATATTTAAGGGACTACGCCTGAAAACATACTGAAGGAACCGTTTAAAAATTCCAAGATCAATCAAGTGCATAGGGTCCAAAGGAAATTGACTTATAAATCTGGTTTCTAAAGCTGCTAGAGGAGAAATGTCTTCATGATGATGCTCGGCATCAAGTCTTAGATCAAAAGACTGGTCTGTTCGTAAATTACCAACCGTTGACTGGTAGGTCTGAAAGCCAATAAAGTCGCCTTCTTGGTCACATCTCTCACACCCATGTGCTGAGGTATGCCCCATGGTCGATTTCAAGTACGCACGAGCAGGAGCATCAGCTAGATAAAATTTAATATTAATAGGGAAATTCCTCCCTCTAAACCAAATGCCCTCATCCTTAATATGTTGTACTTCTTCAATGTAATCCTCCAAAAAATCTCCAATTCTATTGGGTTTTCCAACTCCATAAAATAAACCTATAACACCAGGACTGGAATCAATAAAACTGTCACTTGAAAACAAAATCGGCCATCCTTCATGATTAACACTTTTGTAAAATTTCACCCCATCAGTAAAAACTTTCAGATCAACACTGTTACAACCTGGAACTAAACCTTGCTCCATTTTTAAAATAACAGATTTTTCGACACCCACATGGACGTACTGTCCATTAACAAGCCGTTTTGTTTGAGTAAATGTTGGAGTTTTTTTGAGCGTTCTGGAATCTTTTGGTAAAAATAGATGACGCTGTCTTAAAATGGAAAGTAATGCATTAGTAGCACTGCTTGTTATACCATACTGTATACTCCAAACAGCAATATTAGATTGAAAGTTAAGGTCGTCATCCATGTCAACATAACCATCGTCTGGATCAGAGCTGTCAGCCGCTGAATTCACAGACGCTTCACTTTCACTTTCACTACTTGAAATTTCTGGTTCTTGATTATTTACTCCTAAATCTTGCTCTGCGTTCTCATGAATTAAAATTTCCTCTGCTTCAACAATTGCATCATCCACTAATGGGGCCTCCTCATGTCGATCAGGTGCTTCTGTATTAAAAGGTTCAGGCACATGTTGATTGACAGCTTGAGCACCATGGCAGATCTGTTCAAGTTCATTTTGAACAGCAACATTGGCCAACTTTCTTTGATAGGAAGGTTTGTGAATTGACTTTACTTTGGGCATGACTTTTGCCAATAGTATGAACCTCTTATTCAATTTAATTTAAAAGTGAGTGCCTAAGAAAGCAAAAATAATGATTTATAATTATTTTTAACTTGAATGAGGAGCTTAGACAGACAAAATATTACACTTTGATCACCTAACCTCAGATACAACTTGTAATTTTAAGATTGATGTGTACAAAACTTGAGCCCAGCTTCAAGCTATTCAATGGGAAAATCCTACAAACATTGAGAAGCCGATGGAATCAATAAATGCTATCACACCAATGTAAAAGGAAGAACTTTGAGGTGAGAGCTGTCAGAGTTTTCACACTTGTTTTGAGAATACGCATAAGTGTTAGAATGAACCAAAAACTGGCGGAGCAAAATGTGGCAGCAATAAGGGTCACAAAGTATCGGTACTTACTTGTGTCATTTTGAACTAATTACGATAAACACCTCTTAACTTTCGTCCTCAATTACCGGTCTCTGCAGGTTCCTGCCTGCATGTGCAATGTGCATCGACATAAAAAAAAGTGCCTCTTTCGATGTATTACTCCGCGGCCTCATGCGCGCATGCGCGCAGCGCGCGCGTTTACTTCTTCTCGCGCGAGATAGTTCGTTTGTAGACGTATGTCGTACTTCTGATCGAAGGTATTCTCGATAAATGACATATTTTAAAGTATGAGTCATCCGCCATTGTCCATTATATAACATTTAAAACCCACTATGTATCATTTTTTACGCAAAATTTATAAGTTAGAGCAATATTTACAGTTAAGTGCATTAACCGCGCTTTTATGCGCTCTTTTAAAAATTGCCTACAAAGTGCATACAATAATCGATAATTCAAGGCGCATCTCAGATGCGCTTGCAATGCGCGTTTTATGCGCGCCTCTGCTACCTGGGTAAAGGTGTAATTCATCCAGTCAACTACGGAAATTGAAGTTCAACACTGACAAGATCTTCGAGAATAAAGTGTGAGTGTCATGTATGTTGTTGGAATTTAAAGGTTAATTTGCACCAAAACATTATGAGGAAGCAATACATTTTTTATTTAAAACTTGATAACTACAATAAATATAATTTGTCAGTAACTATAAGTGAAGTTGTCTTCTCAGGATTCCTCTTCCTCTTCCGACTCACTTTCAGAAACATACTGAAGAATAAACAAAGTATCAGTAACATTCTAAAAATTGTGATTGGAAAAAGGAGGATTGTAACGATACCTGTATCTGAGGCTTTTTGTTGAGCCGCGAACCAGTAAAGGAATTAACTGCTGTGCTAAATGATGACTGTGTGAGGTGGGGGAATCTTTCTAAAACAAAGTCTAACCGAACAAAATTAATCATTTTCACTTCAAAAATAAATGTTAAAAAGCAGAAGGGTGTGCTAAGAAGACAAATAAAGTGGGAACATACTCTGCAAGTCCACCATTTTCTGGTACTTCTTGAGCATAGGCTTTGAATGTACGGTTCCATCCTCCTTTTTCCTTCCTTGTCCAGCGTATGTTGAGCGCTGTAATCTTTTAACTGAAAATGCCTGGCGTAAGCACACACCAATCATACGCCCAGGACTTGCAGCATTTTTAGCTTTGTTGAATGCAGTCCGAGACATCAACAATTTTTTCCCAACAAGAACCTGAGGCAGTGAATTACATAGAATGTTTAGTGGTAACCTCTGAACATTACATCATTGAGCGAAACAGGCAAAGAGTAAGGCTTACCTTGTTAGAAGCACCTGCAGTACTGTCAAGGGCGCAACTACTCTCAGGCACAACTGGCCTTCTAGGTGTGGTGTTGATTGCCTGTCTCACAGCATTCGCCACTAGTTCCCTCAGAACTGAAAAAAAAAATATCAGGTAAGAAACTGGTGACTTTGTGAGATAATATAACATGAACATGGAAATAATTACCATCTGGTGAGGGTTGAGATGATTGGCTTGTGAGCATGGCATTACTAGAAATACTGCAAGTACTGGAACCACTGGAAGATTGTTGACCGTCACTTCCTGATGCCTCATCACTTCGTTTAACTTTGATCATCTTTTCATTCAAGTAGTTTTCATTATCTGAACGACACAAAGAATTGGTCAAATCACTCTCGTGGGTTGGGGAAAACACATGTGGGCGTGGGCACAGTACTCACCACTAACGTCAATAATCTGCCCGTCAAAAATCGGCCATCCAGTTCGAGGCATGGGTGGCTTCCTCCACTCCACCACGTAGGACTCGTCGTACTCCCCGTCGGTCTCGTTGAAGTCCCTGATCCAGTCGAGAGGCACATTGGGTGTCAATGTACCGCAGTAGTCTCCCGTCAACCAACGGACGAGCGCAAACTGCTGTGGTTGCTTCTGGACTTCGAAGCCACCAGTAGTATCATTGCTGCCGTTGTTATGGCCCCCTTTGCCTCGTCCACTCTTCATGATGAAGGAGAGGCGAGATCAAACACAGGGACACTGCGGGAACACGTCAAGGAAAACAAGCCGATTGACAACACCGAAACGTTCGGCACGAGCACGTCCTCCACACCGTAGCGGATTGTGGCTTGCATAAAATAGCTGAAGACTGAACGTCTGGCGTCAAAGACTGGTGAAAAGCACGACCACCACCACACACTGATGACTAATGGAGACACCTGTCGCTGGAGCATGTTATGTACCCCTTATCACCGCCCCCAGACCTTCTCTGCTCGGTCTTGCAGGTCTTCCCCTTACTACTAAAATTGTATTTATTTATTTATTTATTTATTTATTTATTTATTTATATATTTATTTATTTATATATTTATTTATTTATATATTTATTTATTTTTATATTTATTTATTTATTTATTTATTTATTTATTTATTATTAAATAAATAGGGAAGTTAATGGTTTTTTGTTCTTCTTGGGGGCAGGGTGCGGGGCGGGGGTGGGGGGGGGGGAGAGAAGGCTTTGAGACAGAGGCCAATTAGACTGAGAAGTTCTCTCTCTCAACTTGTCGTGTTTGTGTTTAAGGAAAGGAGCTCCACACCCACAGCAATGACTTCTGGCAACGAAATAGTGTACTTTTATCTGTCAGTGAAGGCATTGGATGAAACGGACGATGCTTATATTACATGAAAGACAAGTGTGCCACATCACCTTTTAAAGCGTTTCGTACAGGGGTCAATCTGTACATTGAGCAGTGGTTGCCCAGCCGTGGTTCTTGGAGTGGGATGTGAGTACTTAGTAAGTTCCAGTAATTTTGCGAGGGAAGAATTTGTTATTTCTGAAATCAACATGTTAATTTTGTAGCTACTTTGGAAAAGGCTGACGCCAGAGCATCGTTATACCTCAAACAAGTGGAGAAAATTGAGAAGATGTGACTTGTAATCATTGATTTTATTTTTATTATGACTAATCTATTTATTTTTGGTGTTGTCAATTATCTTAGGGTAACTATTTTACTGTTTAATTGAATTCACAGTTTCTTAATGATGGCATACTATTTAGCTTTGCCTGCTTATGCCGCAACAAGCTTTAGTTTTGTACTGTGTTTGATGGATGTTGTCAAAAATCTTTGTTTTGACAGAATTTACTGAAGGAATCAATGACTGTTTTCTACCAGCAAATTTAGCTTTAATAAGTGACACTGTAATTCTGTTGTAAATAAATATTTGTGCTCTAAAGTAAATATTTTCTAAAAAACAACCAAATTGTTGAAATTGAATTGAAAGACCCCAGCTTCCCTTTCATGCTGAGAATGTTGAGTGCTGACTTGACACCTAATGCCTTCAACAAAGCGTACAACTCTAAGAAAATAGTTAGCTTGGAAAATGACATCCAGTTTCTAAAACATCGGTCACATAAGGCTGAGTCAGATTGATAATTACGTTAGCTGATTAAGAATCTTGGTGAGATGCAAGGCCTTCGCTATGAACTTACGCTGTACGTTCAACCCACCTTATGATCATAGCATGATTTCTTAAATGGATAGAAAGTTGTTTAGAACCATTTAATGCGTCATTGTTTTAATGTTTATTTAACAATATATATTGGTCATGCAAAAATCCAAGTATACAAAAGCATAAGAGTACATAAGGAAGGAATGAAAGATACTTTGAAATCCCTTATGAACCTGTGTCCTGACTGGAAAGTGGACCTCCATTCAGAAGTTGTCAACGCAAATAAAATAATAAAATAAGCAGAACAAGGACTTACATTATCACAGCCAGAGTCATAGAAAGACTTCTCCAAAAATGCTAATTCTTTAATCAATCAAATAAAGCTAAAGCTTAAATGCGTTTTTAAAACATTGTTTTCATTTCTTAGTATTTTTACAGTGATAGTTTATTAAAGGTAGTAGATTAAAGATAGCAGATAGGTCTCTTATTCCATTCAGAATTCTTGCAGCTATATTTGATAAATCTGGAAGTATGCCAGTTATGTGAGCATTTCCATATTTAGTACATTAACACATGAAAAAATAACAATCTCATTTCTAGAAAACTTAACACCAAAAGATAAAAGTTTGCACCGGAATTCTGATAAAGGTACACATCTCAAAGAACTTTCAGGATTCAGATCAAACATTCTAAAATGGGGCAGATGAACACCTTCACATAATTTGTACCTCTTTTTTTCAATTAAAAAGTGCCCAAGGGCATAACAACTGTTACCAACCACAACTAATAAGTAAATCTGAAACACATTTTCATTCTCTAACATTACAATACTGTTTTCTTGTTTACTCACTCTTGAATAACTACATGCATGGTATAATTCATCAGAAGCAATACATCTGTCATAAAACGGGTAGTCTCTAACACGTTCACAGCTCACACCAGCCTTGGCTAATGCTTGAAAGCATTCTTCTGTAAGTCTCTTTATTTGAGGGCTACCCAAGAGGTCAACAGATCCAAGACTGAGGTGGGATGCAGCTAATTTCTTACTTGATGTTGACATCTTATCTAAGTATTGACGTTCACATTCATTCATTGCATAAAAAAGATCATGTTTCATTGTTTGTAATGCTATTTTTAACTGCATGAGTTTGCAAATTTGATGAGAAATACCATTACTACTTTTAATTGTATTTTTTATTTCTCCATTAAAACTTTCATAGACAAAAGCTGAGTGGGTCCAAGGTTGACCAAAATCCTCAACACTTCTCTCAAGGTGTGTGAGCAAATGTACACTAAAGGTAACATGGACTTTCCCATATAGATAATCAATTTCCAAGTTGGACTGTTTTAGACTTCGGCCTGCATATACAACCTCACTTTTTGCCACACAATTTTGCATTAGCATAACCATAGAAGAAACAAGAAGACCCCAGTGGTTCAAGTATTTACTAGGTAAAAAACCTTTTAAAACAGGTATACTATAAAGTAAAACCCAGTAAAACCATTCATGACCCCTGTAATCAGATCTCTCAGCAAGTGAACGTGGAGCCCTTGAAACATTGTTAGTAGGAGTAATTGCCAAAAGGCGATCATTGACATCATTGAATTTACTGCATATACTGAAAGGCAGGCCATTGTAGCGTTTGTGGAACCACAAATTTGCAAACCGTTTAGCGGTATTTACTAAGGCATGGAAGAGGTCAAGATCAAGACAGCGCACTGTATCAAATCCAGGAATGTCGGACAAAATTGAAACTCCTCTGATACCTTGCTGTCGAAGCCCTGTAGCATCTGCAGTTCTTGCTAGATTCATTGTCTCATTGTGAGTTCGTAATGGATATTCTCCTCTAGCAATGCTGTATGACCTTGTCTTGCCTTTTTGATGTTGTAATTTAATTCCTGGGTGATAACAGAGGCCACAGCCAAACCTTCCTATGAGCAAAAAAGCAAAATGTTTTTATTCCTTTCACAGTCCTGGGAAGTATAAAACAGAATGAAAAGAAAAATAATGCTTCCTTACCATTAAATTGAGTAGAATTCCTGAGTGTAGGTCGAGCAACAGAGTCACTAATGCACATTAATGCTTTAATAGTCTTCTTTTTAGTGGTACCATTGCACCTATATATAAGTCCAGAATTTGACAAGTCCCAGCACTCTTTTACAAATGGCTTCAAGTACTCGTTCATGATTGGCTTCTTTTTCCCCAACCAGACGCTTGCCATCATCACGTTGGATCTTCTTATATGAAGGGGAAGTTCATTCAGGGTGAACAGTATTGGCAAAGCTAAATTTTTACTGGTGACTGCTACCTGCATAAAAATAAAACGATATTTGTATCAGATAACATGAGGAGACACACCTTTTCGGTACCACATAAAAACATATCAATAAGTATAAAATCTTCAAACATGTATTACCTGTAGCCCATCTATAAAAAAAATTAAAAGATAAAGATCTCTGGTCAACAATATTTTTGTACACCTTTCCATCATATATATCTTATTCATATAGGCACCTTTACTCATTTTCTGTCTGTTAGCACAGTCAAGTAAATGGGGATCCAGCCCATTCTCCAGAAGAATCTTCAATTGATCTTTGATAGATATATAAAGAAAAACATAACCAAGTTTTAAATTTTCATAAACTTTAAAAGTTTGAGAGCATTTTCCACATTTCTTCTCATTGAGTTCTTCACTTAAAATGCCAATGTGGAGCCCACAACCAGGACACAAGTGATGAACAGTAAGTGAGAATGAATAAGAATCAATTACTGATTTCATTAAATACTTTGATGGTTGGAAAAATGTGTCTGTTCTCAAAAAAATTCCTGCAAGTTCCATTATACTTTCAGCAGCCGAATATGAAAGGTTGTACTTCTTCTTTGTTAATAATAAAAGGAACATCTTGATTTTATCAGGAACAGATAGATTAAGACTGTAACCTTTACATAAGGTATTTCCCTCCAATTCATCCTCAGAATCGTCAGATGAATTAAAATGGTCTAATTAAATACCGGCATTTTCAACAGTAGGAGTGTCATCGTTATCATCGGATAGTTCCTGAGAATAAAAATATAACAATGTGAGTGGGTAAGGCCAAACAAAAGCGATGTTAAACATACTTATTACCTCTTCTAATGTTTCCGAGTCAGAGTGATTAGAATATTCATTGTCAGACTCCGCAACTTCTTCCCCTTCATCAAGATGATCGATTAATGTTGGGCTGTAACAATACATAAATTAACTAAAATGTTTAAACGAGTCCCACCACAACGGGATATTATGTACTTACTTTTCTGTGGGAAGGCTCAAGTCAAACTCCGGCATGCACTCCACTTCAAGATCTACCTCTAGGCAGCACGCAGAAGCAGAAGTGACCAGATTACAATCCTGAGAGTGAAAGGTAGAAATGCGTTATTTCCCTATTATTCAAGGTGCATCTCAGTCAAAACAAGAAGAAAGAAAAAATTACAAACCTCATTGACTACATTCAGTGTTGCTTCTTCTGAAGTCCGTGGTGTCGGCCTCGAGTCACTGGAGTCCGTCCTTTTCCTTCTCTTAATAGCTCTGCAAACACAACAAAGAGTCAGTCCAAGAAACAAACAGAACAGCTCACGCATTGTAGAGGTTATCGCTCACCTCGGTTTCAAACTTGCATAGTACGTTGATTGAGGAAGAACGGCGTTAGAATCCCTGTACTCATATGCTTTATAAGGGCCACGCTTCCTTTTCCTATCATGAGCAAGTGTTGACATTTTAAATGTCGATCAAACACACCGGTGAGACGCACTCGATCCTCTTCCAGCCCATACTCCGACTCGCTCCGACTGACGACTGACGACTTACGGAGGGGGAGGGGGAGGGGCGCGGGGGACGGAGGAGGGGGAGGTATGGCAGGAGTCAAGGTTCGGAAGGCGAGGGCTGGGCTGCGAGCGCACGATGCTGTGTGGGTTGCCTGACCGGCGGCGCGCGAGAAATGGGATGCCTAAGCGCTAGGCGCCTACAGTCGATCCACATTTCGTAAAGACTTATCCAGCGATTTCAACCCGTTTCCTCAACTCCAGTCTGATAGTGGCCTATCTAAACACTTTTGATTTGACTTCCAAACCCGCGTCTTGACTGAAGAGCGAACAGCAGTGGAGAAACGTATTTTGAAGTCACTTTTCTTATGACCTATGAACCATTGTCCTGACTGGAAAGTGGATCTCTGTTCAGATGTAGTGCATGCAAACAGATTTTTTACATCTTTTAAAACCGTGCCATGACTGGACAGTAGATAATAGTCCAATACTACAGTGCTTAATGACCATGGACAGTACTGAGTACTTCTTTTTAAAGTACATGTCTGATCTCTCGTTCATACTCGCATAAAACTCGTGTTTTACTACAGTCCAAACTAAATTGTGTTATGCATTTCAGAGCTGCATTAAATTATGCCTTTCATTACAGTTTTAACTATAGTTGGGCGACTGTAGTTTAGCGACTACAGTTCATTCTCTACTTTAAGTAAAGATCCTTCCACCCGGGTTTTCATTGCAGACTGACAGTTTTATTTTCCTTTCAAATGATTTATTATTTCCATAATGTATATTTGATACTTCGTTTTTTTTCATTGAAAATTGCGTGTGGCAAAATATATTAACTTTGTTTTTGATAGCATATTCTATGTAACAAAATATTTGTTACTATTGGTTTTTTTTTGGTTTTTTTACATGAATTACAATATGTCTACCTATTTTTCAGCGTTTTATCGCATTTTTCATACTTCTCTCTTCTCAACTTCTCCCTATCCACGCTACTGAACTATTACTGTTCTGTACCATGTGTAAAGTGAAATACTTATTTTGTTGGGGGTCTGCCTTCCCTAGAATGGCGCCTTGCAGGTGGTGAAAGACAAACCAGCACACACTTCCACTTCAACTAATAAATCGCAGCATAACAACAAAAATGAAATGGCACAATGCACCGATATGAACATGGGCGCAATATGTTCGGGGCGCTGAGTCGCTGCCGCTCTCCCAACCGACATGGTAGTATAAGGAGTTTTAGCGAGTACTAGCTTCGTGTACACTGAGAAATTTAGTGGGGTACCACTAGACATGGGCGCCGCGCCGACGCCGCGCCGCCGCCGACGAATTTTGACGCGCCGCCGCCGCGCCGCGGACAAAAATTTATCAGCGCGCCACCGCGGCCGCGGCCGGTCAATTCGTCGGCGGCGTGGTCGGCGGCGCGGGGTTTGAAGACCAATATTTTTCACTAAAATCAAATAGTACGCCTTGTAGGTAGGCAAAATAATTCGCCTCGTCATACTATGCAGAAGTTTGTCCACTTTCAAAACTTTTCCTGTGTTAAACACGATTGAACTACTAAAAATCGAAGCTACTCAGATTATATGAACATATTTGCGGTTTTGTTGCTTTTTTTAGTCGAATTTTTGTGGCGGACTCCGGTCACGCCGCCACCGCCGCCGCCGCCGATCATGGTATCGGCGTTCACTCCGGCGGCGGCGCCGCCGCCGGCAAATTTTGGGTCGAACGCCGCCGCCCATGAACATCCGGTCGGCGCCCACGTCTAGGTACCATTTGGCTAGCGCATTTCCCCCAGCGCAATTCCGCGATAAGCCTTTTTCGTCAGTTATCGTTTAACCTTTCGCGCGCAAGCCTACCGGAAAGGAGAAAGAAATTCGCAAGCCCCTCCCCCCTCCCTACGCCGCCTCACCCGCCCTTTGCCTTGCCTGGCCTGCCGCCCGCCCGCCCGCCCCAGCCCAGTCTGCCAGAGCCGGGGGCGGCTCTCCGGCTCTGACGCGGCTCTCACTGAGCCCGGGCCAGAGCCCGGCCGGTCTACTGCGGGCTGCCGCTGGCCGGCTCTGGTCTGGGCTGGGCTCTGCCGGAACGGCCGCGCGCGGCTCTGGTCTGGACTGCTCGTCGGCTCGCTCGCTCTGCACAGCCCGCAATAGCCTGTCCAATCCAGGGCTCTTGCCTCTGTGACGCACCAACAGGACGGCTCCAGGGACAGCAGCAGGATGTCCTCCCCACGGGCCTTCAGCACCCCTCACACCTTTACGCGGACGACAGGACGAAGCCGCGACCGGAGCCGCTCACGGTCACGACGGGAAAGGACACCGAGCAGGACACGCTCCACACCAAGACGGCTCGGCAGCAGACCAGCGCGGAGCTCCCACCATAGCGCCTCGCCACATCGTCATTTCACCCACCGCCAGCAGGGGGTGCAACGAGGCCGGCAAGGACGATCCCCGCGTGGGCGCCAGGATCACCAGGTGCGCGGCTCTGCCCCACCCCCAGCAGGAAAAGAGGTGCGCGGCAATGTCCCACCCCAGTGGTGCCGTTGATGCCATACGGGGCCATACGGCGTATGGCCTATAAGCGTTTTGGAAGGCACCATATGGCCTTTAAAATTCCCCAGGCCATACGCACCCAGATGCGTATGGGTCTGCCCCCAGCCCCAGGTCCCGCTCCTGCCCCCGCTCCTTTAACTTCTGCTTCGGCCTCTTCACTACCCGTAAGCTCATGGCATGGCACAAGCCAAGACGCTCCCTTTGTATCGTTTGAATAATTTTTAGTGGATGTGTATACAACCATCCTGATAGGGAAGGTGCGAAATACAGTTTCTAGAAGTGGCTCTAAAAAAAAAAAAAAATAAAGATGTACCAAAATTTCCGAGTTTTTTTAGAACGCCCGGGAGCTAGGCAACCATCACACCACCAACCAGGTCGACAAGGACCGTATGGCCTATAAAAAATTTACAACGGCACCACTGCCCCACCCCCGCAGGGAGGCCGGCCCGGACGATCCCCGCGAGGTCGCCATGAACACCAGGTGCGCGGCCCCGCACAGTGGTTTGGCGACCCCTGTTTTTGGGGAAAAAGTCCCTCCAGTCCGAAATACTTAGTCGAGCATCTTCTAGCTTGGGCTACGGGGGTTTTCGGGTGTGCTGAAAACATTTCTGAACATATTTTGAATGTACAGGGGGCGGAACCAGTTCAAAAAAGGGGGGTAAAAGCCAAAATTTCGCTCGAATTCCACGAAACTTCTTGAGCTTAGGTTTTGAGGTGCCCTGATTCCATTTCTGATCATAGTTTGAACGTCCGAGGGGCGGAACCAGGTCAAAAAGGGGGGTGTAACTCAAATGTGTCACTTAAACGTTAATTAGAGTTTACCCCTCATTTTGGCCTGGTTCCGCCCCTTGTACATTCAAAATATGTTCAGAAATGGAATCAGCGCACACAAAAACCCCCGCACCTGATGTGGGGAGTCGCTCGGTTAAGAATTTCGGTCTGGTGGAGCGTTTTCACTCTTATTTATTAAGTACTGATTTAAGCCCCTGGAGTCCAAGATAGTGAATATGCGCAAAAGTGCGCAGGTCCCCCGCATTCCCTACACTTTGAAGCATAAAATGGGCAGGGGCGCGATTGTAGGTCACGTGTTCCCTAGTGTTCCGGTGAAAAATAGTAATGTCACATATGGCAACATGAGAGAAGGGCGCCCTGGAGAGGAAGCAAACATGGGCTGAAGGGGTACACTGATCACTTTCTCAGCACCTCACTGCGGTAAATAGAGTCGGACGGAGCTGCGACGGAGTCGACCGTGACCGCGAAGCTGCGCTGCTTTGCTACATACCACTCTCGTTGGGGTCGGTTCAAATTTAACGGAGCGCCAGGCGCCTAACGCCACCCGAGAGCCGCGGCGGATCCGGCGGCTTAGCTGCCTGCCAGTGGCGGCCCGGGCTGGCGGCGCGCTGACTGCCAGCTCGGCGCGCGGCGGCCGCGCACGGCGCGGAGCGCATGCGCAGACGACTACCCCCACTCTCGCGGCTCTCGCGTCATTCGAGCGCGGGTCTGTTGTCTTTCTCGACCAGATTTTGGTTACGTTCTCTGTTTGTGTAGGTATTAAATAGGTAAACAAATCGACATTTCAAGGTGCACAGTGTAGGGACATAATAGAATAACGATTTTCCGTCCTCTGTCATTCGGTAGCACATGGTACATTTATCTTTGCAAACGCCCCTGCGGTTAAAATGGGAAGAGTTGCGACGAGAAAAAGGCTGTCGAGAAGGAAAGGCGACACTTACAGGACCTCTAAAACGTCTCAAGTAAGTTTCCCTTCGAATTAGAAGGACTGGCGAAGCGGGGCAACAACGCTATTGAATTTATCACTTGAAATATGTATATGTTTCAGGAGCCCCAACATGTAGAGCTTGACTCAGACCTGCTACTTGATTCTGAGCCAGTATTTGAGCCCACCAGATTCACACATCAGTGAGAACAAAACTCCCAACATCTCCATTGACAATACAATAAATGAGGTAATAAATCAATTCAACATTTTAAATCCGTTGGTTACATGCCATATCTTTTCATGTTTCGGATACCACTAACCTATTTTTTTAATGTATTATTTGTTACAGGTGTGCTTAGAGTCAGTAAAATTAGACCATGCTTATGGTTCTCAAATTGGATCCAAGCCCAAGTTTGAAGGTAGTGCACCCGTCCCTGAACCTGTCCTAGATGAAGAGCTTTTGTTAGATATCAAGCACAAAATTGATTTGTTTTTGCCACACCAGTGGCTGTGCCTCCAAGATAATAACTATGTTATTAAAGTAGTGTTGATTTCTGCTCTGAATAATGTGTCCATTCAGCGTAGTTTTGAATTAGCTTACGTAAGTAGACAGGACCCAGACGGCAGTCGAAAAAACAGATGTCATACGTCGTTAGTAGATTGTTAGCAGACATAAGTAGACATAAAATTTAGGGCCGCAATTGTATCTGTACACAAGTTACTGGGTCCTGCCAGCGACCCTAGAAGTTGACAGGACCCACCCCATATCCCTCTGGCAAGTGGAACACATGTCGCACGTAAACTCGTAGTTTTGCGTTAGTAGATATTAGTAGACGTAACAAAAAATTTGACAGAAAACATAATTCAGCACATAAAATAATTATAGAGCTCCCGGGTCCCGCTAACATCTTAATTTTCAACAGACAAGTGCCATTGGACCAAAAACACATTTTCCTCACTTTACTTCGCTAGTAGATGATAGTAGACTCGTTCGTTATGATTTTGACCCTCCCTGACCCGCTGTCGGGAAACAGAGGGCAAGTGGGTCCTGCCAACTTCTGACTACCAGACTTGTGCCATTTCAACTAAAACACATTTTCTTCACTTGACTTCGTTAGTAGATGATAGTAGACAAGTTCGTTTTGTGTGTGACTTTCTCTGAGCCTCTGTCGGGAAACAGTGGGCAAGTGGGTCCTGCCAACTTCTTACTTTTTACCAGACAAGTGCCATTTCACCAAAAACACATCTTCTTCACGTGACTTCGTTAGTAGATGATAGTAGTTACGTTCATTTTGTTTGTGACTCTACCGTAGGCACTGAGAGAGAAGAGAGGGCACTGCCACCGGGTCAGGGAGGGTCACAATCAAAACGAACGTGTCTACTATCATCTACTCCCGAAGTCAAGTAAAGAAAATGTGGTTTTGGTGAAATGGCACACATCTAGTTAAAAGTCAGAAGTTGGCAGGACCCACTTGTCCTCTGTTTCCCGACAGCGGGTCAGGGGTCACGAGCACAACGAAAGAGTCTACTATCATCTACTAACGAAGTCAAGTGAGGAAAATATGTTTTTGGTCCAATGGCACTTATCTGTTGAAAATTAAGATGTTAGCGGAACCCGGGAGCTCTATAATTATTTTATGTGCTGAATTATGTGTTCTGTCAATTTTTTTGTTACGTCTACTAATATCTACTAACGCAAAACTACGAGTTTACGTGCGACATGTGTTCCGCTTGCCAGAGGGATAGTGGGTGGGTCCTGTCAACTTCTAGGGTTGCTGGCAGGACCCAGTAACTTGTGTTCAGATACAATTGCGGCCCTAAATTTTATGTCTACTTATGTCTACTAACAATCTACTAACGACGTATGACATCTGTTTTTTTGACTGCCGTTTGGGTCCTGTCTACACACTACCAGACTATGGACTTTTTTTAATACGTAGCTTATGTACTTTATGGATAATGCATAATTACGTACAAATTTGTGCATAATTATGTATAATCTATTGTACATAAGGCATTGCGTATAAATTTGTGTGTAGTTATGTATAAAACAGTTTACGTACTTTACGCACAATCCTTTGGCATTGGGTATGTGCAACCATGCACATCATTTAATGTGTACCTTACGCATAATTTTCTACCACCTCAGAAAGAGCAGGAAAAATGACAATGCTCTGCTTTAAATGAATGTTTATAATAATATCAATAATAATAATAATATTCTAACTGAATCTGATTCAAAACTTTAATCTTTTTTTTACACTCTGATTAGCAATCACCATTTTCTTAGAATAGATTAGCAATTCCAAAATTGAATATTTTTTTTAAATCTCTATCTAAAGTAAAGTCACAATCGCTTTGGTGCCAGAACAAGTCTATAGAACATTCAGGCATATGTAGTAGCATTATCATTTATATCGAAGAGAAAGAAAATACCTTATCCGCTATTGTCTCCCTGAGATGACATTTTAAGTATTTTGTTTTTGAACGAGTGCGATGAATAATACAAACTAACCTAGGTGGCCTAGCACTAGCAGAAAGGTTGGAGCGGCTGAAGGTTCGTTTCTTATGGTTTCTTCGAGGGTATCATGTTTGCCAAACATACAATTATCCATTTCTTTCAATAACTTTAGCAGGTCACTATCTTGTTTTACTAACTTGTGTTATGAAAAGCCAAAACAATTAATTACACCGGGAACTTTGAACTTTCTTTCTGCTTGTGTACACCTGCGATGTCGTGTCGTGGTTTGGTGGTTTGGTCTTCCCAGCCAAAGAATGATACACTTCTCCTTGTTGCTCTCGAGAGATCTTCATTAGGTGCGAAAGAGAAGCTATAGCATTCTTTGGCTGGGAAGACTATTGTTCTGCGCTCGATACTCGTTCGATGTGACATATCGACCGCCACAGTGAATATGAGAAATTGCGCAACCAGTAGCCGACTGCCAAGTGAACACTAGGGTGGGTCGTTCTCGGACTTTTTCCGATTCCAGATTTCTAATAGTGCGGAAAAGTTGCCTTAGGACTTCCTGATTCCAATGCTTTTTTCCGTTTTGAAATCGGACTTCATCTTTAACCCGAACTCGAGCCTTGAAATTTCGAAAATTTGCCTAAAATCGTGATATTGCCTACCTAGCGCCTGAAATACAACTCCAACGGCAAAATGTATAGAACAAAAGTTGTTTGTTACGTCGTCAACTATCAAAATGATCCTTATGGTCATGACCGTAGGACGCTCCGTTTTCGAGATACGATCGAAAAGGCGGCGCAGCGCAGCGCAAGGTGAAAATCTGCGTGCGGCCGCCCTCTCCCCTGAATGCTCCAACTATGGCTCCGGCGCGGGGTAGATGTTCTGTGCACTACGCGTCAGTTATTCGGACCGCTCCTCCCATCTCGTCTCCACTACCGCACTAGTGTTGAAAATGCTTGGAAAAAATCCGGAAAAAAACGGATTTTTTCCGTTTTTTTTTCCGGAAACTCTCCGGGCATTTTCAACACTAGTGCAGGCGCATGGGCACGGCATTAGGATTCATTGTGACTCGGACGTGATGAAACAAGATGACACAATTCAACATACATAGTAGGAACTCTTTGGTTTGCACTTGAACACTGAAGTTAATTAAAATACTTAAAAGGAACCTTTAACAAATAACACATTATTACCTACAGGGAGCTACCCTGGCCTAGGACTTGGAACTACAATTGATCATACTAATAAAGATAACACCTCCAAGTCCACAGGTCTCATTTCAATCACTTCAATTACTCCTAGAATAATTGAAGTAATTCACTCACATCTTTATTGGGCTGCTTCAGTTCCTCTGAAATTTTGCCCATTCGGCTAAGTTCTAGGTGCATTAGTTGGGCCACCAGTTCTCGCTCTAACTTAGACTTATACTTCCTGCTAGTGGCCAGGGCCTCAACTTTTTGTAGGATCCCGTGTAATTTCACTCTGATCTAAAATTTCGCCAATACTAACTTTCGAATTCATTATTAGGTCATTTCTGTAAAAAAAAAAATAAACTTTCAATCAGACAATTGGTCATTCCCTATCCTAACCTCCACATTCAGAAAACACGAAGTACTTACAACGATGATAGTTTGGGAAAAAATTTCGATATGTGTTCGACAGGATACCCTTTCCCACCAAATATTCCATGCCTCGCAAATGCTGAAAGTGTCTCCTCACGTAGGCAAACTAGGCGAGCTTTGTCTTCACCCTCGGCATCTGAGATTCTGGTATCCAATATGGCGAACGTGAGGCCGATCATCCGCTTATCAAGCAGCTGCAGTATGGCAGCCACTGTGACAAAGCTCGCCTAGTTTGCCTACGTGAGGAGACACTTTCAGCATTTGCGAGGCATGGAATATTTGGTGGGAAAGGGTATCCTGTCGAACACATATCGAAATTTTTTCCCAAACTATCATCGTTGTAAGTACTTCGTGTTTTCTGAATGTGGAGGTTAGGATAGGGAATGACCAATTGTCTGATTGAAAGTTTATTTTTTTTTTACAGAAATGACCTAATAATGAATTCGAAAGTTAGTATTGGCGAAATTTTAAATCAGAGTGATATTACACAGGATCCTACAAAAAGTTGAGGCCCTGGCCACTAGCAGGAAGTATAAGTCTAAGTTAGAGCGAGAACTGGTGGCCCAACTAATGCACCTAGAACTTAGCCGAATGGGCAAAATTTCAGAGGAACTGAAGCAGCCCAATAAAGATGTGAGTGAATTACTTCAATTATTCTAGGAGTAATTGAAGTGATTGAAATGAGACCTGTGGACATGGAGGCGTTATCTATATTAGTATGATCAATTGTAGTTCCAAGTCCTAGGCCAGGGTAGCTCCCTGTAGGTAATAATGTGTTATTTGTTAAAGGTTCCTTTTAAGTATTTTAATTAACTTCAGTGTTCAAGTGCAAACCAAAGAGTTCCTACTATGTATGTTGAATTGTGCCATCTTGTTTCATCACGTCCGAGTCACAATGAATCCTAATGCCGTGCCCATGCGCCTGCACTAGTGTTGAAAATGCCCGGAGAGTTTCCGGAAAAAAAAACGGAAAAAATCCGTTTTTTTCCGGATTTTTTCCAAGCATTTTCAACACTAGTGCGGTAGTGGAGACGAGATGGGAGGAGCGGTCCGAATAACTGACGCGTAGTGCACAGAACATCTACCCCGCGCCGGAGCCATAGTTGGAGCATTCAGGGGAGAGGGCGGCCGCACGCAGATTTTCACCTTGCGCTGCGCTGCGCCGCCTTTTCGATCGTATCTCGAAAACGGAGCGTCCTACGGTCATGACCATAAGGATCATTTTGATAGTTGACGACGTAACAAACAACTTTTGTTCTATACATTTTGCCGTTGGAGTTGTATTTCAGGCGCTAGGTAGGCAATATCACGATTTTAGGCAAATTTTCGAAATTTCAAGGCTCGAGTTCGGGTTAAAGATGAAGTCCGATTTCAAAACGGAAAAAAGCATTGGAATCAGGAAGTCCTAAGGCAACTTTTCCGCACTATTAGAAATCTGGAATCGGAAAAAGTCCGAGAACGACCCACCCTA
>JAHWGI010000143.1:0-62500 GCA_029379305.1 Frankliniella fusca
GCAAATTTGTTGAATTTTTTGAATTTTTTTAATGAATTTTTATTGATCTTTTTGAATATTTGCTTGAATTTTTTATATTGTTTTTTAATTTTTCTGGATTTTTAGGATTTGTCTTTCTGAGTTATGTTAGTATCTTTAGGAGTTTTGTCGAATTTTGTTGAATTTTTTCGACTTTGTCTGAAATAATATTTGGTGTACAAAAAATTGAGATTTGTTTCCTCGGTATGGAGCCGTCTTACATTTCCTAGTATAGAGCACCGTCCATCCTTTAGTCGGCGCAATTAGTAGAATGATGTGCTGGAAATTATTTAGGTAACCTCCGTGTATTACGCAGAGTATTACAGCTCTTGCCTTCTCCTCCTCCTCCTCCTCCTTCTCTCTCTCTCTCTCTCTCTCTCTCTCTCTCTCTCTCTCTCTCTCTCTCTCTCTCTGTTAAATAAACTGGTTTTGATCAGATCAGTGGTCAGCATCACTCTTGCTTTTCTTCAGCGAAAGGGAGGAGTGGCGGGGCGTGGCGTGGCGGCAGCGTGGTCCAGCAGGATGCACGGCCCCTGCCCAGTCGTCTGTGATATGAGGTGGGGCTGGGGCGGGGCGGGGCGGGGCGGGGCGGGGCGGGGTGGGGCGCGCCGGGGCGGGGCGAGTAGTGTAGGTGCGCTCTCACATGGCTGGGCAGCTCAGCCACTCTGGTCAGTCCTCCCCACCACCACCCCCCTCCCCCCTCCTCCATCTCAACCCCTTTTTCGCCCCAGCACGTCAACCTCCCCTTTGATGCTTCCGCTCACCGTCGCGGCGCGAG
This sequence comes from Frankliniella fusca, assembly GCA_029379305.1. Classification (NCBI taxonomy): domain Eukaryota; kingdom Metazoa; phylum Arthropoda; class Insecta; order Thysanoptera; family Thripidae; genus Frankliniella; species Frankliniella fusca. The sequence continues at coordinate 797 of JAHWGI010000143.1, forward strand.
AGCGAATTCCCCTTTCGAGAAATTTGGTTTAAATATTTAAAAACAAAAATCAGAGAAAACACTGCTTCGTCACTTTTTATAAAGTGTTTAGAAATATATATAGTTTTATAAATATATACAGTTTTTATAAAACGTTTACTAATGCAATATTTTTATTGCCACTTATATCCGCCCACTTTCGTATTCTTTGAAACGTACACCTTGTAACAGTCTCACAAAATTTGATAATTTCTGCTCTCTGGAAAGGCTAGAGATGTGCGAATCACCCTTTTTCAAACTCGAATCGAATCGAATCGAATCTTAAATTTTTTCCCCCGAATCGAATCGAATCGAATCTAGGTTTTTTTCCTCGAATCGAATCGAATCTTTCTATTTTGAATCCGAATCGAATCGAATCAAATGTAGACCTTAAAATGTAAGAGGTTTTAAAAGTACTCTAAAAATAACTATACGATGGTGTATAGGTGGAGGAGGAGGCGGGGAAGGGGCGGGGGAGGGGAAAGTGGGTGGGGGGAGTGCCACCTAACGGCTGCCGGTGGGGGCGGTGGGGGCCAGAGGAGAGATGGGGAGGGTAGATCAGGGGGGAGCGGCGGTTCGAGCGCGCATCCTATGATTCGAATTCGAATTTGAAAACTTTACTTCACTCGAATTGTTCGATTTCGAAGCTGCTTGTTTCGAAATCGATACGAATCGAATCGGGACTGTTTCGATTCGATTCGAATTCGAAGTGTTCGCACACCTCTAGGAAAGGCCATTTTTTTTAAGTCACGGGTGCAATCACACCGGCAGGGATGCCAAAAGATTGACAACCTTCTTAACAATGTTTTGGTACATTTCTCAGCTTGAGACACTTCGGTAGGAAATTCAGGAGAAAAGAACTAAGATTCTTGATGTCCTTTGAAGAGCAAAATTTGGTGTCGCTCCCCCGGCGGGTGGACGCGCTGTGCTCAGAGTGACCTCTGGCCCGGTTTGTTTCCCCTTGAGGGACGGAGGCTGTCAGTGACTCGCACGCCGTTTGGCTCCAGCGAGGTAGGGCCTCTTGTCCAGCGCGGGTCCAGGACCTGCCGGCTGGAGATAGCCCCGGCCAGCCCCGCCCGGAGCAAGTAAAACAATCGCATTTACCTACTGGGCTGCTGCCCGCCCGAGATAGCGCCCCACCCGGCCCAAGAGCTGTTTTCCAGGACGAGGAATTCCAGGACGAGCGGCGCGCGCGCGAGAGAGAGCTCTCCAGCGTCCTGGAACAACTGGAAGGTACCAGGGGAGAGAGGGACGCCCGCCCCGCGTGTTCTGGGGCGATACTGCCGTTCCATTGTTTTTGCAGTCTGGGGCGAGAGTGAGAGGGAATGAGGTTGAGGGACAACCAAGAGAGAGAAAGAGAGAGAGCGAGAGGGCCAGAATAGAGAGAGAGAGAGAGAGAGAGAGAGAGAGAGAGAGAGAGCGAAAGAGAAGCAGCAGGTATGCTAATCAGATGCTATTGTGCCCTCGGCTCCACTGAAAGGCGAAAAGGGATACGTCGGCTGGACGTCTTTCCCTGCTCCCCTTCTCCGTCTCTCTCTCTCCCTCTCGCGCGCGCACTTGCTCGCCTTCGCGCACTTTCTCTCTCTCTCACACCTTCTCGCTCGCTCTCTCTGTCTCCTCGCTCTCTCTGTCTCTCTCTCTCTCTCTCATCCTCTCTCTCTCTCTCTCTCTCTCTCTCTCTCTCTCTCTCTCTCTCTCTCTCTCTCTCTCTCTCTCTCTCTCTCTCTCTCACACCCTCTCTCGCTCTCTCTGTCTCCTCGCTCTCTCTGTCTCTCTCCCTCTCCGCCCCCCTAGTCACGTGGGCGTGGACGCCTTCCTCGAGGACTATTACCCACGCCCGCTATTGGGCTGTTTTCAGTATGCAGATATCGGCCGCGGAGACGTGACGCGGCCCCCCCATTTGCATGAGCCGCGCGAACCTGGGCCGTCTGCTGAGGCGTTCCACGGGGAGCGCTCCTCGGAACACTCCGGGACACCCCTCGGAACACCCCGGGACACCCCTCGGGGACACCGGGGGGCGCGTTCGGCGACCGCGACGGTGTTTTCAGCACGCTTAATGACTCGCCCTCTGACTGCATTAATATCATCTCCCATTCCCACTCTTTCTCACTCGCTCACGCTCTTGTAGAGTCTCGCTCTCTCAATTGCTCCCTCGCTCTCTCAATTGCTCCCTCGCTCTCTCAATTGCTCCCTCGCTCTCTCACTCTCGCTCTCCTACTCTCCCTCTCACTCGCTCTCTTGCTCTCCCTCTCACTCGCTCTCTTGCTTTCCCTCTCACTCGCTCTCTTGCTCTCCCTCTCACTCGCTCTCTTGCTTTCCCTCTCACTCGCTCTCTTGCTCTCTTTCTCACTCGCTCTCTCATACTCTCACTCCCTCATACTCTCGCTGTCTCATACCCTCGCTCTCTCGCTCTTTCACTCTCGCTTTCTTTCACTCTTCCACGCTCTCTCTCTCTCTCTCTCTCTCTCTCTCTCTCTTTCTCTCTCTCTCTTCCTCTCTCTCTCTCTCTCTCTCTCTCTCTCTCTCTCTCTCTCTCTCTCTCTCTCTCTCTCTCTCTCTCTCCTTGCCCTCTCCTTGCCCTCTCCAGCCCGCGACACGTACTTGTGGTTTGTATGGTTTTTGTGATTGCATTGAGTTGGTCGCGACGCTTGTTTGTCTCTGGTTCCGCCCTGCTGTGTACTTAGCCGGGGCCGTCACTGCCGTGCTGCGTGTCGTGGCACTCGACGCCATCTTGAAGGACGGCACAGTTTTAACCCCCCCTCCCCCTCCCCCGCCCCTCTCTACCCCCAATCCCCTCTCCTGTCACTCCTTTGCCGCACGGAGGGCGCAATTCAAAAGGGTAGATGAAATTAATCAAGTTGCTATTAGAATTTCGGATTGCGCTCCGCGGCGTGGCGTGGCGTGGCGTGGCGTGGCGTGGCGTGGCGTGGCGTCAGCCCCGCCGCCTTCTTGAAGGACGCGGGCGCGAGCGAAGGCGCAGGGCGCAGGAGCCGTTGCCGGCACCAGGAGTGAGGGGCGGGGCGGTCCCGCGACAAACCACCTGCTTCATATAGAGCCAATTATTGTGATTTTAAACTAGCACTGTAAAAAAATACTTTTCGTAAATTTACAGGAAATATCTATGAATTTTGTTAAACGAACTGTCTGTTAATTTACTTTTTATACGTGTTTATTTACAAAAGAACTCTATAACCTGACAAAAATATTCCGTAACTTTCCAAAAGAATTCCGTAACTTTACAAATTGTATTTGTTGCTTCGCGATTTTTCTTGTTATTAATCTACAAAAAGTTTCAACAAACTACAGGAAAAAACCGGTATACCAATTTAACAAAGAAACCTGTAAATTTGTTTCTCTTTCTTTTTACAACAAATTTTTGCAGTGTTTGCCTGTTCAGTCTTTGGAAGAATCACTTTTATTTTTAAATGTCAAATTGACAGGTTTTGGTCTATAACTTCCTGTATTTACCTATCTCGTGAATCGCATACGTCAGAGCGCCGTACGGATTGTATCTCCAGTGCTGCTGTCTGTTCGACGCGCGCTCACGCTCACTCACACAAACACACGCGGATACATACATACACACTCACACAACCACACACACACGTGTATACACGCACGTAACTGTAAGACAAGAAGACGTGTGACGTGCGCACAACTGCTTGCACCTCGGGCGGGGTGCGGTGGGGCGGGGTGGGGCGGGGCGGGGCGGGGCGGGGCGGGGCGGGGCGGTACGCCCTTGCATATGCATAAGGCAGGCAGCGACACAGTTGTTGGGCCGCTCCCAGCCGCGCTCTAATCCCATCCAGGTCAGAGAACTTGCCATATTACGAAACGGAAATCAAATCTCTTATTTGCTCTATTAGGTTCCTGATGATTATTTCTTTTCAGTTTTAAATATTTTTTCTACGAAAGCTGTAACTTAACTTACTTTTAGACTTTTTAATACTCTGTAACAGCCGGTAGTTTTGTCCGGGGAGGGCAGCGCGACTCGAGTCACCCCCTGCGGGGCGCCGGCAACCCTCAAACTCCCTTCGCATATCGGCGGGGTGGGGCGGGGCGGGGCGGGGCGGGGCGGGGCGGGGCGGGGCGGGGCGGAACATCCCGCCGCGTCATTCTAATTAGTCGGTTTATGAAGGAAACAATTAAATCTTGTTCCGAGCGAGGTGCGGCGGCGGGGGAGAGAGAAAAGGCACCCCACCGCACCCTACCCCGCCGCACCCCACCCCGCCCTGCCACGACCGCAGTTGATTTTTGTTGTTCGAGTGGTTGGCTCGTCGCGAGGGGCGCGCTCTCTGTACCCCGCCCCTCCCCGCCCCGCCTAGTAGAATGCCTTCGCACGACAAGCATCTGTCGCCCGCACGAGCCAGTCTAGACCAGACACTAAACGGACATCCATGACGATTGAAACATTATTCATTCTGTTATCATTATGATCATTATTGTTGTTGTTGTTCACTGGTAAAAGAAATGTTGAGTTCTGTACTACAATTGGTTTTTCGTTTCTACAAATGTTCATAAACTATGCACCTGCTGGTGTATAGTTGGGCCATCTAGACTTCACGTGACGTTTCGTGACTTCAACTATACGCCAGATGGTGTAATAGTTTTTTGAACATTTGGAATTACACACCAATTGATGTTTAGAACTAAACATTAATTTTACCAGTGTTGTTGTTGTGCTTGTTGTGTGCGATCCTTAATAAAAACGAAACTTTTTCTTTTCTTTGAAAGGAGGATGCCTGTGGCTAATTCAGGTGCCCGCAGAGTGCATTCGCGCCGCGGTGGGGCGGTGTTGGTCGGGGCGGGGCGGGGCGGGGCGGGGTGAGGTGGGGTGGGGCGAGGCGATGCGGCCGGGGATGTCCTTGCCCCGCTCCTTTCGTCGCCCTCCTCGCACCTAATTCGCTAATGTGTTTGTGTTGTCGGAGAGTGCCTCCTGGCGCCGGGCCCCGGGGCGGGGCGGGGCGGGGCGGGGCATGGTGTGGCGTGGCGTGGCGGGGCGGGGCGCGGCGTTCCTCTCAGCAGGTGGCGTCCTCCCTTATTTGGCCCCGGAAGGGACGCGCGCACGGACCCCGGCCCCGACCCCGGCCCGGACCCCCCGGAAAGTAGAACGCCAGGGAGGAGAGTCAGCGGTAAGGTGGCGAGCAGGACCGCCTGCAAGACCCGGGCCCACCGCTGTGACTCTCATGCTCTCTATTTCACTCGCTCTCTCGCCCGCGCTCGCTCTCTCGCTTTCTCTCTTGCTCTAACTCTCTCTCTAACTCTCTCTCTCTCTCTCTCTCTCTCTCTCTCTCTCTCTCTCGATAGCTCTCTCGCTTTCGCTATCCTGCTCTCTCACTCTGTCTCGCTCGCTCCAGCTCGCTCTCTCGCTTTATCTATCTTGCTCTCTCATTCTCGCTCACTTCTTTCGCTCACTCCCCTCTCTCTGTCTCCCTCGCTCTCTCACTCTCTTGCTCTGTCTCAATCGCTCTCACGCTCTCGCTCTGTCTCGCTCACACTCCTTCTCTCGCGCTCCGTCTCCCCTGCGCTTCTCTTCCGGCCTCGTCGCCGCCGCCCCCTCCACCACCGCCCGGTGATGGCGACCTACGCACCCGTACTTATTGACTGTACCGCAATCCGAAGTGCAATCTGAATCCGTATATCAAGCTCGTCTCCCGGCTAGCCCGTGGGCAACACCTCCGTTGGGCATTATGTCCGTCCTTGTCCCTCCCGAGCGGCTCGTGGGAGCGCCCCTGCAGGGTAGGCAAGGCGCCGCACTGACGCCCGCTCCCTCGGGCCGGCTGCCTACGCTTGCTACGCTCCAGGCGCTTGCCCCCGCGTCTCCTCACTGTGAAAAATATCCTTGTAAATTTACGATTTTTTTTGTAATTTTGATTTACAAAATACACTCTTAACTTCTTACAAAGAAAATTCCTTGTATTACAAAGAATTCTGTGCAACCGTAATACAAAGCCAATGCAAAGTCAAATTTTCTTTGTAATACAAAGAAAATTCCTTGTAGTACGAAAACAAACTCTTTGTAATACAAGAACATTTATTTATATTACGGTTGCACAGAATTCTTCGTATTCTACGAAAAATTTCTTTGTAGAAAATTTAGAGTGTATGTCGTAAATTTACGACAGCCCATTCTTGCTCGTCGGTCAATTCCAAGTCGATAGAGATTACTTGTAAATTTACAATTTCAAATTGTAATTTTACGACTTTTATCATGGAAAATTTTCCCGTAACCCTTACGAGTATTTTTCACAGTGCTTCCTTGTCGCACTCATGGGGCCGTGCCATCCCCGACATAGGGCACCGCTGTAGGTGCGGTAAGGACGGAGTGCTCTTCGGAATCAGACGGCAGGCCAGTGCAGGCGGCGCGCCCCTGCGGAGTAGGCAGTGTGTCTCGCAGCTGTGCGCGGCCTCCGAGGTGGTTGCCTAGGCACCAGGCGCTAATGTCTCCATTCTAGTGCTGCTTCTCGCTGCCGCTTATTGCGATTTGCCGGAAAAGATGGGCAAATTTGTCCAGAATTCGTCATTTGAGTGGCTACCTGCCAGGCGAACCCTCAACGCAGGAGATTTTATTTTGCCTCCTAGGCAGGCATGATTGATACCGCCTGCCTCTCAACAGTATCTGGTAATATTTGCCTTTTTTCAAGCCCTATTATCTTATTGAAAAATGATGCTTCACACTTTGTTTGCTTCACAAACGACACTCAGAAAAAAAAATTGCACGTGCATCTAAAGCAATTGCAATATATGCTCAGCTAACATTTTTAGCTATACTAACAAGTAAGATGTACCACAAAACATTTAGCTGAAAATCAAAGTGTTCAGCAGTATTGCTAAGTTTTAGCTACAGGGCCCTTATATGTTAGCTGTGCATACACTGCTGATTTTTTTTCTTCAGTGAAAGCATGCGGAAATGTATGATAGGTAATTTTCCAGCGTGCTGCTGTCGTCCTCAAAATCCTTTTACGGCGGTGTCCTCCGGGGGCCGCGCGCTCGCCGCCGAGCCCAACCTCGCCCCCTTCACCTCCACGCCCGGCCGTGCGGCGGCCGCAGTGAGTTATCCTTTGCGGGGCCGTATTGCACCCATTGTCTCTCTCTCTCTCTCTCTCTCTCTCTGTCTCTCTCTCTCGTGCCGCCGCTGTTCCCGAACTCGCGTCGAAATGTGCACAGGTGGCCCGGGCCCGCCCCGCCCCGCCCCGGCCCGGCATAGACAATGAACGTCCGGGAGAGTCCAAGTGTCTGCCCATGGCGCCGCGCGAGATAGAGGGAGAGAGGGAGAGAGAGAGAGAGAGAGAGAGAGAGAGGGGGGGGGGAGAGAGAGACAGAGACAGAGAGAGAGAGAGAGAGAGAGAGAGAGAGAGAGAGAGAGAGAGGTCCTCGCCAGCGCGCCCGGGCGCACCCAACTCCACACCACCTACGTCTGCTCAGCCTGCGGTCGAGGACGGTCTGCGGATTGTCTGGTGGGCGTGGCGGGGCGTGGCGGGGCTGGGAGGTGACAATAGGGTCGTCCGGTCGGCCCCCGCCCCGCCCCGCCCCGCCCCGCCCTCCGCCGCTCTCCCCCATTTGGAGCAATTAATTGATAGAAAGGGTTGCCTAACACCAGTCCACGCGCGCACAAGTTGGCCCCGCACACACACTCTCCAGGCCGACGCGGGGAGGGGGCGCCGGCGCCGGGGTAGGGCGCGGCAGGGCCCTGCAGGGACGGACACACAGTGTAAAAAAAAAAGAGAGAGAGCCAGAGAGAGTCAATGAGAGAGAAAGCGAGAGAGAGAAAGAAAAGAAAGCTACACCGGTAATTTAGGTTCGCCTTTAATGCCCCGTGTTGTAGGGTGGTTCGACCCGCATCCCGCACTCTCTAGCGAGCCCCCCGATCACATAAGGTCGCCCCGCCCCGCCCCGCCCCGCCCCGCCCCGCCCCGCCCCGCCCCGCCCCGCCCCACCCCGCCCCGCCCCAGGTACAACAAGCCGGCCCTGATTGGACAGCGGGAGAGGAGTGCGGAGCGAAACTTTTCTCGGCTCAATTTCGTCTTGTCTTGTGGACTCCCTCCGGGATCGGTGGCTCGTCTGCGCGGCACCGCCAGGCACCGCACGCACTCCTAGGGGCCCACCTCGAGGGGTCCCCCACTCTCGCGAGTGTTCGCAAATATTGGCGCGTATATTCGCGAGTATTGACGAGTATTTGCGAGAAACTCGCGAGTAATTTTTTCCCGCACACTTGTGGATGTGTTGTAATTCCACTTTTAGACACTGATTGTACGTATGTACCCTGCATCAAGTACTTGTCATTCCTAAGAAAATTCAGGCCTGCTCCTGTTTAAGTGTGCGTATTTAAATTTACACAGACAAGTGTGTGACATTTACACACCTGGATTTTCGATTCCCGCGACCCGTGCTTTGTTTAATCCGTTACTTGAAACTATGATTACTTGTGTGACACCAAGTAGTCGCTAAAGGTATCTTAAAAATTTGCGTCAGTAGGGATGTAGCAAAAGTATTTTCTTCTTTTTATTTTTGTGCGTGACGATTTCTTCCAGCTCGTCGGGCCGTCCTCCTCACACGTATTGCGTTTCCTTTGGCTGCTCCACATCAGTAGCAGTATCACACCCTCCTCTGGGACCGGGGCGGGGCGGGGCGGGGCGGGGTGGCGGCTGGCGCACCCCGGGGGCGTTCCAGACACCTGTGGTCTGCCGCCGCGCCACGCCACGCCTCGCCCCGCCCCGCCCCTTCCTACCCTCCTCAACCAGCCTGTCGATCTACCTATAGGCTGGCACTGGGTGCGGGCGGGGCGGGGCGGGGCGGGGCGGGGCGGGGCGGGCGCGGTGGGGCGTGCGCAGGAATGTTTAATATGAGGCGGCATCCAACCACCTCAGACCAGGAGGACGGGTGAGGGCGGTGTGGCTCCGACCACCGCAAAGGAACGCACCTGTGACCCCTGTGACCCCCGTCTCTCTCTCTCTCTCTCTCTTTCTCACTCTCCCCTCTCTCCCCTACCTTCCCCTTTCTTCCCTACCACCCTTCTTCCTTTCTCTTTGCAGTCGCCTTCCGTTTCCCGCACCCTCTCTTTCGTTTCCATATTGCCTTCTACCTGCCATCAGGCACGTCGTTTACACCCGCTTTTCCCTGCAAATTTTCCTCGCGTAATCTTTTTGCAAGCCGTTGAGAAAAATAAATTTCGCACCTTCTAATGTTTTTTCTTTCTTTCTTTCTTTCTTTTTCCTTTCAGGTAAGCTGGCGTGTTCCATTCGAGTAGGGAGTGCTTGACGGGGCACTGCAAGGGCTGGCCAACTCGAAAAGATCGTGTACTCTGAAATACATGCGTATCTCTCAAGGAAATCCATGAAAATACTAGGTAAGTCTTCAAAGCACTTCTAAAAATACAAGAAAAATTCAAAACAAAAATTAATTCATGAGAAACACAAGAAATACAAAGTGGGTGTACACAGAAATACACTGGAAACCCAAGTGTGTGAATGTCGCACACTTGTAGGTGTGCGAGCATTCATTCGTATTACTTTTGGCCGCTTAATCGTGTGAATCACACGTTTGAGTGGCCAAGTGTACGAATGAATCCTCGCACACCTACAAGTGCGCAACATTCGCACACTTGCATTACGAGGGTACTTGAGTTCCCCGCCCCGTGGGTTACTCCTCCGGGAGTAGCAGCACTCCCGCGGAAGTGCTCGCGAGTGCCGGTGAGTGCCTGCAGGAGCACTTTTCTCTTTCTTTCGCGTTGCGCCCCCGCCCCGCTGCCCCGCCTCCTTTATCTTCGTCAAGGGTTCCGCAGTGGCGGCGCTGCCTGCGTGTCCCTCCCCACCTCCTCCTCTCTCTCCTCCGCTTCAAGGTGATATTTTCGTTGCGACACGATTTTTCTACTCGGCGCAGAGGTCGGTCGGCGTTAGCAAAGAGACACACGTTTTCTTGAGGGAGAAAGAGAGAGAGAGCGAGAGAGGGGATGGTGGAGAGAGAAAATAATAAGTTGTCCTAGCAAGGAAGCAGCCGAGTGGAAAGGCATAAATTTGGTGATGGGCCCCTGCACGGCGGCACAGTGTCTTGTGACGCACTCGGCTCTCTCCTCCTTCTCTCTCCCTCTCTCTCTCTCTCTCTCTCTCTCTCTCTCTCTCTCTCTCTCTCTCTCTCTCTCTCTCTCTCTCTCTCTCTCTCTCTCTCTCTCTCACCCCACGTCCACACCCCCGTCTCTCCCCGTTCCCCATCTACTTTTTGCCCCCGACCCCACATGAAACCTCGAGACACATCTTCAGCCCTGATGGGACTGTGGAGCCCATTCGGGTATCCACATCGCATCCGAAATTCTGGATATGGATATCCATATCCAAAATTGTTTCAAATCGGATTCGTTACGGATGAACACCAACCACCCTACATCCCCAACACATCCGCAATCATTCGGAAAATATCCGTACGTATCCGTGAACCTACGCAATGCATCCTTAACATCCGGATTGCATCCACACACATCCAGATTGCATCCACACACATCCGGATTACATCCACACACATCCGGATTGCATCCGCACATATCCGGACTGCTTCCACACACATCCAGATCCGGATTGCATCCGCACACTTCCGGATTGCATCCGCACACTTCCGGATTGCATCAGCACACTTCCGGATTGCATCCGCACACTTCCGGATTGCATCCACACACATCTGGGTCGCATCCACACACATCCGGACTGCATCCGCAGTACATCCCCCACATCCGCAGTCCATCCGCAATATCCGCCACATCCGCAGTACATCCGCGACTCACTGCCGATCACTGTGGACGAGTCGCGGATGTGGCGGATGTACTGCGGATGCGGCGGATGTATTTTGGATGTTGCGGATGTGATTTGGATGTGGCGGATGTACTGCGGATGCGGCGGATGTATTTTGGATGTTGCGGATGTATTTCGGATGTGGCGGATGTATTTTGGATGTTGTATATGTATTTTGGATGTGGCGGATGTACTGCGGATGCACTTCGGACGCACTGCGGATGTGGCGGACGCACTGTGAATGAATGATGTCTGTTTGGAAGAACTGCGGACGTTATCAGAAAAAAGCGGATGTCCGCAAAATCTGCCTTTGTTTCAAATCGGATGCGTTCCGGATATCCGCGCTACACTGGTAAAACAAATGTAGAATATTGCACATCAATTGGCGTGCTTTTCAAATGTGCAAACTTTGCACACTTCCTGGTGTCGAGCAAAACTAAACATCACGAAGTGTGCAAACTTTGCACACTTGTCAAACGTCTAAACTTTGCACACCACGTAGTGTGCAACATTTCGACACTTGGTATACCTTTTGCTGTACTATGATTAAGAATTTTCCACAACCAAGTGTGCAAACTTTGCACACTTGCCAAACGTCGAAACTTTGCACACCACGTAGTGTGCAATATTTTTAAACACCATGAAATGCGCAAAGTGCCAGGAAGCACACTTTAAGTGTGCACTATTGCACATTTGTTTTACCAGTGTACCTCCCGATCACGTCCGCATTTCATCCAAACAGACATCCGCAACTCATCCGCACCGGTTCCATCAGGGAGCGTCAATAATTCGTTTTAAATTTATTCTTGTCCTCTTTTGTTTTAATAAACTTATGTTTGGTATGTCTTGTAGTTTGCGGACTTCCTAATCATACTAAAATCATACCGAATTAAACGCATTCAATCCTTATAGAAACTTGCTGTCATTGCCGTGAATTTTAATAAATAATTTTAAATGAATCGGTTCTGAAACGTTCTTAACACTTATTCTAGTTTACCTTCACGTATTTATGAATAAATATTGTACTAAAAAACTGCGTAAAAATATTAAGTCGAAAAGTTAGTAATTTCAGTATTAATGTGCAAGAATAAACCTCAACTGTATTAAAGGAGTAAGACGTGAAATTGATTTAAACTCGGAAAGAAAGATTAATCGCCAAGTCAACAACCACAAGTTTTTGTTTTTTTCCTATTTACTTTTTCTTTTAATACTTGACGCAGTGGATTACTTGAGAGGCCAGTAAATTTGTCATGTGCCGGTGAGTAATCTCTGCACCTAGTCGCTTGCCCCATCTCAGTGAAGTCATTACACCACAAGGGCGATGACGGGCCGGAGAGAGAGAGAGAGAATGAGTGAGATAGAATGAGTGAGAGTGAGTGAGTCGCCCACGCTTTCCGCACCCCCAGCTGTGCCGCCAATCTCACCTTCAAACCAGTTATCATCAGGCGGGTGAAAGGAAAGAGAAAACATCCTTCACTTCTAGGAAATGAAACGCCTCTGCCTCTCTCTCCAACTCACCTCCCCCCCCCCTCTCTCTCTCTCACTCACTCTCTTTCTCTCCCTCCCTCCCTCTCTTCATCTCACTGTTGCGCCGCTGTTGCAAGTCGAATAACAAATATCCTTGAGGACGTTTAACACCCGCTGTGGGAGGGCGCAACACACACACACACACAGAGAGAGAGAGAGAGAGAGAGAGAGAGAGAGAGAGAGAGAGAGAGAGAGGCGCACCCCATGTCCAGGTTACACTGTACGTCAACTTGTTAAGCCCCCCGTGGCAATAGACCCCGGGTGCCTAACGAAGCACCGCGAATTAGTAAAGTGTCCAGCGTGCACTGAGCCACTGCCGCTGCTCTCCCTGTTTCTCCCCCTCTCTCTCTCTCCCTCTCTCGCGGACGCTCTTTCATCCCTCTCTCTGTCTCTCTCGCTGTCCCTCTCCCACTCCTCTCTGCACCTCACTGGGTGGCTCCTTGTCACTTGCGCGCGTGTCCCCCGGGGTCCCGCCCGCCCCGGACGGCGACCTGGCCGTCCCCCTCGCGTGTTCCTGGTGCTGCTACAGGACATGACGCCCCTTGCTCTGCCCTGCCCCCGCGGTGCTGAATTACAGGGCGCGCGCAAGGTGCTCTGCCCGCCGCCGCCACGTGTAGCTCACCGCCGGGGCGGGGCGGGGCGGGGCGGTCAGGATGTTCCGGAGAGGCGCTAAGAAATGAGAGCATTACCCGTGGGCCGCCCTACTCATCACGCGACCGTCCCCCTTCACCTTTACGCCACTCTTGTTGCGCACTTTCTCTCTCTCTCTCTCTCTCTCTCTCTCTCTCTCTCTTTCTCTATCTCTCTCTCACACCTTCTCCCTCTCGCTGTCTTTCCTTTTTCCTGTCCCTCTTTCTCCCTGTCTCTTTCCTCCCCCCCCTCTCTCTCTCTCTCTCTCTCTCTCTCTCTCTCTCTCTCTCTCTCTCTCTCTCTCTCTCTCTCTGCCCCTCTTTGGCTCACTGCAGAAGTCCATTACAGGCTAGCTTTGAACGCCGGATCCTCAGGCGGCCAGGCCCGTGCCGTGCCACCGCCCGGGCCGCGGCGGCGGGTCCGGGTTGTGGCGGGGCGGGGCGGGGTGGGGCCTCTCGGGGGCGGCACCTGGATCCCACCGCGCCCTGCCCCGCCCCGCTCCGCCCCGCCCCGCCATGCCACACCGCGGAAATGATTCATTTCAACTCCTAACGAAGTTGAATGAGACTCCCGCGACTGCGCCGCCGCAGGAGCGCGCAGGAGGTACACTGCCAGCGCCAGCCATACTCAACTGAACCTTCTTTTACGTTCTGTCTCGCTCTCTCTCTCTCTCTCCCTCTCTGTGTTGCAGACATAGAGAGAGAGAGCGTGAGGGTGTGGGTCAGGTTGCTACATTGTGAGAGGTGGGGCCGCCTTGCCCTGCGGTCTATGTCATTACAAGAGAGTCTGTAGACGCGCCGTAAACGTACCCTGTGCGGAGAGGTGTGCGCCTCACCCCGCCCCACCCCGCCCCGCCCCGCCCCGCCCCGCCCTCCCGGGCGTTTACGACTCATCAGCTAACAGGAGCTAAGGCGCGGCCGACCGACAAAGTGTCGCTCTGATGATATTTTTATTTTCCTATCTTGCGCCTATTCCGTTATTCCTTATCCTGCTGCAATGGAACATTTAACGTTTCTTTGATGAAGAATATGATACTATTCTTCAGAACCCGTTATTGTTCCAAGGGTGATGCCAAGGTATGTTTATGAATGCAACGAATTATTCGGCAGAGGAACGAGAAGTGTTTCTTGTTTTATATCCGTCATGTAGCACATATGGGTGTAGCGTTTGGAAATATCTATTGAACCTATATTCGCGGGCAAAAGAGAGCCAAATCTTGCATTTTCCGAGGGTCTACCCCTGAAAGGTGATATGTGCACTTTATCCATTTGGAGTCCCGGCCCAGCCGAGCCTATAGTGCCAGATTCAGCATGGAGTGAGTTAGTGGACAGACCCTTTGCGTTGCGCAGGGCTGCGGGGGCGGGGCGAGTGGTGAGTGTGTTGCATTTGTGTCTGCACTCCTCCTGGCCAGACCCGCCCCGCCCCGCCCCGTCCCGCCCCGCCCCGCCCCGCCCCGCCCCGCCCCGCCCCGCCCCGCCCCGCCCCGCCCCGCCCCGCCCCGCCCCGCCCCGCCCCGTCCAGCCCCGTCGGACCCAAACTAACGCGATCAAATTGCAGTAAAGCGCGAAACAGCCCGCCGGCGAGTGGAGCACGCGGGGCGGGGCGGCTATAAATCTAGGTGTGTCTCGTTAGGCGATTGTGTCCACGCGTGACTGTCCTCTCTCTCTCTCTCTCTCTCTCTCTCTCTCTCTCTCTCTCTCTCTCTCTCTCTCTCTCTCTCTCTCTCTCTCTCTCTCTCTCCGTCGTTCCCTTTTGCCTCTTTGGTCTCTCAATCTCTCCCGTTGCGAATCACCTTCCTTACATCACCGACTGTGCCGAGTTCAAACAAAGCTGAAATATCGCGTCGTCGAAATGGCCCCTGGGCGCCCCTGGGGTTACTGAAGTGATAGACAGTAATCGCTATCTTCTATTGTCGCACACTTGTAAGTGTGTGAATTTCCATTCGCGCACCTCAAGAGAAAAAGGTGTAAATATTTCAAAGATATTTCGCACTTTAGGATGGTCATGTGTGTGGATGGAAACTTACACACCTACAAGTGTGCGACGTTCACACACTCTGGTTTCCTTTATCGCCCGTGCGTGGTCCAGCCCGGGTCCGGCCTGGGCGTGTCCGCACCCTCTTGAAGCAATACATTAGTCGCGTCTTAATTGAATCTCCAGAAACAACGTCTGCAGGACCCAGGACCCCTCGGCTCCTGCAGGGTCCAGGAAGAGGAGGGTCATGTGCACGGCCCGGCCCAGTGGGAGCAAGAAGAGACAAAACCAATCCGGAATTATACTAATTGTGCACCGGCGAGCGAGAGAGAGAGATAGGGGGGGAGGGAAGGGGAGAGAGAGGTAGAGAGAGAGGGGGGGAAGGGAAGGGGAGAGAGAGGTAGAGAGAGAGAGGGGGGGATAGAGATAGTGAGAGAGATAGTGAGAGAGAGAGAGAGAGAGAGAGAGAGAGAGAGAGAGAGAGAGAGAGAGATGTGGACCGGCCATACCTCAACGATATGGTTCGTGGAGGAAAATGCGGATTTTATTTTCTGCGGCGAAAACGAAAGAAATTGGCGTGGCTGAGTCGACGAGTACCCGCCAAGATTGTGTCCGCCGTCTTGAGGGTGAGTGTGTAAGAGAGAAAGAGAGAGGGAGATAGATCGGGAGTCAGAAAGAGAGACCTAATACGATATATCTCTCGTCTGTGATCTCGAGGAGCGCGGCCCCCCACCGCCGCGCGGGCCCTGGTGCGGACCCCGCGGGACCCGTTGAGCGCCGCCCCCGCCGCCCCCGCCGCCCCCGCCGCCCGCGCCGCCCCCGTGCCTCCACACGCCAATTAATTTTATCAGGACTCGCGTCTTTGCCGTATTTGCTGCCCCGCTACTTCGACGTGTCCGGCCGTTCCTCCCGTGACGTCATGGTGCTCCGTTCAACCATTCAGTTCACGGGGACAGATTCAAACCCGACAGATTATTACCCGAGGGGGCATGGACTCGCGTAGTAGTCGGGTCACTCTATCCTTAATAAAGGTGTAATAGAAGCGCAATTCTCCATATTTTACTCATTTTTGGGTCGGTTTAGGTTGCCTTTTGCCTTTTCCCGCTTCTGCCTGCACTGAAAATGGACGTGTCCTAAATCTCGCTCTCATACGTGTGAGAATTTGATGGCAATTTTATTACTCTCTGGAGAGTGAGAATTTTTTCCTCGCGCTATTTGAGAAAGAATTTTGTAACCTCGCCCTAATAAATTAAGGATTTGTGCTCAAATACAGTGAGGCTAAAATATCCTTCCCCTAATAGAGTGAGGCTATAAAAAATATATTGCTCGAAGAGGGTGAGGTTAAAAATTCTAAAAATTTTAAGCACGGAATATGTGTCCTCACCCATTTTGAGATATTGGATTCGAGGGTTTGTAGTGTGACTTTGGCTGAATCTGTAAATTTTCGGAGGGTAACACAGCGTAATAGACGTAGTAGTCAGGTCATTGATTTTAAGAGTGAATGCCCCCTCGTTATTACCTTTATGAAGTAAATTTGAACTGATTTGATCAAATATTTCAATCAAGCAAAGTCTGATATGCTAATTCATAAACGAGGTTACCGCAAGATGATCGGTTGCAGGAACTAAATAGTCTCGCCTACAACTCCAATTACTTGCATCAACTCACTGATTCTCTTAGGTAACCTTACAAGGCACGACGTGCACCGTAAAAGAGAACTTATTTTTTTTTTCACTTGAAATTTGCATTGTATTTTGTAATTTACTTCTTATAAAGTATACTGTAATCTATAACGTCCCACTCCTGCTCATCATTTTAAGTTTACACACCTAAGTACGCAGTACTAAGAATTTTACTTTTATGGACAGCAATTCTACGTTATGCTTGGGATAATTGTTTCTGTAAAATCTACAATTATTTTCCTCACATTTAAGTTTCCTTAGGTTACGTACTTTGGTTTCTAGGACGTCGAGAAAAATTCTAAAATGCCCACACTCCCGGCTTATGTACTTTTTTGTACGTAGCTATGTAAATCTATGTGCATGCGTAACTTACGTAAAAATTTCTTACATAGTTACGCATAAAAAGGCTCACTTTTTACGTAATTACGTAAGAATTTTTGCATAATTATGTAATAAATTTTACGTAAGCTACGCATGCACATAGATTTACATAGCTACGTACAAAAAAGTACATAAGCCGGTAGTGTGCCCACAGAAAGGCGTGTTTTTGGTTTTGCAGTGTTCTTGTTTACACGAGAGCATATTGTTCTTGTTCTGAGGAAATGGTGCCCGTAGCAAATACAATTACACATGTTACAAGCACAATAGCATCATGTTCTCGAGTAATTACACAAAAAACACTGCAAAATCAAGAATAACGTCGTAGGTGTGTGTGAGAGCGTAGGAGAAGGTGGGCGCTCAACATCCCTTTAATCAGGAGGTGCGGAAGACCTTTTGGCTGGCACGTTGCCGTTCGGACGTTCACTTATCGGGACGGACGGCCCCCTCCTCCCAGAACCCCCGGCTGGAGGTGGCGGCGGGGACGGGCCTGGTGGCGAACAGCAGGCGCGCCCCTGCCGCCTTATTCCGAAGATCGCTCTCGTACCCCTGTCCTTGTCGCACCTATGTTGGGGAGACAGCAGGGCCCTGTGAGTGCGACAAGGATGGAGGTACGAGGGCGATCCTTGGAATCTGGCGCGCGCCTGCTGGTCCTTGAATGCCCCCTCCTTGTCCACCTTGATTGCCCAAGATTTAGCAGAGGTCTCTGGTCTCTGGTCCGGCCGCGCCCCGGGGACCGTCTTATCTCGCCGCGCTGTATCTCTGCCTCCCTCTCCAATTAGGGGCGCTGGCCACGGCCTCGGCCCGCCCCGCCCCGCCTGACCTCTGCCCGACCCTTATGCCTACCCGGCGTCGTAAATCAGCCGCGAGAGCCAAGGCGCCCCGGCCGGGGCCGACCCGACCCACCGCCGGCCCGGGGGCGGCGCCGCGCGCCTGCGCGACCCGCGCGCACCGGAAGACTTTTCAAACCTCGTCGGCCACCCGCCCCGCCCCGCCCCGCCCCACCCCGCCCCGCCCCGCCCCGCCCCGCCCCGCCCCTCCCCGCCCCGCCCGATGCGGTCCAGCCAATTACGCGGGTAACGCGAGCGAGGCGGGGCGGGGTGTGGTGACCCTGGTGACCGGGTCGTCCCAGTAAATCACCGGCGGCGGCGGGCCGAGTGCCTGCTTGAGGCCTTCTTGTAAGCGATACCGGTGCCATTAGTGCGATTAGAGGGCATAATTCAATCAGGGGAGGACATCGCGCAGGGTGTGTGGGAGGCTCACGACGATGCCGGGCTCCAGTGACCGGCGCGCGGCGGTCGAGGTTAGGAAGCTCGAGCGCGCTGGACTCCAGTGACCCCCGAGGACACGGGGTGCCAGAGAAGCGCGAGCTGGACTCCAGTGACCCCCGAGGACACGGGGTGCCGGGGGGGGGGGGAGGGGGGGGAGGAAGTGCGAGCTGGACTTTAGTCACCCCCGAGGACACGGGACACGGGCTGTCGGGGGTATGAAGCTCACGCTGGACTCCAGTGACCCTCGGCCCTCGGGGACACGGGGTGTCGGGGGTGTGAAGCTCACGCTGGACTCCAGTGACCCTCGGGGACACGGGGTGTCGGGGGTGTGAAGCACACCCTGGACTCCAGTGACCCTCGGGGACACGGGTTGTCAGGGGTATGAAGCTCACGATGGACTCCAGTGACCTCCGAGGACACGGGTCACCCAGGCTGGGGGTAGGAAGTTCGCGCTGGACTCCATTGACCCCCGAAAACACGGGGTGCTCTGGACTCTAAAATGACTTCGGGTGATGACCCGCGTTGGTCGAGTCCTGGAAGCTCAAACAGATCTCCCAGTGACCTCCAGGACCTTGCCGCGACGGGGGTAGGAAGCCGAAGGCCGCCAAGCCCACGAACCTCTTGGAGCGTTGCGTCGGGGGACGCGACTCCCAAACAGAGGTTGAACGGGGCGCGTCGTGGAGGGCCGGGCCGCTCGCCGCGCGACTCCAACTCCATATGGCCTGCGGTACCGCTGCCCTTTGCCGGGTCCAGCGCGGCCGGCTTGTGGCGCCGACCTGGTGGCGGCCGGCGGAACTAGCAGGCCGCGGCGGACTAGTGGGCCACCGCGGCCGGGGTAGAGCAGGGCCCGCAGGGCCCCTCCCGCGGTGGGGGGGGCGGGGGCTCGCTGTCTGTCTGTACAGGCACCCACTGTAGCTATCGGTCCACGATCCGTCAGAACCCCAACCCCTTTTCGAGAGGGGAAAAAAAATACATCTCTCCCGTGCGCAAGTCAATAGCCGCGCGCAGCCCCACCCACTCACTCTCTCCTTCTTGCTCTCTCTCTCTCTCTTCTTCCTCTCTCCCTCTCCCTCTTTCTCTCCCTCTCCCCCTCTCTCTCTCTCTCTCTCTTCCTCTCCTCTCCCACTCCCCCCCGCGCGCCGTGTGAAATCACGGTGCTGCGCATCTTTTATTCTGCCGGACGATAAATAAATAAATAAAAGAGGTTTGAGACAGCGAGCGAGCGAGGCGTCCGCGCCGTCCGACTGTCCCCAGGGGGAGAGGCGCGGGGCCGGGCGGGGCCACCGCAACACACGTGACACGTCCCCGATAAGCCCCTGAGAGGTAGGCAACTTATCGAACGAGTTGTGCCTGCCCCGAGCGGCGTGGACTCCTTGATTTGCGCCGCTCCTCCGCTCCTCGAGGCTTCGTCCGCTTGCCGCTCACGTCCGCGCACCTTCCCAATTTGCATTGATAAAAAGAAACCCTTCGTCCTGCAGGGTGATTCCGCACAGTGGTGGTTTCGTCTCTCTCTCTCTCCTTGTCGCGCTCATGGGGCGCGGCCATGAGGAGCAAGAGAGTGAGAGAGAGAGAGAGGAGGACACCACTGAACGCTGCTGGTGTTCGGAACCAGCCGCCGCTGCTGGGCCTGGGCGCGCGCAGCAGTAGTCTTGTTGTCGGCGCCGCCGTGTGCTGCTCCCCACCCTCCCCGCCTCCGGGCCGTCCTCCGGGGTGTCCTCTTCGCGCGGGGTGTCCTCCTGAGAGGTGGTGGTGTCCTTGATGTCCGAGGGCGTTGCCATCATCCCCCCTGGGGTCCGGTCGACGCCGCGCCGCCGTGCCGATGCCGGGCCGTTTCATCTGCAAGTTTGTCTGTCCAGGCCAGCCGGGCCTCCCTCCTGCGCGTAACAAGGCCCCCAAGGGGGTGTCCCCGGGGACGTCCTGCCCCGCCCCGCCCCGCCCCGCCCCGTCCCGACTCTACCCCGGTCAAAAGGGGGCGTTCCAGGTGATGGGGTTGTGGCATCCGACAGCCTTCCATTTCATTTTCACTCACGCGTCGTCGTCGGTAAGGTGCGCCCCCGGGGCTGGCCCCGCCCCACCCCGCCCCGTCCCGCCCCGCCCCGCCCCGCCCCGCCCCGCCCCGCCCCGCCCCGCCCCGCCCCGCCCCGCCCCGCCCCGCCCCGTGCTGACCCGCTGGGGACATCTATCATGCCATCCCCCCAGTGTGCGCTCCTCCGGTCAGGAGGGCAAACTCTCCCCGGAGCCCCGGAGGCGAGACGGCGGTGTGGCTTCCAGCGGCTCTTACCTTGCGCGGAAGCGGCGACGCAAACCGGCGAAATAAAAAAAAAATGACAAACAACAAGCACAAAAAACAACAACAACAGCAAGCTTGTCGGGCAAAAGGAAACTTTGCTAATTTCGGCTGATTACTGTCCATGCGACCTCTCCTCTCTGCGGTGAGGACCGACACAATGTATTTCATCAGGAGGGCGAGCTTTCTCTCTTATTTTCCAGACCGCTTCTTTTGTTCTTGTTTCTGTTTCTTTTTTTCCGCCTTTCCTTCGTGTCGTCTGTTCTCTTCAACCCACTGATACCGTTATTATGCATATCTCTCTCTCCCTCACCCCTCTCTGTCTCCTTGGTTCGTTCGCCTGTATGCCGTAATTACAGGCTGAACAGTGTTGTGGATTCATTATTCAAGTTGAACGAAATTAGACCACGTGGGCGGCTTGTATCGCGGGCTTCTTGTTTGTTGTTTTTTTCTTCCATTTTTCTGGGTAAAAAACTAACGTCGAAGGAGATTTTTTACCCAGACTACACCATCGCACTGTCCCTGTTAACAAATCGTATCACAGGAACACAGGAGACCCACGTGTCTTCATTTGCAGATAAATAAATTTTCGTTTCATTCACTCCTTGATGCGCTATAAGTACTTGAATGACTTGTTCGTGAGCTAGTGCCTATTCGTACAAGCCATAGCAAGGGTTGACCTCTTTGAAAAATCGCCTTCGAGGATTACAATCAGTCACGATTATGGTGATTATCAATGATTATTTCAGTTTATCTTTAACATATTTTCTGATTATTGGCTAGTAATCATGCAACTTTTGGTCAAATTTTATAATATTTCTCCGAATTTGTCAAAAAATTTCAATATTTGGAAATTTTACATGATTATGTGATTATCAATGATCATCTAGAGGGGTGTACGAGAATTATGGAAGTGGTAGACCCTTGAGCCATAGCCATCTCCAGTTTCACTTTAAAATACAGTTGTCGTGTCCAGTTATGAGAATTTTTTTTACAAAGTATGTTGTAAAACTTTAAAAAAAAAAAATCACATTATTGGCACAACTTTTCTACATGGCACTGATTGACGAGCAAATCGAAAAGCAGCCAAAAATTTACAATTTATATAAGTGTAACACTACGAAATAAATTGTAGATCTACCGTTTAAGTTGGTGAATAATATGTCGCATTCCTTCAGGCAAGTGTGTGCGGAAAAAACATCTTCCACCAGCAAGTGAGTGACATTGTTATACACTTGTATTTCCAGTGTAGTGGCGGCCCTGCCGGTCCCCTCGCCTTTCTGCCGTGTTTTGCAGCGCGACCGAGGGGGAAATAACCGGTGAATTAGGTGTACAGATTTCGTGAATTGGGTGTGAATTGCCTTGAATTGGCTGTGAATTGCCTTGAATTGGCTGTGAATTGGACTGAATTAGTGTGTGAATTGGCTTGAATTGGGTTTGGATTGGCTTGAATTGGTTTGTATTGGCTTGAATTGAATTGAAATTGGATTTGAATTAGGTTGAATTGGCTTGAATTTGTTTGAATTGGACTGAATTTGTTGAATTAGTGGTGTACACTAAAGTCCGAGGTTATTTCCCCCTCGAGCGCGACACATGCCAAGACTTTCAATCCCGTCCCGTCCCGTCCCGGGGACCGGCAGCAGGCAAATGCGGCCCGCTCGCCCTCTCCTCCACCGAGGTCACCACCTTCTCCTACCCCTCCATCTCCGCCGTCGTCTCGGACGGTCGCCCCGCCCCGCCCCGCCCCGCCCCGCCCCGCCCCGCCTCGCCACGGTCGGCACGACCACCTAGAGGTCTCGGTTTTATCACCGACTCGCCATGTTTGGAAATAGTCCAAGAGCGGGCTGCGGCGTGTATTTTAGGTTTCGTCCTTCTCCAGCGCGGCGCGTGCCAGTGGCGGAGCCGCGGCCCGCGCTGGGAACGCAAGTGTGTGAATGTTATACACGCGAGGTTCAAGTGTGAGAATGGTGCAGTCCACGGTAAAAACGATGTCTGAGTTTTTGAGGGATAAAGGAAAATTTTGAGGAGCACTCGCACTTTAAGGAAAATTCCTCAGATTTTGAAGAAGTCCCCTCAAAAAATGAGGGTTTCTCCCTCAAATTTCGAGGACTTGACTTCTTCAAAATCTGAGAACTTTTCCTCAAAGTACGGGTACTCTTCAAAATTTTCCCGTTGCCCTCAAAAAATCAGACATCGTTGTTACTGTGTCGTTTATTCGAGTGCCGTTTTAACTCTTAAGCTGACACACAAAGAAGCTTTACGGGGCTTAATTTGCACCTGTAATCACCTAAACTCTTAAGTAGAATTTCAAGTGTAGCACATCACTTAACGCGCTTTGTTTTTTCCATCATTAAAGATTGTATTTCCGAGATTTGTTTTCTAAAAATTTTCGCTGGTAAGACGTTATCCAGAAATTTCATTTTTTTGAGACTTTTCACCATTAGAGCACCATGTTAAACTTTAAACGCTCTACAAGTTCGGAATAATCCGATTTCAAAAAATTAAAAATGAGTTAAATTTGTCATCGGACAGAGCGACTGTGTGCCTCTACAACCTGCACTGAGGCTGGTTTTGCGATACTTTTAACACAAACCCATGCGATAACTTGTGTTTTGCGATTCCCACGCTAAAGAGCATGATAACCCCCAAAAATGTGATAAAAGTATCACATTGTTGTGATAAATTCATCACAGAAATTATTTTATTACATTTTTTGTGATGATTTTATCAAAATAATATGATACTTTTATCACATTTTTGGGGGGTTATCATGCGGGAATCGCAAAACACCAGTTATCGCAAAAATTGAGTAAAAGTATCACAAAACGGATTTCAGTGTGTACTCTCCTCTTTTACACTGATAATCCAAGTGTTCAACCCTTCAACACTTTAAAGTGTTCAAATACCATTTAAACATATAAAAGTGTTTAACAGAGTTGTTGTGCACTTAAAAGTGTTAAATAGAGTTGTTGTGCACTTACAATTGTTCAACTCAGAAGTTGTGCACTTTAAAGTGTTCAACTCCCCAGTTGCACACTTCCTTACCTTGGACGCACTGTACCGGGAAAGTGTGCAACTGGGGAGTTGAACATTTTAAAGTGCACAACTTCTGAGTTGAACACTTGTAAGTGCAGAACAACCCTGTTAAACACTTTTAAGTGCACAACAACTCCGTTAAACACTTTTATTTGTTTAAATGGTATTTGAACACTTAAAAGTGTTGAAGGGTTGAACACTTGATTTATCAGTGTATCCGTCCCACAACAGCGGGCCGCCTGTGCAGGCGCTGCCCGTTGGCACTCCTGCGTGCTTGGTTGCCTACTCACCCGGGGCTCGACCCGTCCGAGTCCGAGATACGGGGGAAGAGTGTGGGTCTGAGAGAGAGCAGAGAGAGAGCAGAGAGAGAGAGAGAGAGAGAGAGAGAGAGAGAGAGAGAGAGAGAGAGAGAGAGAGAGAGAGAGAGAGGGAGAGAGAGAGAGAGAGAGAGGTTGTCGGAGTGCTAGTGGACTCTTAGCTACGCCGCTGCCTCCACGACCACCCCAGGCCGGCGGTGCTCGCGGGCTTCTCCCCTTTCCGCCCCACCCCGCCCCGCCCCGCCCCGCCCGCAGTCTGTCCGCTGGAGTGAGTCGAGTCCTAGCGGTGAGTTGGGGAACACTGCAACCTTGTGATTTCATTAATATGGAGTTCTAGCGGGTTCCGAGGAGGGCGTCTATGGCAGCAATGGCGGGGCGGGGCGGGCTCCCGAACAAGTAACCGTGGGCCTCGAATCTTAATGCGACACGGACGGCAACTTTTAATGGAATGTAAACGTTTTATAATACCTCTGAGTGGCCGCCCACTGCTGCTCCAAGTCAATGCTAGAGAGAGACAGAGGAGGGGGGGGGGGAGCGACCGAGAGAGAGACACGGGCGCAGCGCGGCGCGCTGCCTCGCGTCCAGAATAAACATCTCCGGAAGGATTGGCGTCCGATCCTGCGCGGGCTTGTATCTCGCTCTATCTCGCTCCCCGCTCCCTGGCTCTATTTCCTATCTACCTCTATCCCTGACTCTTACTCTATTTCATCTTAGCTCCTACTTGCTGGCGAGACCGTCTTCCCCCTTTTCTCGACTGCGGGGTGCAAGATAGTTTGATTTCCATTCCCGCTCACTGTGGCTGTTTCTTTTTTCTGCCTTTCGTTTTTTTTAGGGAAGTGTGAAGGGTTTAGAGGGGTGGGGGGAGGAGTATTCTTTGCACGTGTCCCGTAGTAGTAGTGCTGGCCGGTTGAAATTGGTGTGCGGGCCTTGTAAAAGAGGCTGCACCCGAAGGCCCGACCGCGTGTACACACACACACACACCACCACACTCTCACTCACACACACACACACACACAACTTTGCGCAAAACTTTGGGAAGTTGGACACCACCACAATGGGCCGTGCGATGAGCCCCTGGTGGTGGAGCACTTGTTACCTTAGCACCCTCTCCCCCCTTCCTCCCCCATCCTTCCCTCTTCTTCTGCCCCCCACTCCTCCTCCTCCCCCCCCCCACCGCATCCCTCGCGCCCTCTTTCATGTTATAACTGTGGCGGGGAAGGAGTGAAGTGAGTGTGATTGATTTTACAGCCCCGCTGCCTCCCTGCGCCCCTCCCGGTCTGGTGGCCGCCGCGTGGTGTCAGGTCCGGAGTTCCAACGCCGACTCGCAGGTGACGGCCAGATGTCGCGTGTTGGCGTCGGGAAGAAGTGTGCCACTGTCGCACTTCTGTACGTGTGTTGGATTTTTAACTCATATTCACTTATATACTGGGCACTGGGCATGATAGATTCACTTTGTACTGGTTCTGCCATACTTTTAAGGCAAAATGAAGCGATACACCCAAGTCTACGATTCTCGTGATTCATCGCTTTTCAGGGTATGATTACACTGTATCGTAAAACTAATGCGATAAATGTCATAAGGAGAAAATCATTGCAACACAATGCGATAACTATATTTATTGCAAAGCTCACATGTAATGCATTACGGAGGTAAAAATAGTTATCGCATTGTGTTTGCAATGCTTTTCTCGTATGACAATTATCGCATAGTTTTACGATACAGAGTTATACACCCTGCGTTTCCAGTGTAGTTCTTCACCCGCACGCGGGTACCTTCTGCCCGCGGCCACGCCCGCCTCGAGTGTGAAGAAGTACCAACCCAATGAAACAAAATGAGTATGCGCCAGGGTATGGCGTGCAGCAGTGGGGGCTTGCGCACACACACACACGCGCGCGCGCGTACACACACACACACACTCACACACACTCACACACACACTCTCACACATACACAGAGGCGCGCTCAGAGTTGCCTCATGGAGGTTAATCAGAACCATTGACCAGATGACAAACATTGCCCGCAGCTTCATAAAAACAGCGAGATGGAGAGACCAGCCCCTCCCCCCTTCTCTCTCTCTCTCTCTCTCTCTCTCTCTCTCTCTCTCTCTCTCATCACGGCGCTTGACATGAGAGGCGCCCGAAGGGACATGGTGATGTTGGAAGAAGCCGAGACGGCAGAGCTGAATAGCGCTCGCGATCACGACAACAGCTGGCGGGGGGACGGCATATGATTCTGTGGCCGGGCTGCAGTTTGCGCCGACGCGGTGGTGGCAGGTTAGGCGCCCTGCGCCAAGTGGTATTAAGTGGCGTGCAAGCGACGACCGCGCGGGGCCGGCACCAGGGACGTACTGCACTGTACGTTACATGCACTATATTTCAAAAATTGTTTTTAAAGTGGGAGTTCGAGGGTTTGTTCCCATTTGCATCGAGACAAATTTACTTAAAGACACGTGCCCGGGATTTTCGACTTCGTGTATGCTTTAAATTCTTCAGAGTATTGCGTCTCGACGAGCCTTGATTCTGGGCCTGAAGGGTGTTTTACACTCTCCATTCATTGGACTGGAAGCAGATCAGGTTTTCCCTAGATTTTGTGATTCATCCCATTGATTCATCCATTTGTCCAATTAAGTCGTAAATGAGTGGTATTTTATGGCAATAATATCATACACTTGTTGGTTCAAGTACTTAAATGAAAAGTCACGCATCTCTGCCAATTGTTTGGCATTCGCACACCTCCAAGTGTGTCACATCGTCAGACGTCCAAGACTTAAACATTTTTACACCTGCCATTCGGTGTTTTTGACGCAACTCAAAGTGTTTGACATTCAGGCAATTCAAGTGTAGTACTGAAACACATGCTTAAAGTGTGCTACACACACGCAGTTCTACACCGGAAACACAAGTGTGTGGATGTAGCACAGTTGTCGGTGTGCGAGGATTCCTTCGTGCACTTGGCCACTCAGACCTGTGAATTTGCCAAAGATATTCACCCGTTTGAGTGGCCAAGTGTACGAATGAATTCTCGAACCTCAACGTATGACGACGTATGACATTCACACACGTCCAAGTGAATGACATTCACGCAACAACACACCTCCGCAGTGCGTGACATTCAATCGCCAGGAGCGGGTTTTCAGTGTGCGTTGCCGTGCGGGTACCTCTCCCTCCCTCTCCCTCTCTCTCTCTCCCTCTCTCTCTCCCTCCCACTCCCCGCCGCCCGGCGGCGCACAAGTGGTGTGCATCAATAGATTGTTATGGATGGCTGGGGCCCGTCGGCCGGGCCTTGCCGGGCTGGGCCGCCGCTCGCGCCCGTGGTCACCTTTCAAGGGAGGAGGTCAACTGTCTCTAATCGAGCTGCACGTGGCGTCAGGGCCGGGGGCTCGGGGCCCATGGGGCCTGTCCATCTGCGCCGTAATGAAAATCAATTAGGGCCCGATGAGGTGGCGGGGGGGATGTGTGGCGCTATGCGGGCCCGTCACGGGGGAACCGCTTTAGTCGCTAGAAAAAGAATTGTTCTCATTGTCTCTGATTTTTCCGTGAATTTTCTTTCATTTTCCTTGGGGTTCTTTTAGGTTTGAGTTAGAATTCCCTCAGGTTCTTATCAAAATTTTCTTGGGTTTTCCTAAAATTTCATTCGATTTTCTAAAACTTTCTTTGGGTTATTATCCGGGCTTTATTTTCGTCTGTATACAATTTCCTCAATGTTTTGGTATCAATTTTTTAGTGGTATATTTTTCTCTTCAAGTGATGAATCCTTGGTAAATGCACATATTTTAATTCCTAAATTGAAATGCAAATGTGAATTCTCACACTCACAGGGCTGTAAGATGAAGCACTCTTGGTTTTCCAATGTGTTTTTTTCTCTTTTTTTAAAAAATGGAAATGTGAGCAGTGTAAGAACGGCGTAGCCCTGTAACCCCTTTGGTCAGATGATACAATAATATACGCTTATAATTCAGAAGTCTTGTTTTTTTTTTATTTTATTTTTTATTTTAGTGTAGGCGGTGTTCACTTTGTGAGGCGTAATTTGCTTCAAAACCAAATTAACTGGCAACGGAAAGCATATCTGTTAATTGGGTTTCTCATCTTTGAATGTGTTAGCCGAAACCAAAAGAGTCGGGGCTTGGTCGGAGGGTCGGAGTTTGGTCCAGGAGTGGAATGTACATAGGTGATAGCGCATCAATCCGCAAAGCTGACCGACCGGTCGAAATCCCAAACCCCTGACGGCTTACACGCTCGCGACCGTCCGGAAACGCCTGAAACGAAACTAGACAAGACTCGGCTGAGATAGAGGGCGAGAGAGAGAGAGAGAGAGAGAGAGAGAGAGAGAGAGAGAGAGAGAGAGAGAGAGAGAGAGAGAGAGAGAGAGAGAAAGAGAGAGACCGACCGACTTCAACGGCTTCAACCGGCATTCAAACGCTTGCCGCTCTCTCTCTCTCTCTCTCTCTCTCTCTCTCTCTCTCTCTCTCTCTCTCTCTCTCTCTCTCTCTCTCTCTCTCTCTCTCTCACTGCCTCACCCCCTTATCCTCTCCCTCTCTTTCGCCTTTTCGCGGCACCCTGTCCCGCGCGAAGCAATCACAGCTCTCGGCGTTATCCACGCACTGCGCAAAGATGTTCCCCAGGCCGCGCGCCTCGCCTCTCCTCGCCCGGCCTGTCCTCTCTCTGATGATTGGACGGCTCATGACTAGCGTTTAATTTGAATTCCAGGGGGATGCCGCCCTCTCCCGGTCTCTCTCCCTCTTCCTCAGTCTCTCGCCCAGTCTCTCTCCTCTCTCTCTTTCTCGCGTACCGGCAGGCGTGGCGCGGACGGAGGACGCCCAGGGCGCCAGGGAATCCGCTGCCCTTTCCTGGGCGCGCGCGTGTCCAGTCCGCGTGCCTGAGAGAGAGAGAGAGAGAGAGAGAGAGAGAGAGAGAGAGAGAGAGAGAGAGAGAGAGAGAGAGAGAGAGAGAGAGAGAGAGAGAGAGAGAGTGAGAGAGAGAGAGAGAGAGAGAGAGAGAGAGAGAGAGAGGGGGGGGGGATAGGGGAGAGGGAGATTACCAGCGTCCTTACACCCATTTGTATTTTCCTCTTTTGTAAGAAGGAATTGCTAAGCATAAAGTTGTAGTGCTGCAAACAATGCTGTTTCGGGTCGAGTAGATAATATTTAATTTTATAATTTTACTTTCGATATGTTGGAATTTTGATTTTTTTAATTATTTTTTTTTTTGTTTTGGTAGAAACAGTTGATAAAAGTATGGAAGGGAGCAAGTGGTTGTATTAATCTCGCGCTGCCAGGCCCGAGGCGCCAGCATGGTGGTGGTGTTGGCAGGCCTGCATCGCCGCGACCAGCCGCGACCCTCGTGAACGAATAGAGACACGCAAAGCGATGGGCCCGCGGAGATAGGTCCGGCAGTGGTGCCAACGGAACCGCAGATGTATGACCAATTTTAGTTCTCCGAAAACACAGCGACATGTTTAAAAGAAGCCCCCTCTCTTGGATTTTTACGAATATTTATTTAGTTTTACCTGTAACGGTAGCATACACCTGCCATGTTTGAAAAGTAATGAAGTTCATAGTTTTTTAAATCTTACATCTTCTCGGAGTGGTTGTAATAAACAATACACTGATAAACCAAGTGTGCAACTGCTCAACACTTGTAAGTGTGCAACTGCTCAACACTTGTAAGTGTGCAACTTCCAGTCTGCACGTGCAAGTGTGTAACTCGGCAGCTGTGCAATAGCAAGTGTCAAACTCGCCAGTTGTACACTTACAAGTGTTCAAACTCCACAGTTGTGCACTTGCAAGTGTTCAACAAGGGAAGTGTTGCACGCGGCAGTTGAACACTTTGCAAGTGCACAACTGTCGAGTTGAACACTTATAAGGGTGCAACCAACGAGTTTGACACTTGCAATTGCACAACTGCCGAGTTTTGCACTTGTACCTGTTGGACTGGAAGCTGCACTTTTACAGGTGTTGAACGGTTGCACACTTGGTTTAACAGTGTATACTTTTTTAAAAAAATATGTTTTCTTTTTCATTCACCGGCAAGGAGATTTACTGCTATATCGTCCAAGTGTTCGTCTGGTACACGTCGTCACACGCTGTCCGAATCAACATATTGCAGACATGACGTCAGCACACGTGGTGCGTGCGTATGTGTGTGCGCGCGTGTGTGTGTGTGCGCGCGCCAGCGGCTTATTAAGCCTATCATTGTGCGCCATTAGCAGACGTGTGTGTGCACTGCTCCCCCACCCCGCTGCTGTGCCACTTCAGTGTCGTGGGACCCATCAACAGGATAGCGCCGGCCACACGGCGAATAAAAAAGTCGAAAAAATATCAGTAAAAAAAAACGTGGAGAGCATAACGAAAGTCTAAAAGTAGAGCAGCAGCAGCAGCAGCAGCAGAAAGGCGCTGGGCTGCTCTGCGACCTCATGGAGGCAGGCGCCTGGGCGGTAGGCTCTGCGACCTCATGGAGGCAGGCGCCTGGGCGGTAGGCTTCCGGGCGGCACGGCTCCGGAGCGGGTGGACTACCTGCGAGGGGCCCGGGTGATCAGCTCTGGAGCGGAGGGAAACCTGAGAGTTCCTTCAGCATAGTAGAAAGAGAAAGGAAGGAAAGAGGAGGATGGAGAAAATGAAGACAAAGAGGAAGGGGGATGAGAAAATGATGACGAAGAGTCGGAGAAGACGAAGAAGTTGCAGAAGCGAAGTAGATGCTGACAATGAAGATGCTGAAAATGAAGGAGGTGCTGCAGATGAAGATGCTTCAGATGAAAATGTTAAAGACAAAGAAGATGTTTAAGATTTTTAAGATGATGAAGATGTTTAAGATGAAGAAAATGTTGCAGATGAAGGAAATGTTGAAGATGGAGAAGTTGGTGTTGGAGGTGGTGAATATGATGTTGCAGATGAAGATGATGTCGAAGATGAGGAAAATGTAGAAGAAAGACTAAATAAGATAAAGAAATTGTAGAAAGAGAAGAGGCATAAGGTGAATAAGATGAATGAAAGAAGGGAGAGAAGGAGAAGAAGATGTGGAGGAGGAGTAGGGAGAGGCATTGACGACAAAACTCTCGAGTGTAAACGCCGGCAGGCAATTGTCGCTCAGGACGAGCCTGTCGTTTGTTTTTATCCTGCCGTTGGCGCGCTAGTTTTCGCGCTTCTTTATTGAAACTCCCGCGCTGTTGTCCGCGCCGGTCCCGGCAGGAGGGCTAATTTGAATAAAAATCTCGACTGCGAGGCGGAGAGGGGTCGCGGTACACTGCAGGGCGCATCGTGACGTGTGACGAAAATGCGTCGTCACGCTCAACGTGGACTAAACGCGAAAAAATAATAATAATATTTAAGCAAGTTTACAGCTTTGACAGTGATTTTATTCTTCTAACCAAATGAAAAAATTGCCTTTTTTCTCCTGTACTGTCAACGATCTTGCTGCAGAAGGACCATACCGCGTTTTGTTGCGTGATAGAAAGAAGAACCCGGAGGTGACGAGGAGTCGGATAAAAAAAATGACGGCGTGTCATTACTGCTTTTTATGAGCTCGGAGAAAATGAAGAGAGAGAGAGAGAGAGAGAGAGAGAGAGAGAGAGAGAGAGAGAGAGAGAGAGAGAGAGAGAGAGAGAGAGAGAGAGATGAGATGAGAGGGTGTTGGAGGGAAAGGGGGGAGGGACCCGTATGAGTCGTGAGGGTGGAGGGGAGCAGGGCGGCAGCGGTCCACCGCATCTGTCTGTACGGGCTTTTCTTGGTAAGGAGATCTTCATAAAGCGACAAAGGTGGGCGTTCTAACCCCGACCCCGGACAAACTGCTCCCCCAAGAGGTTGACATCCAGTGAAGTGTAAATTTTACGACTTCAAAGTCGGCGTCGGACTCAACATTAACGTGTCTGGCCGTCGGATTAGGCTTGCGACCGGTCGAATGTCCTCTCCAGAATTTTGTTCAAAATTGGTAACGAGAAAAATGTAAAATAATCCCTTTCCGGTGTTTTTAATTGCGCCCGGCTGCCTGACCCCCGTGGAGTTCGCCCCGCCCCGCCTCGCCCCGTCCGGGCGCGGCCCGCGCCGCCCGCCTGGCCCCTTACGTCACCGGGGTTAACTATCTCAATTGACGCCAAGTATTTTTTTATTAGACTGCCTTCCGTGCGCCGCCGGCTGTTCCACGTAGATCACGCATACTCTTCTCTCCTCCCCTTCTCTCTCTCTGTCGCTCGCTCGGGCTCGCTCAGTCCGCCGCTCTCTCCCCCTCTCTCTCGCTCCCGTGCCCGCATACGGAGCTAAGTGACGTCCCGCCGCCGGTATAATGCTCGTTTGCTCTTTACGTGGGAAGCACAGGGCCGGTACTTAGGTGGCGTGGAGAGGCGTGGCGCGCCGCCCGCCATACTGTCCACTTTGCGCCGCCGGCCTGCGCCAGCCCGAGCAGACGGAGGTGTGGTCCACTTCTACACTGTTAAAAAAAATGTTGCAAATTCACAGCACCTCTGTTGTGAAAAAAGTTGCCAGAACTCTTCGTTAAATTACAACAGTCCTCTGTATTTAAAACAAAATTCTTCGGGAAATTCCAACTGACCTCTGTATTTTAATCACAACTTTTCAGGAAATTCCAACTGTCCTCTGTATTTAAAATAGACTGGCTTCAAAAATATGGTCGACTGGCCAACAAAATATTTCACTTTGAGGCAGCAAAAGAGTCATTTTCTGATTACGGAGAAGTGTTGGGATTTCACAATCGTTCCGTATCGAGGAAGTGCTGGGAAATCACAATAAATTTTTAACATTGTACCGCTCCACTGCCAAGAGAGGTGCCTCGAAAACACTCCCATAAGCGGTCAAATTTTTATGTTTTTAAAGTAAAAGTAAATATTTTTTTTAAATTATTAGTTTAAATCAAAATGTCTGGACTGAAAAATGTTTTGCGCTGATACACAGTTACCTATTGATGATGCACTTAAATAAAATATGGATGTATTTTAAACGATTTTGGCCATCTTTCTCAATGAAGCAATAAGGTGTTTCGGAGGAGCAGACGAGTGATTTTGTAAGCCGGACGTCCTGCGGTTCGCTTCAGGGCAGGGTAGGGTAGGGTAGAGGGGGGACCCGAGGTGGGTTGTATGGGGCCGCATTCAGCCGCTGGACTCCTTATCACGGTCCTCCCCCCCCCCCCCCCAAACCCCCCTCCTCCCGGTCCACACAAGGTAGGCGCGCCATGGGGGTCGGGCAGGCCGTGCTGACGGGGCAGCACTCTCACTTTACCTCCAATTGAGCTTGATTCATTACTGCGGGCCGTGGAGGAGCGCAGCATCAGGGGTCAACCAACCTAGCGGGCAAGTGGGAGCCGGCCCGGGCCGACCCTGTCCGCGTGGGCGAGGAGGAGGAGGAGTCATCTTCCACTCAGCCTCACCTTTTCCAATTTTTTTTTCTTTCTTTTTTGCCCGCTTCCCGTTTCCGCGGCGCCTTTTGTTTGTCACGTGTCCACTCTCTATACTCTTCTTTTCTTCCAAGTATTTTCCTTTTAGATATGCTCATTTGTGTTTTGAAGAAAGTTTTGGAATGAAGTAATTTGTTCCAAAGGTGACCTGATGTTAACTGGTTGTGTATATAGACGGCTCATGCTGTTATATTTGTAATCCCGTCGTGTCCGTCGCGACGCTCCTCTCACGGCAGTTGTCGTCCCCCATTAACTCATGAGGTCGGCCCCCTTCACGTTGGGCTGGGCTGCCGTGCTCGGGGGCGGGACGGTGGACCCCCCCCCCCCCCCCCCCCCCCCCTCCCCTTCCACCGTCACCGGACCGACAGCCCAATTGACCAGGATTATGATTGTTCCTCGCCCCCTGTCCCTCCCGTGTGCGTGCGCCTGTGTGTGTGTGTGTGTGTGTGTGTGTGTGTGTGTGTGTGTGTGTGCGCGCGCGCGCGCGCGCCGGCGGTTGCCTTCCCTGAGTCCGTCGCGCCGTCAGACGCGTCGTCTGCTCGTGTCTTCTGCTTGTGTTAG
The DNA here is from genome assembly GCA_029379305.1 of Frankliniella fusca. Lineage (NCBI taxonomy): Eukaryota > Metazoa > Arthropoda > Insecta > Thysanoptera > Thripidae > Frankliniella > Frankliniella fusca. Next base: position 34,655 of record JAHWGI010000143.1, read on the forward strand.
TGATGCTTCGTGGTACTTAGTTACTCTTACTCTTCATTTGACTCTTGGTTACTCTTACTCTTTACGAGACGCGTGGTGAACTGAAACTTTTAATGTGACTCTTGGCTCCTTTTACTCTTCATGAGACACGTGAACTGAAACTCTTCATGTGACTCTTGGTTCCTCTTACTCTTCATGAGACACGTGAACTGAAACTCTTCATATGACTGTTAGTTACTCTTACTCTTCACGAGACATGTGGTAAACTGAAACATTTCATGTGACCCATGGTTACTTTTACTCTTCATGTGGTAACTCTTACCCTTCATGAGGCGTGGTAACTCTTACCCTTCATGTGACACGTGGTTTCTCATTTTCTTCATCATGCCATGGTGGCAGCAAAATTTTCAGCAGCTGTCAGATGGCCGGCCAGCTCTGGCACAACCATAACATTACATGGTTGAGGCTTATTCAATTTCAACGTGGGTGCCGCACAACAGCTTTTGTACCTGCCGAAATTTCGGTGGCTGCAATCATCGCCGAAGCGTTGTCTCGAAATTTGTCCCATGGTTTTGCGCTGTACCTGACGTAACAAGACGATGGGTTCTGCAATTGCAATAACGTCTCTGCGGGTGATGGGCGGTGGGTGACATTTGCTCACGCTCTTTTCGCAAGTATGTGACAAAATTTAGTTCATCTTGTAGGTTCTTCGGAGAGGAACTTGTCTAGGTCCTTAAAATTGCCGATTTTACGAACTTTGACAGGCATGGTTTCTGTTGTGTGACCACCTGCCCTAGTGTAGTCCTGAGCTGGCGTCCCAGTGGTGGTGGTGGTGGTGGTGGTGGTTGCGGTGGTGCCGTGTGTTGGCCACACTGCGACGACACGGCCGGACCGGCCGGGCTAGTCGACCGCGCGACAGTAAAACCAACACAACAACACGAAACTCATAAAACTAATACAGCCGAGTTTTATACGCCGACATCAATCATCACTAAGAAGGTCGTAAAGGACCAGCGGCCCCACGGCCCGGCCCTCGGCCCCGCACCAAATCCTAATGAATTAATATCGCTCTTATTATTTTTATTATTATTATTATAACTCTTGTTATTGTTATTATTTACACCCTCTTTCCTGAAGAACGTCCCGTGGGCCAACACTCACTCCTGTCGTCGATCACCGACCTCGTATTATTACGTCGTCAGAACTAACCTGGCGAATTACCTTACCTGAACTTACCTGCAATTACACCGTACGCCAAAAGTCAGTCGCCCGTTTGTTTTAACCCTGCATCTGTTTATTTTAATGTTTTTTCCCCCATATATAACGAGGTCAGCAGCATTTTTCTTGGGAGTTTCGAGCCAACAGGGTCATCATACCCTCCTGTGCTTACGGCTGCGGGAGGCCACTGGCCGGGCGGGGCAGCTGGGGGGGGGGGCGGTGGTCGGCGGTGGGAGGAGCGCAGACAGCGACTAGCAATTACCTTCAATTATATCCGGAGGCTACGGTACGCCCCACCCCGCCCCGCCCCGCCCCGGCGCGCCTTCCTGCGGGTCGCACAGGATGTGTTCGGTACAGCAGGGCCGGATGGACTACTCCGCGTCATATATGGGTCTTTTTATTCGGCCGAAAGAATGGCCGCGACGGCTGGGAACACCCTGGACTTCTTCCCCTTCCCTCTCAAATGTGTTAATGTCGCACGCTGGTATGTGAGTGAGTTCCCAAATGGCACAGGTAAAAGAGAAAAAGTTTTAATTTTCGAAAAAGAAAAAACACAATTTAAAAAATGCCCACTATAGGAAGCCCGAGTTCTTTAAATAGAAATACTTTGACTAATTTACTTCTTTCTGGACAACATTATTTTTTCACGTCTCTTGCCTTTAAGATATTTCAGCTGAACGTTTATTATTACTATTGCCATTTTAGTTTTTTCTTTTTATTTTTGCAGGTACGGAGCTTGCCGCAGTGCGGAGGCCGTGATGAACGGCCCCGGCCGCGACGCGCCGGTGACTCACGAGCCACTGGGTGGTGTAGCGGTGGGAGGCCGATTTAGGTAGGACACTGTGGAAAATAAAAAGAAATATATTTGCATAGAATTACGATATATTTTGAACATTACGATTTACGGAATGTGTTGTAGATTAACAACAGCCCATTCTTTCCCGTAATTTAATTTGAAGTCGATGCGTAGTGACTGTAATTTTCCGATTTTCTTGTAGTAATATTAAACTGCTCTCCGTGGAAAATTTTCCCGAGATCCAAACCTAATTTCCACAGAGCTCTCTACCGTATGCGTGTAAGCTTTTTCTCGGCTCTGTCGCGCAAGCGTAGTAATATGGCTAAAGATTTCTAGCTAGGCAGGTAATTGTTGGGGCTGGCGTGTAGAAAGTGACAATATAAGGAGAGGTAGTAAAGAGCGAGAGAGAAAGATGGTGGAGGAGGAGGAGGAGGAAAGGCGCCAAAGGAAGCGGGCGCTCACACGGCGCGGCGCGGCTCGTCGTTATATTTATTTCCAGCATTTTGTTTCTTGTCTCTGCGCTCGCAACCCCGCCCCACCTCACCCACCCCGCCCCGCCCCGCCCCGCCCAGCCCCGCCCCGCCCCGCCGGGACAGCGCGCCGCGCAAAGCGCCTTGTCACACGTGAAGCCGTTAGCGACAAAGACTTTCCGCACGCCAATTGGAAGCGAGAGAGAGAGAGGGAGAGGGAGATGGAAAGGGTGCCAGAGGTTAGTGAGAAAGAGGGAGAGAGAAAGAGAGAGAGAGAGAGAGAGAGAGAGAGAGAGAGAGAGAGAGAGAGAGAGAGAGAGGAGGGAGCTGCGGAGAGGCAAAAGGGCGCCGTGCCCCGAGATGTTCGGCAAGGAAACGTGACGTTTACAGTGTTTCCTGGTACAACGTGTGTCGGAGCGCGGCGCCGCCACACGGCTTTGTGTCAAGCTTTAAAGAGAGAAAGAGAGAGAGAGAATGAAAGAGAGGGAGGGAGAGAGAGAGAGAAGGCGAAGGAGACGGGAGATCACAGGGACAATTTAAATGAAAGTATCGTGCGCCGTCGTCACCGCCTTCGACTGCTCTGCGCTCTCGCGGGGAGGGTTGGGGGAGAGGGAGGAAAAGAGAGGGTGAGCGCTCTCTGACAATCCTCCTCTGTGTGAACCGTGTTCAAAAGCACGTCTCGGGAGCAAAGGGAGCAAACAGTCGTCCTAAGTACATTTTAATGTTTGAATTTCTTTGAACTTAGACCGAAAACAAGACAAAAAGAACTAAACAAAGTTTCCAATAAATGCGTTGTGATGAGTACAAAACGCATCTATAACTTTTGGGCTTTATCCATTCATACGCTTTTGTTTTCGAATGTGACTGAACGAAATAATTTCATTTACAGCTCTACACTTCATTTACGCATTGTGTATGTTTTTTCGGACATTTTTCAAATTGGTGTGTTTGAATGTTGTACTTTTATGATTAGGTTCAATAAATGCGACTTATCCTCAGAGTTTCACTCATTCGAAGGAGCCGAACCTCTGCGAATAAAAAGTCTCTCTCTCTCACACTCAAGCGTATGATATTGGCACTAATGGGTATAGCTGCACTGGAAAAACAAAGGTGCGAATCCCTACCTTTAAAAGGCACTAACAAAGTTTAGTGCCTTTCCAAAGGTACTAAAGTTTAGTGCCTTTGGAAAGGCACGAAAGTCGACCTTTCACACCTTTGGCTGACTAGCTTCATATGAGTTCCATACAAGTTTAGTGCCTTTGGAAAGGCACTAAACTTTAGTACCCCAGAAAAGGCACTAAACTGCGCCCTTGACTTTAGTGCCCCAGGAAAGGTGTTGTTTAGTGCCTTTGTTTTTCCAGTGTGAAAGAAACAAAATAACTACCAAAAACAAAATATATTAAAAATTAAAGTGAGACGTTTATAACGGTCTACGTGGCATTTTTTTCTGCCCCTCGCTGCTCCATTCATGAGTCGGCACGCCTCGGCTCGCCTCGCCCCCACCTGGCCGGGTGCCCCCAGGGGCCCCAGGGGCCGTGCGCCCGAGACCTTTGAAGGGCCGCTCCCCTCCACAGTTACACCTCCATTCACGTGCCCACCCCACCTGTTGCCCCCGCGGGGCGCGCCCCTCACCTAGGGCACTGGGAGGACGCACGGCGCGCGCGCGCCCCCCGAGGGCACCTGCCCGCCTCACCCGACTCTCTCAATTTAATCTCTCCCCTCGCTTTCTCGCTTGCGCGAGACTTTCCCCGCTCTCACCCTGTTTCGCATTACATTTTTAAAATATTTTTTTCGTTTTGCGATTTAAATACTCGGTGCCATTGTGCGGTTCTGCTTTTCAAGCGTGACTATCAGAAGGTAGGCCGTTCTGTTACGCACGCGTGTCGTGTTGCTTACACACCTGTGCGCCTGGGAGGTAGGCCGTTCTGTTACGCACGCGCGTCGTGGTGTTGCCTACACACCTGTGCGCCTGGGAGGTAGGCCGTTCTGTTACGCACGTGTTGCCTACACACCTGTGCGCCTGGGAGGTAGGCCGTTCTGTTACGCACGCGCGTCGTGGTGTTGCCTACACACCTGTGCGCCTGGGAGGTAGGCCGTTCTGTTACGCACGCGCGTCGTGGTGTTGCCTACACACCTGTGCGCCTGGGAGGTAGGCCGTTCTGTTACGCACGTGTTGCCTACACACCTGTGCGCCTGGGAGGTAGGCCGTTCTGTTACGCACGTGTTGCCTACACACCTGTGCGCCTGGGAGGTAGGCCGTTCTGTTACGCACGTGTTGCCTACACACCTGTGCGCCTGGGAGGTAGGCCGTTCTGTTACGCACGTGTTGCCTACACACCTGTGCGCCTGGGAGGTAGGCCGTTCTGTTACGCACGTGTTGCCTACACACCTGTGCGCCTGGGAGGTAGGCCGTTCTGTTACGCACGTGTTGCCTACACACCTGTGCGCCTGGGAGGTAGGCCGTTCTGTTACGCACGCGCGTCGTGGTGTTGCCTACACACCTGTGCGCCTGGGAGGTAGGCCGTTCTGTTACGCACGCGCGTCGTGGTGTTGCCTACACACCTGTGCGCCTGGGAGGTAGGCCGTTCTGTTACGCACGTGTTGCCTACACACCTGTGCGCCTGGGAGGTAGGCCGTTCTGTTACGCACGTGTTGCCTACACACCTGTGCGCCTGGGAGGTAGGCCGTTCTGTTACGCACGTGTTGCCTACACACCTGTGCGCCTGGGAGGTAGGCCGTTCTGTTACGCACGTGTTGCCTACACACCTGTGCGCCTGGGAGGTAGGCCGTTCTGTTACGCACGTGTTGCCTACACACCTGTGCGCCTGGGAGGTAGGCCGTTCTGTTACGCACGTGTTGCCTACACACCTGTGCGCCTGGGAGGTAGGCCGTTCTGTTACGCAGGCGCGTCGTGGTGTTGCCTACACAACAGGCGCTCTCGAAGGCGCTCTGCTACTACCATGGTAGACGGAACGAAATGCTTGTCCTGTTTTAATCATGCTAAGATTCGGTAGGGGAGAAGCTTCCTCGGATGGCGTGTGGTGTGGTTTCAGGGACTGAGGGAGGGATTTACTGCGCCGTGTTGTGGAGTCAGCAGCATGCGGCCGATGTAGAGGCAAAGGTGTAGTGTAGAGCCCACACAGAGCACCCCGCCCCGCCCCGCCCCGCCCCACCCGCCACACCTCACGGTCACCGCATTTGGGATTCCAATTCACACCACTGGCCCACTCGGGGGAGGAGGAACGCCCCGCCTCGCCCCGCCCCGCCCCGCCCCGCCCCGCCCCACCCCACACCGCTCACTGTCCGTCAAACGTGGAGGGCGAGGAGGGGCCGCCAGGGGTTCACCGGAGTGCGGAATAGGAATTTGTCATTGGGGCGGTTGAGGTTCTCGAACGGGGCGCGGTGGGGCGGGGCGGGGCGGGGTGGGGCGGGGCGGGCGGGGCGGGGTGCCCCGCACTCACCGGTGGTGGTGCGGTGGGCACGGTGTGCGTCGCGCGGCCCCGACGGGGTCCCCCCCCGCCTCGGTAGGAAGCTTTACGACCGCGTCGTCTGCAACCGCCAACTCAGCACATGTTTAGAATCCTCCTGTGCTGGTCGTCTTCGCTGCTGTCGTCGGGAACACCCCCGCTGGCCCCGCCTCGACCCACCCCACCTCGCCGCACCCCGCCCCACCACGCCCCACCACGCCCCACCCCGCCCCGCCACGCCTCTGCACTGCAGCCACGGCCAGCAGCAGGCCTGGTGCGCGCAAGCACTCAAGGTATTATAGCCAGTACCATTCTCCCCCCTCCCTCCCGCCCCCTCCCCCCCCCCTCTCTCTCTCTCTCTCTCTCTCTCTCTCTCTCTCTCTCGTCGCATTTTTCCTCCTTTCTAAAGTTCTTCGATACTCCCCTCTACAGAGGTAAGCCCGTAATGTTAATTTCAAAGAACAAATGTGGAATTATTCCTTTAATTAAGTGTTATGCTTGAGAACGAACTATATTATCTGAACTAAAACATTACTTACTCATGGATCCGCGCTCTGTAATTAGATGGCAACCTTATCCGAATTAAGCTGAGCGAAGGCCAGAGACCCTGCGCCCAGGGAGGAAGATATGTTGCCTACAGAAGCGAAAAGGTGCAACAAATAAGCCATAATTATGTTCACAAAAAAAGAAAAAAAAACTTTTACATGTTTTTAAAAATTTATTTTTCAAATTATTTAAATTTGTGGCTTTTTTGCAAAAGTTGTGTCTGCTACTGCTAGCAGAAGACACCGCAACCCCCTCCCCCAGGCCGACCCGGGCAGCCCGCCCGCCCCACCCCAGCAGTTAGGTGCACTCGGAGTGCATTCAGCGATACTGCCATGTGTGATAACAGTCCCGCCCTCACGTGCGTGCAGCGTTGTGTGCAAACTTTTGGCAATATTGCCCGTCGGTTTGTCTGTCTGTCTGTCTGTCCGTCGGTCGGGGTGTCGTCATTCGCAGTGGAGGTCTGTGCCGCATGTTTGCTTTTCTCTGCTGGCGCTTCTTTAGGAATGGCTCACCTTAAAAAGTATATTTTTAAAAATCTTCACCCGGTGTTAAATGGGGCTGTTTGCCATTTACATAAATGTTTAACTGTTTTACGTCGTATCTTTTTCGTTAGGGGGTTACTAAATAGCGACGGGAAAAATATATTGCCTCAAAAATAGGTGCAAATAGCAGAAAAACTGTAAAATGATAAGCATCGCGTATCCGCTTGGAAGTCTTTGTCTAACAAAATCAGGCTGTCGTCTACAGCATATTCTGCCAACAGTACAAGGGAAAAATAGCTCAGCTAGAATAATATTTGAAAAATTAGCACTCCGGCTAAAAGCTTAATACATCGGCAAAATAAGTAGCAGAGTAGCTAGAAAATAAGCATAGAAGCTTAAAAATTAGCTGCGGTTATACAGCTTAAATATTAGTACACTTGCTAATGATTTTACCCTGACGCGAACTATTTTTTCCCTATAAATTTCCGAGACGTGTGTTGTATATCTAGGAAGATTGTCTGCACAACCCTCCCAACCAGCGCTGACTTCCCCTTCAAAAGAGAAAAGCGCGCGGACGAGTGGGCTCAAGGGGGCGAAAAAAGTGATAAATACAGTACGTCGCTATGCAAAAGTTTCATTGTTTACCTCTGCGGGAAGATATTAGCGTTTCAATTTGTTTTCTGAAGGAAACCCTTCCCTTCGCGCTGCTCCTTTCTCTATGTCATTTTTTTTCCGCCCTGCTCCAGCAAGGCGATTCCGAACACCGTTTTGTAGTTCCCTCTCTCTTGCTCCTTATGGCCGTGCCCCATGAGTGCAACAAGGAAGGAGCGACGAAACCAGAGTGCGGAATCACCCTCCAGCCCTCCTTCAGTCCGTCAACATGGCTGCCGCCGCTGACTTTTCGCGGCCGGAGGGACAATATAAAGAGACGGCACGGTTGGGGCTTCGTTTGCACGGCAGAAACAGTGGCGTAGCTTTTTCTTTTCCTTTTTTTCCGCTTATACAGACACGGTGTTTAATTTAGGGAGGAAAGGGTAATAATGAAAGGCGGAGCTCGGGACGGCGGAGCGGCAAGCGGCGTCATGTGATGACTCCCATTGGAAGCGACCATACCTTGTGTTTTCAGGCGGGAAACAGAAAGAAATGTTCGTCTTTTTATATTTTATTTTTAGTTTGGGTGTTTACAACTCTGAATTTTCTTATTGCTATAAATATTTTCTTAGTATTATGCGTGCAGAAAATGTAATTTTTTTAAAAAAAAATAAATTAAGAGACAATAAGTACTCAACTTTTTAAGAGAAATGATCTGTACCTTGAACTGCAAAACTCGGCAAAACTCGGATTTGTTTCTGTCCGCCCTTGAGGGTACAGCACAGCCGGCGGAAGCGTTCGGGGCGCTTACGGCCAGCACACGAGACACGGCGTGGCGGGGCGTGGCGCAGCGCGCGTCCCCGACGCTGCAAAACCGTGCCAAAACTAGTTTGTGGGGAACGTTTGCCCCTTCCTCTGGACGCGTATAAACATTTCGCACACACCTACTCCGTAACGCGCTCTCTCTCTCTCTCTCTCTCTCTCTCTCTCTCTCTCTCTCTCTCTCTCTCTCTCTCTCTCTCTCTCTCACACACACACACACACACACACACACACACACTCTCTCACACACACGCGCGCGCTTGCATATCCGCGGCGCCTGAGTGTTTCAAAGGGAAAACCATAATCCGACACAAAACTCCATTAGGTGACCGTGTCACTGGTGGGCGCCGGCACTTTATTGCTCCCCTTCCCTCTCAACCCCCTCGCTCCCGCTCTCTCTCTCCCTTTCACCCCCTCCCTTCTAAATCACGCTGCTCTCTCTCTCTCTCCCTCTCCCGGTTTAGGTATGAAAGTAATTAGTGAGGGCGTTATCATACGTTTTGGCGAGCGAGTGCGGTGAGCGCGCGCAGGGCGCGAGGTTAGGTTGCCATCGTGCAGTTACCGTGACTTCTACCCCCACGCCACCGCTCCCCCTACCACCCACTCTACTCTCTCTCTCTCTCTCTCTCTCTCTCTCTCTCTCTCTCTCTCTCTCTCTCTCTCTCTCTCTCTCTCTCTCTCTCTCCCTTACACGCAGCCCCCGTGCCTTTTCCAAACCGCAATGCCGCGCAGAGACACACACTATCGTGTTTCGGAGCCTCTCTCGTAATTTGAATGAACGGTGGGGTGCCCGCATATCCTGCCCTAGAGTCTACGAGTGTTGTGTTAGTGTGCGCGCGCGCGCGCGCGTGTGTGTGTGTATGTGTGTGTGTGTGTGAGAGAGAGAGAGAGAGAGAGAGAGAGAGAGAGAGAATGTGTGTGAGTGAATGTGTCCCATGAATGACCGGTTTAACTTGATACCGTAAGTGTGACCCGGCCCGCGTTCACTCTCCAGAGCGGCGGCCGCTCACGCAACAGTAAGGTTAGTCCATCTTCTCACTCCTCTTCTTCTTCGCCTTCCGAAAACGGCAAGGAAGGGAAAAGAGTTGACGTCTCGACTCTTTGGCGGCGTAGGGAAGGACTCTCTGTCTCCCTCTCTCTCCCTATCTATCTCTGTCTCCCCCCCCCCCATCTCTCTCTCTCTCTCTCTCTCTCTCTCTCTCTCTCTCTCTCTCTCTCTCTCACTCTCTCTTTCTCCCTCTCTCCATCCCCTTCCTGCCGCCTCCTGGATGTCATGAGGGGCAGCAGTTTCAACTCAAAGCAGTGCTTTGCGGTGCTGGAGGCTCCAGGGGCCGCGGGACGACAGAGAGATGGCACCGGATAGGAGAGAGAGAGAGAGAGAGAGGGAGAGAGAGAGAGAGAGAGAGAGAGAGAGAGAGAGAGGGAGAGGGAGAGAGAGAGAGAGAGAGAGAGAGAGGCACCTCTGGCCGGTCAGAGGCTTTGAAGTGGTGTCCCCGCCACGCACCAAACATGTGTGTGTCGGCTGGACGAGTGGGCAAGGGTAGAGCGGGGCGGGGCGGGGTGGGGCGGGGCGGGGCGGGGCGGGGCGGGGCGGGGCGCGGGGCCGAGCTAGTGGGAGGTGTGTGCGGATACCATTACGGTGCGAATACCCCCACAAAGAGAACGAGATTAACTGCGAGGCTTCAGGGCCGTCCCGGGCGGGGCGGGGAGGAGCAGGGTGGAGGAAGAGAGGGAGAGAGAGAGAGAAGCAAGCGAGCAAGCGAGCTTGTGACAGAGAAGGAGACGGCATCCAAAAGGGTGACGAACGGTACCGTGCGAGGTGCTTTTTATTCTCTCTGCTTGTTCTTTTGCGAACTCTTCGTGGTGAGGAATCGGCAATCGTCTTCCCTGAGTATACATATACATTGGAAATGTAGAAGAATTAAGGAATGTCGCGCCTACTTGCAGGTGATCTGATTTTCTTATTGAACCTGTTTACTTGACGTGCATGAATTGACATTTGCTCTTGCTACGCTTTCCTTGCTCTCTCTCTCTCTCTCTCTCTCTCTCTCTCTCTCTCTCTCTCTCTCTCTCTCTCTCTCTCTGCGCTGAAGAGGTGGATCAGTCTACGCCCCAACGCCAGACGCGCCGAGGAGTCACTTCTCTAATCACGTGGCCGGCGCCCGGCTGGACCCGGGCGTCGGTCGTCTCTCGCCCCGACGCCTGCCGACGCCCGCTCGAGGGGCGCGAAAAATGGAGCGCCTCTGGTCATGTAGGCCAGCGTCGCATATTCGGGGGGGCTGGTCCGGTCCTTCTAGGTGCCTTGCCGTCCCGTCCCCTCTCTCTCTCTTCTTCTCTCTTTTTCTCTCGCATGCTCCCTCCTCCCTCTCTCCCCCACTTTCTCTCATCCGAGGCGTGCCACGCCTCGAAATCATCTCAATGTCTCTTGTCGGCTCCCTTCCAATTTGTCCTAAAAGCTTCCCTGGCGGCCTGGCCGGCCGGCCACTGCCGGCGCGGCGCCTTGTGGGGCATTGAGAGAGAGAGAGAGAGAGAGAGAGAGAGAGAGAGGGGGAGAAGAGTGTAAGAGCAAGATAGAATTCTAAAAGATGTGAGGAGGGGCGCAATGGGTTGGGTACATGGTGATCAAGATAAACACGTGTGGCTTAAGGTCAAAACTCACCTACGTGTTCGATGAATACAAAAATTTGACCCTGTTTAGAATAGTTGTAACTTTGATGCTAAGTGCGCGCGCGCGCGCGCGCGCGCGTGTGTGTGTGTGTGTGTGTGTGTGTGTGTGTGAGTGAGTGAGTGAGTGAGTGAGTGAGTGATAGAGTGAGTGAGTGAGTGAGTGAGTGAGTGAGTGAGTGAGTGAGTGAGTGATAGAGTGAGTGAGTGAGTGAGTGAGTGAGTGATAGAGTGAGTGAGTGAGTGAGTGAGTGAGTGAGTGAGTGAGTGAGTGAGTGAGTGAGTGATAGAGTGAGTGAGTGAGTGAGTGAGTGAGTGATAGAGTGAGTGAGTGAGTGAGTGAGTGAGTGAGTGAGTGAGTGAGTGAGTGAGTGAGTGATAGAGTGATAGAGTGAGTGAGTGAGTGAGTGAGTGAGTGAGTGAGTGAGTGAGTGAGTGAGTGTGTGAGTGAGTGAGTGAGTGAGTGAGTGAGTGAGTGAGTGATAGAGTGAGTGTGCGCGTGCGGATGCAACCGGCGCCAACCCTTTTCCTGTTATCTGGCATGATTGGGCCCAGCATCCAGTTGCACCATTGCTTGATGGATTGTGTCCTGGCTCGGAAGGAGAGATCGAAAGAGAGAGAGAGAGGGAGAGAGAGAGAGATGGTGTATCTTTTATTTTGACTTACCGGTAACACCTCACTGTTTCCATCCGTGAACTACAAAGAACTAGAATTTTTTACATAAAGGCTGAGAAGTTTCTTAGCAAGTTCTGTTTTAATTTATTTATTTACCGTTTTAAAGTGGCCAAAAGTCTTTTTACAATGTCCACCTCTAGATTAAGACATCCGCGATATTAACACATTGCCCTAGGGTTTTGTCCCCTTATAGAAGTGGCTGCTTATAAGCGTTTTGTGTCTCCTGCATATCCGTGCTAGTGTCTTTACATCTTACCTCAAGGGAACACGAAAGTCTTAAGTACGTGTGACACACACACTAAAATACATAGCAACGTGATGTTATTGATTAGTTTTGCGTGTTACGTTTACGTTTGCTTCTAACTTGCGTATGTTATATGCGGATGTTGTTGTGCGTGTCGCCCAATTATCTCCCTCTCGCGCCTCAGACTACGTCCTATAATAATATTTACGCTGGGCTTTGGGTCCAATAACGCGACCATAACAGTTACGTATCGCTAATGGAGCCGGTGAGCGGCGCGCGGCCGGCCGGTCCAGTAAGCCAGAGAGCGGCATTAGCGACAAAAAGAAGGCGCGCGGAGGACGCGAGCGTGGAAATTAAATTTTGGGGCCGCCTGCAGTGGCGCCACCGAGCGCACCGATATTAATATGGTCAGGGCGGGGCGGGGCGGGGCGAGGTCGGGTGGGGTGGGGTGGGGTGGGGTGGGTGGGGTGCGGTGAGGCGGGATGGGGTTGGGCGGGGCGCGATTACAGTATCGCTATGTCGGCCGTGGGCTTTAATAATCTTCAGCCGCCACCTCGGGGGCAATATTGCTGCGAGAAATGACCGCAAACAAACGCGATATATACATCGCGTTTGGTGGCACACCTTTAAAAACGTGCGGCTTGTGCTAATCAGTGTAAACTGACAGTTCTTAAAATTAATACAAATGTGTAGAGTATCACACTCTGACTTCTTTCGACGTGTTTGCAGCTTAATGAACTCTATACCATCACATAGTAGCCAAATATTTTAACGTACAGGTTTTCCTCGAACCAATTCAACAATTTTGACACTGTCAAGCAGACTACCATACCGTGCTGGTATCACAGTGAAATTTTGTCGTATACAGGGGACAGGAAAATTCTCCTTGCAAAGATGTCGCATAATTACAATTCAAGATCGTAAATGTACAAGTACTGCGAATTGACATAAAATCGAGTGACGAGCAAAAGAGAAAAGCAGTTTGTCCATATACGACGCAATTCGTATAAATGGTAAATTTTAGAAGATGACGCACATGTACGAAAATAATTTTTTACAGTGACAGCAGAAACGTGGGAACTCTGCAGCAGTGCACCCAGAAAAAAAGATTGCCCGCAGCTAAAAAATCTAACTAACGCACAGTTATTATTTTGAGCTTTACAACAAACAAGTTACCTGGACAGCAAAATATTTAGCTAAAGCTCAAAGTGTTTGCCAGGATTGTTTGATACTACATACGTATCTCCAAATATTAGTTATCCATATACAGCTATTTTTTTTCTCGCAATGTGTGGGGGTCATGACTCCCCCTTTTCTTCCTTGACGCGTTTGCGAAATAATGCCGACTGATAGCAAGACTTCCTCAATCGAACAAAGCGTTCGGACGCGCGGGTGATTCCTCCTCATCCGGGACTCTCCTCTGGTGGCGCGTATTCTCGAGGTAGACGAAAAATAGCCGCTCGCGCGCGGTGGGCGTTTGCGCCGGCAGCAGCAGCAGCAGCAGCAGCAGCAGCCAGGGGCGGCGGCCGCGCGGAGAGGGTGTGAACAGTCGGGAAGCTGTGGGAAGAGTACCACCTGTGTCCTCGCAACAACAACGCCCCCGCCCCGCCCCACCCCGCCCCGCCCCGCCACGCCACGCCACGCCCCGCGGAGCCGAGCAGCCCATCCCACCCACAGACCGACAAAACGTACCATATTGCAGCGCAGCAGCCCCTGCTACCCCTGTCAGCGCGCGGCCCGGCGGCCCGGCCCGGTGCCACACCATGATAGTGTTAGTCAGTGGCGTGAGCTTGTCATCTGCCCGTCACACCGTCAAAAGTCTTGTTCCCTCCGTGTGGGAAAAAAATGCGGTGTTTATACAGCGTTCAAAGCGACAACATTACTCCGGGAAAGACAAAGGTGCTATAAATTGCACCTTTTAAAGGCGCTAAAGGATTAGTGCCTCTTCACTCTCGGACTTGAAATGGACTTTTTTCACCAGAAAGTGGAATATCCATAGGTGTATCATGAAATTTGTCTTCAAAGTAATTTTTTGTTGTTGACAGAGCTCATTTTCTAGTGAGAAAAAAGTCGGAGTGTCATCTAAATGGACAAAAATGTTTATTCTACGGTGGTACAGTTTTCACTGTGAAAAATATCCTCGTAAATTTACGATATTTTTTGTAATTTTGATATACAAAATATGTCGTAAATTTACGACTGCCCATTCTTGCTCGTCGGTCAATTCCAAGTCGATAGGGAGTGCTTGTAAATTTACAATTTCAAATTGTAATTTTACGACTTTTATCGTGGAAAATTTTCCCGTAACTCTTACGAGTACTTTTCACAGTGTTTCTTTATTTTAAAACAAGAAAACTGCACTACCCTAAAATAAACAGTTAAGTCCATAGATTACGTCATTTTTATTTCTAGATATTGATGTTTTTGTCTCTAGCTAAATATGTCTGTAAACGAATATCTATGATCTATAGACAAATTTCAATGTCCTTACACATTACAGTGAAAAAATTCAGCTAGAGATCTGAGCGTGTACAAAGGCACGAGAACTGCCATCATGGGAAAAAATGACTCGGTGTTGGGGATCAATTCTCGTCGAAATAGGCCAAATCCATAGCTGAAATCGAGAATCCGATGCCCACAAGCCAGAAGCTGGTTGTCACGGCCGAACACTTATACACTCTCATCTCGTTACTGATTTTATGCCGCCCTTTGGCAGTACTTATGATAGGTTTTTAAGCAGCAGGAATACTGACTATAGTTTTCCATCAGTAATACTCATTAATTCCTTTTTACATTATTGACAATTTTATTTTTTGTCAGTATATAGTGAACGAAACTATACGGAATAATTGACAAATTGATCAGAAATTCCTGCTGTCGAGAATTCTAACGTTTTAACTGAAAAAAAAAATGAGTACAGGTCTGAGAGTGAATTATGAGAACTAAGCTGGAGTTTTTTCTATTCGTACAAGTGCCCGGTCGTGACAACCAGCTTCTTTCTGGCTGTGGTCATCGTATTCTCGATTTCAGCTATCGAATTTTGTCTATCGACAAGAATTGATCCCCACAACTCAGAATTTTTTTTTCCCGTGAAAGGCACTAATTTTTACCACCTCATGGTTCTTGAGTGCCTTTTAATAGGCACGTGACTCAAAATTTCTTCAGCACCCCTGCAAAGGTGCTAGGTAGCACCTTTGTTTTCGCAGTGTATTGTTGTCAACCAGAGAAGCTTAGTTAGTATGGTCACCATACTGATGATGAAACCCTTAATAATAGAGGACTTTTGAGCGAAATTCTCTACCGATTTACAGAGGCCGTCTGATCGATCTGATCTCGAAGGGGCTCAACGAAATCAACTTATTTCGAGCTTATTTCACACATTTTGTTCGGA
Organism: Frankliniella fusca; assembly: GCA_029379305.1. Taxonomy (NCBI): domain Eukaryota; kingdom Metazoa; phylum Arthropoda; class Insecta; order Thysanoptera; family Thripidae; genus Frankliniella; species Frankliniella fusca. Next base: position 50,000 of record JAHWGI010000143.1, read on the forward strand.
GTAACGGGAAAATTTCCCTACAGCAGTGTCATAGAGTCATGACACCAAATTTTAAAATAAGAATTTCATATCTCGATAAACTAAGTGTTTGGCTTGTCTGAAACGAACACAAATAACCCTTTGTAAAACGGTGCCGATCGTGTAATTTTTATAGCCTTATTTGTAAATACCAGATGTTTTGTAAATTTACTTATATATTTTTTACAGTGCCTGACCCTGGCTTACCTAAGTCGCTGCAGTACACCGAGCGCTCGGCCGCGTTTTCTTTGAATGGTTCCACCCTTTTTCTTTCTTTTTTTCGGATGGCGGCAAGTAAATGGGTTGCCTACTGTCAAAGAACAACCGCCCCTCCTCTATCTCTCCCTCTCCTTCTCTCTCTCTTTCCCTCTCCTCTCTCCCTCTCCTCTCTCTCTCCTTCTCCTCTCCCTCTCTCACTCACTTTCTCTCTGCGTGGCATGGGTCCAGGGCCTAACAGGCCACCTGCTTGTTCCGTTCCATCACCTATCTCCTGCTCCCATCAGGCTGGGGAGACTCAACCCTGTTTTTGTGTGCGGGCGAGAGAGGGAGAGAGAGAGAGAGAGAGAGGGAGAGACACAACTCATAGGAGGAATGGAGTCAGAGAGAGATAAAGAGTGTGTGTGTGGGAGAGAGAGAGGGATGTGGTAGGACGGAAAGGAGGAAGAGATTAGGTAAACAACACCGATTGGAAAGCATTCAGGACGATCACCTCGTGTGTGTGTGTGTGCGTGTGTGTGCGTGAGCGCGCACGTCTTGTGAGAGGGGATGACGCAGTGTGGAGAAGCAATGCCACATGGTGGAATCCGTTTTCGTCGAGTGTCCTTGTCAACGAAAGTCAATTAACAAGAGGCTCTACTGCTTTAGTTGGCCGCACCGGGTAAATATAGTGCTATCGCATCCCGAAAATATTTTCATGAAAGGATATTCTTTTTTTTTAGGCACGAAGTAGCCTTATGGTTTCGTCTCAGGATCCGATTATTTTTTTTTTAGGCACGAAGTAGCCTTATGGTTTTGTCGGCGGATCCGATTATTTTTTTTATCAGTGTGGCCCCTTACCTAAATCCTGATTTTTCTATACGATTTTCATAAGACTTGGCAGAGAGGTAGAACTCAATCTCCTTAGTTCACTGCTGAAGTGCCAGCCCAAACTTAGTGGCCAATTTTGAGAAATTTCGATCTAAAATCTCTGTTTCTATGGTAATACTCGGCTTGTCACGGGAAAGCAGCGTGGAAAGGGGAGCCGAGCCGAGTCGCCATTGTTGCGGTTGCTCGAGCCCTCGGCGCGGCGCGCAGGGGATGAGGACCGGCGGGGCCGGGGACTTGTTGATTCTACTCATGCACAGTAGTTCAAAAAATAAAATTTTGAACGACACGTTAGAATAAAAATGTAAAAGCAGTGTTCAAATGCCTATTGCAGAACGAGCCTACAGTTCAAAAATCAAGCTGATCGGATGATTTTTACTGAGAGACTAACTTCTAAATCTTTTTAGCTAGAAAGGTAAAATTTGGCATGTGACCCGCTGAACTAGTGACCTTGATATAGAAGGGAATTTAGTAACATGTCCCATAAGGCTAGAATTTTTAAAGTAAATTTCTATATAAACCATCTTCTACCGAAGAATTTAGTGAAACAAAAACATTAATTAACTTCGTGCCTACCAGGATTTCATGAAATCGTATTTTTTTTTTTTATCAGTGTGGCCCCTTACCTAAATCCAGATTTTTCTATACGATTTCGATAAGACTTGGCAGAGAGGTACAACTTAATTCCCTTATTTCACTGCTGAAATGCCAGCCCAAAGTTAGCGGCCAATTTTGAGAAATTTCGATTTAAAATCTTTGTTTCTATGGTAATACTCGACTCGTCATGGAGCCGAGTCGGCTCTTACCAATAACATTATTTCGCGCGAAAATCCAGCCAATGAAAACGGTCGCCTGTTGCTTTGTACCTCGATATCCAAAAGTGTCAACGCAAGGAGTGGTCACGTCAGAATCGTTGCAGATTCACGCCATGTTAAAGGGTTCACCACCAGGAGACTTTCAAACGTGACCACTAGCTGGCCGCCGTGATTCCTGATTGTTGGCTGGGACTGTAATTTCGCCGTGGGCGGGGCTTGTGACAATACCGCCAACCTCAGAGTGAATCCTCAGCTCATGTTTTCATTAAAAGATACAAATAAGTCTACCCTTGTGTTCCGTGGTATTGCGTGGATGCTTCCACAGTTGTTTACTAAAGGCCTGCAACATCATTTTACGTGGTTACTAAATCTAAAACTAGCAAAATATATTTTGAGTTGGTTTGAGTGGACACCAAGGCGGCGTTGTTTATAGCTGGCCCGCTCGGCGCCATGTTTGTGTCTTAAATATGAGGCGGATAAAATTCACGATTTGGGCTCTCACAGAGCGTTTTGACGAAATATTTTTAATTTCTATTTCATTTAATGGTAAGTGTGTGGCAAATGTGAAACTAGGACCCTTTAATTCTTGGCTGGTGGTTCGATTTAGTGGTTGTCAAGGCGGGTTGTTGACAGCTGGCCCGCTGGGGGGCTGGCTCTCACCAAGTCTGCCTCTGCGTTCCCTGTGAATGTGTAGTGCCTCCCATACCTGTGTGCTAAAGAACTGCAACATAACTTAAGATCGTCACGAAATTAAAAACTTGCCAAATATATTCTAGTAAGTTGGTTTGAGGCGGACGCGTAAGGCGCCGTGTCGTCGGCCCCGCCGGCCCTCTTTCAACCATGGCCGCCACGGCCGGGGGCTGAGAGGGTCCCACCTCGCGACTTTAAATCATTGTGTAAAGTTATCGGAACGTTGACATGGCGAACTGAATGCGTTTACAGTGGTTTTGCACCTGCAGAAAACTGTTTGGGAAGTTTGACTTTAATCTGGTGAGCAGAATTCTTGAAATGGTGTACATTTACGGGAATAATTTTACGAATCCATTGAACTTCTTTGGGAAACGATTTCCGTGGGTCTGAAACTCCTGTTTTCACAGTCATTTCGGCTGTATAACATTTCGTTCGGGTAAAATAGATAGTTAAATTCGCTTCGTGCGCCAGTGGCGCCATCTCTCGGTAGTGGACGCGAGTTAAGTCGCGAGGAAGACGCGTGAGCGAGCCGCCGAGCCACCGGCCTTCTTTTGTTGAGTGGAGCGAGGTCCGCCCAGCCTAGAACCACGAAAGGGATAGGACTGGGCACTCCCACCTCAAAAGCGCTCCGTTTTGTTTAAGGCGGCGGCGCCTCCCCCAGCCTTCTTTTGTTGAGTGGAGGTCCCAGCCTAGAACTATAGAAGGGAGGTCTGGGCACTCCCACCTCAAACGCCACCCGTTCTGTCTATAAGGCGGCGGCGCCTCCTCCAGCCGACTGCGAATAGTGCCAGTTCCGATGGCGAGCCAAGCCGAATCGGCATTGTCGGCCCCTCGGCCCGCGCGGCCCCTCTGCCCTGCCCGGCGCGCACGGGAGAACCGTAGCTGGGTGGAAAAAGGGGGGGGGGGGAATGGGGGCTGTTGATTCAACTCATGGACGGTAGTTCAAAAAATAAAATTTCGAACGACACGTTAGAATAAATATGCTAAAGCAATGTTCGAATGCCCATTGCACAACGAGCCTACAGTTCAAAAATCAAGCTGATCGGACAATTTTTACTGAAAGACTAGACTAACTTCTAAATCGTTTGAGCTAGAAATCTAAAATTTGGCATGTGACTCGCTGTACTAGTGACTCTGAGATAAAGCCAATTCAATAACATGATTCATAAGGCTAGAAATTTTCAATTAAATTTCTACATAAACGACCATCATCCACCGAAGTATTTTGTGAAACAAAAACATAAACGAACTTCGTGCCTACCAGGATTTCGTGAAATCGTATTTTTTTTTTTTTCATTATTATTTTCATCGTAAAGATAAAAATATGAAAGGAAAAATAATGTTTCCGGTATAATAATATTTCTCCTGTCAATTTGCGCGATGATTTCTCGGGATGTCGTCCGCTGGCGGAGCACCGGGTCGTTCAGCGGGACGGCGCCGGTGCGCCGTGTGTATCGGGTTTCGCCTGCAGACGCTAATTCTGCTTTGAGGCCGCGCCGCCGGGCCGGGGGAGCTGGTGGGGCCGGATCCTGTCGGGATCCTGTCGGGATCCTGTCGGGATCCTGTCACGCACCAGGAGGCTGTGCTGCGCGGATGCATTGCAAAGGTTGCGACGCGCGGGCAGATGCCTCCCGTCACAGCGCAGCGGCGGGGCAGGTGAACCTGTGTAGCCGGCACAGTTAAAAAAAATACTTTCGAAAAAAAAATGGAAGAAAATTGTTTTTTCTTGTACTGCTTTATTTTTTTAAAATTAAGAAAAAATGTGGAACGACGGCGGCAGCTGAGGAAGGGTGTGTTAATGCTTTGACAAGGATAGCGAAACCAACAGGAGCCGTAGCAGCGCGTAGCAGCAGGAGTTTGCCTGTCGCGCGCGTCTGGAGGGGTGGGAAGGGGTTGTTTGGAAAGGTGCTGTCAACTGCGGACTTGAACCGGTGACCCCGCCCCCGCTGCTGCTCGTGGGGGCTGGGGGTGCGGGGTGGGGGGGGGGAGGGGGCGGGGGAGGGGGCAGGGGGCGGGGGAGGCAGAAGCCCCAGCGAGGGTCGCTGCTACCGGCAGCCTTGACCGTGTGACTGCCTTCTCACTCCAAAGATCGCTCCCGCGCCTCCTTACCTTGTCGCACTTCCACCTCCAGCATAGGGGCACCACCATAGGTGCGATAAGGACGCGCATTAGCAGGTATGAGAGCGGTCTTCGGAATCAGACGGCTGCTGCAGCGGCGGACGTGTAGTGTTGTGACGCGCGCCGTCACGCGAAGGGGCGTAAAAACCGAGCGTCTTTGTATGAGGGTGCTGCCGCCGTACCGGGGGGTGGGGGAAGGGGGGGGGGGGGGGCAAGGTGGGGGCCCAAGCGTGGAGCAGAGGGGGTCCTCCCGGCAGGGGGCAGGGAGTAGAGGGTATGGGACCCGCACACGTGTCCACGCAGGGGGCCTCTCTCCTGCCATTCGCGAGCTGAGCCGTGTGTGTGTGTGTGTGTGAGCGAGAGAGAAAGAGAGAGAGGGGGGGAGGCAGTGAGTGAGTGAGTGTAAGAGAGAGGTGGAGTGAGTGTGAGAGGGGCAGGGTGAGAGAGAGAGAGAGAGAGAGAGAGAGAGAGAGAGAGAGAGAGAGAGAGCCAGAGCAAGAGAGAGATGGGGGGGGGGGGGGGGTAGAGAACATGGGGAGGAGAGCATATGGGACTCATAGGAAGAGCGTAAACTTACATATACGCTCGCCGACCGTGTGACAGAGAGGTCAACCAAATACTTAAAAAGAAAAAGACACACTGCACTGCCCCGTCGCGGTGAGGATGTTCGCGTTGACGCGGCGCGCTGCGCTCGGCTCATCCGCATCACGTTCATTTTCCGGAATCCTCGCGCGTCACGCTCTCTTTGAAGGTTATACCATGAATTTCACGGCAGTCTTATAAGACTTAAGTCTTCTATGACATGGCTGGAGTGCGCGATTTGAACTCATTTTATATCCTATCGTACTGCTGTTTCCTTAGCCTCCTTCGCTCCCCCGCTCCTCTCTCTCTCTCTCTCTCTCTCTCTCTCTCTCTCTCTCTCTCTCTCTCCCTCTCTCTCTCGTCGGCGGTGCCCCAGAGGTAAAAATACCGCGCGCCTTCATGTTTATGTGAGCAATCGTGTTTGGATGGCTCGGTGCGTACGGACACACACACACACACACACACACACACACACACACACACACACACACACACACACACACGTAGGAGGGACGCGCGCCGCGGCCGGGCCCGGCCGTTGTACTGAGAAAATAACACTTTGGAGTACCGTGAACAAGGTTCGCCACTCGCTCTCTCCCTCTCCCCCAGGTGCGGCCAGCCGTCCCATGCAGCCGCACCCCGCTCCCTTGTTCCGCCCCTGCCGCCGCGGCATGGGGCCGCCCGCGAAGGCAGCGGCCGATGCGGTATTTATTTACTTTGGCCGCCGTGTGGAGCCCCGTCTCTACCGCCGCCGCAGCCGCACACACCGGCGGTGTGCAACATTTTAGCATTTTAGGCCACCGCGGTCTGTACGACGAGGCGTCCCCCACCCTGGTAATCTGCACTCTAAATGAAACAAGACAATTTTGTCCCAGAAAATGTTGCGTTTCTGTACACATCATTTTCTTGGAACAAATTGTCCCACTAAATTGAGACAATTTGCATCCGAAATAATTGAAATCGTCCCAAATTATTACACAAATTTGTCAAAGGAATTGGTGTGCACGAAAACGCAACATTTCTTGGGACAAAATTGTCTCTTTCCATTTAGTGTGTGGTGTACACTTTGTCTTATAATTACTGGTAATGTCACACGCTTCTTCTATGTGAGAAATCTTCCCTGTCTTTACACTCAGAGAACCATTTAGTCGATACGACCGAATCAGGGTTGTAGGTTGTAGAAATCAAGATCTAATTCTTAAATCGGAAAAAAAAATTTATCACCCACTTTTTTGACTAAATATGGTCGAATCAATCAAAACTAAGTAAAACTAACTAAATTATTTTGTCAGTTCGATCAAAATTTAGTTCACAGATCTAAAATTTGGTCGGTTTCGAATTTACTGGACTAAACGGTTTTCTGGGTGATACAAACGTAGCACAGTAATCTATCTCCTATATTAAGGAAGCTTAAAAATCTGAGGAGTTCTCGCCAAAATCAGCGAGCGTTTCAAAGTTTTCTCTTCTTTTCCTCCCCAAAATGAGGCATTTGTTTTCTCCGTGGCCGGTCGGTGGGCGGGCTCGCGCGCTTTGCCCCTGCGACTCCTGGCGTTCTGCTCGAGTAGTCAGATGTATTTATCTCAAGTGGACCAATAAAGACTGTCATTTGGCGTTGCTTGGGGGTGGGGGTAGGGGGTGGCTTTTTAACCCCCCCCCCCTTTCCCCCCTCATCCCTTCCACGCAGTTTGAGGGCGCAGCGGCGGTCGGTCGCGAGCCAAAGTAAAGCCTCAGTGATCTTAAGCTTTCAATTAAAAGGCAATTAGGTCTGAAGGCGGCACGGAGCAAGGGGGCGGAGGCGAAAGGTCTCAGGTTCTTAATTCCTTGTAATCCTCATTAACTTTCGAACCGCTCTTTATTCGCGTTGCGACCGCCGGCGAAATTCGATAAGAAATCCTCAGGCCGTTTATTTACACCGATTTCGAGTGCGTAATTAACCAAATAACCACGAGAGGCATTGGATGGGGAGGGGGTACGTGTGGGGGGAGGGGGGAGCCTCGCTCACAAATCTCTCCCCCGCCGGTTCCGGCTGGACGTTTGTCAACCACGGACAACGTGAAATCCACTTAAATTGGGTCCCCCTTATTTCAGAGCCCGACTCGTAGTAATGACGCAGGGAGGGCTCCGACTTACGATTCCTTTAGTCGCAGATATGTTTTCATTTCTACTTTTTTCTTCTTCAATTTTTGACGTGGTTTCTTCTGTTTCTTGAAAGACAGTATTCGCGCATAGATAGCATGTTGTGCTCTGCATTGGTATTGGTTAAACTGATCGTAGCGATAGAAATATTTTGTTCCGACTCATATATGTGTGACATACTATACAGAAAAACAGATATTGCACGAATTCTTGGAGATTTGAATTCTGCGCTCTAAGGTTTGTGTATTAAAGTAATTTTTGATAGATGGTTGATCGTTGATCGTTTGTTTTAATGTATCCGCCTCCCATCATCCTGACCTGTAGTTCATAGATTATCTAAATTAATCATATACTGTGGGGAATGATACATGGGTACGTGATCACTTTCGCCCCCTAGTGACATCTGGTATCCTTGGGTCATGAGAAGGCGTGGGAGTTGTGTTGGGGGTGGGCGGGACGCTCTGTGCGGTTGGCTCCGGTGGACGCCGTCGGGGGGGAACCCCCGCACCAGGCTCGCTGGGGCGTATAAAAAGTCAAGGGGCTGCCCTCTAAGCCTCGGAGAGGCCCCCGCTCCCCACCCCGAGAGGCCCCCTGAGGTAATTGATACAGTCTCTGTAAGACTGAATTCCCTGCCGGCCAAATTAGGGGGATTACAGCCTTCTTGGCGGCACGCGGCGAGGCGCGGCGGGGCGGGGCGTGGCGGGGCGCGGTGGGTCGCGGCGTGGCGGTTTGCCTGCAAGGGGAGCGGCTGCCTGCCTGCCACAGTGAACGCGCTGTATCCCGGAGCGTCACCGTGGAACAGCCCCGCCCCGCCCCGCCCCGCCCCGCCCCGCCGCACCAGATCTCGCCTAATCCGGCTGCCCTTTGGGGTCGGCTCTGCTCCTCCAACCTTTTGATTTAAGACCTCCGTGTGGCGGTGCTATGTTGCAGCGAAATCACATCCTCTTCACCCCTTAAAAATAAATAAATAAGTATAAATAAAGCAAAATGTGACAGTTGATCGAAAGTAGGTGCTCGATGAAGAAGAAAACATTTTGTTCCGGGAAGTTCCAGGTTGATTTGCAGACGATTTGAGCAAGAACCTTTTTTTCGGTATGCTATAGAAACCGCCTCATCTGTATTTCGCAGCTGTATTGTTTGCAAAATGAACTAAAGCGCAATTTTCCCAATCACCCACAAATATCTTGGATAAAAAATTATGTGTATTTAAAAACCTTTATTGCCCATGTAAATGCATCTCTATTTACACCTACTTTACTAAGTGTGAATAGTTTTAAAAGTGAAATGACAAATTACAACGTCCTTCTTACCCAAGTTTGCAGAGTACACTGTGAGAATATTGTAACCCGGAGCCCGGAGCAGAATTTATTTTTCCCTCGACGTGATGCCGCCCTGCTTCCCAACCTCTGAAGGCTTCGGCCTCAAGGTGAAATCATGCGCAAAGAAAGACCGAGACTTTTTAAGCCCGGCCACGCTTTTGTTAATTCCTCGTTGTTCCGATAATTTTACCCCGTCCCCCCTCTCTCTCCGCTTTTCCCTCTCTCTCACTCTCTCGCCTTCGCCCGGAGGGGTGCCTTAAGCCCCATCATCAGAGCTCAAGGTGTCGGAGGGGTGGGGGCTGCAATACCTTTGCCAAAGCCGACCCCACCCCTCCCTCACCCTCACTGCTTCTTACTTCTTGGCAAAGTGATCTTTAAGTGGGGAAAAAGAATCCCGTCCTAATTGTGCCTGGGAGGTGGCGCCGCGTGGCTCTGCTCCGCGCAGGCCCACCGGGAGGGAAGGACCGTCCGTCCGTCACACTGCTCGAAATTTGCCAACCGCAGAAAGTACCTCGGGTTCAAATCCTAGATCAAGTTTCTTTTTTTCTCTTTTCTCTCCTCCCCCCTCCCCCACCCCTCTCTTCAATATATTTTTCTTTTCGTCTGGTCGTTTTCTTTTTCCTATCCCGTTTGGAGCGGCGCGCCTGTTGGCCCGTGTAATGCTGCCGCCTGATTGGCTGAGCTTTGAGGCGCCCGTTTAATTCCCGCCCGTTTCCGGCTCCGCCCGACGCGCCGCGCGCTCCCTTTTTAGCACGTTCATCTCAAGGTTCCGCGCGGGCCTGCGCTTACATGAGTGAGCGAGAGAATGAGAGAGAGAGAGAGAGAGAGAGAGAGAGAGAGAGAGAGATAGGGACAGAAGAAAAGAGACCGACAGACCGCGCGCGGCTCAATACTCCGATCTTGTTGTTTTGTGATGGTTGGAAATCGCATCGGTTGTATTTTTAGGCAACGGAGTTGCCTTCTAAAATCGCTGGAAAACGTGCGTGTTTTGTTTCATATGGCCCCTTACGACAGAAAAAAATCTGCTGAAGGGAATTCGATAATATTAAGCATACATTTAGAATGTAATCTAGTACATTCGATTCTGAAGTCTAGTTAAAATCTGTATTGCAGAAATTTTGTAAATTTGAATTGAAATTCGAGTTTCTATGGTAATGCTCGACTCGTCAGGCAAAATGAACAGGGGAAGGGGATATTTTTTCGTGGAGGGGGTAGGCCGAGGCGAGCCAACACGGAGCGAAAGAGAAACCTCTAAAGTCTGCGTTCAAACAAAGCCAGCCTTTAGTTTCGAGCGCAAGAATGAGATAACACTACTGAAATTCGCACGTGACCACCGTACTGCCTTCTTTAAAACTACTTCAGTTTTACTGAAACTTGCCCCGGTTCTGCCAACTAAATGTGTGCCTCAAAGAATGAGTTCCAATCGTAACGTTATGAGAGCAGTGATTTTTTTTCATTTTATTTGGTTGGCATGTTGTGTCAACAACGCGAAAGCAGGCCAAGCATGTCCGCCATTGCCGGTGGCTGATGTGCCCACCTCGCGACTTTAAATCATTTTTTAAAGTTATCGAAACGTTGACAAGGCGAACTGAATGCGTAAACAGTAGTTTTATACCTGCGGAAAACGGTTTGGTAAGTTTGACTTCGATCTGGTGAGCAGAATTCTTGAAATGATGTACATTTACGTGTACCATTTTGTGTAAACAACGCCTTAACTCCACGTTTTCCCAATAGATAGCGCACCCCCGTCGCGGCCGCGGCGCGCTTGCCCGCTGGTCCTTCGCGTACCAGCGGTATTAGGTAGGGCCCCGGTTCGCCCCTCCCGTGCGCCCGGTGGAGGGGAGGTTATTGTTGTCGTTCCTTTCCGGCCGTGACCTCGCCGCCCAATTTTTGCCGTCAGAAGGAGAGCTCTGGCAGAGGCCAAGCCAAGCAGAGGCAAAAGCCAACTATTCGGATATCCGAATATTCGAATATATTCGCCCATCCCTAAGCTCTGCTCTTATCTCCTGCTCCTGTCGATTAAATGTCGGCCGAACTGTCGGAGAGTATTCATTACTTGAAACCCGCCTTATCAATTCAAACTTAAAATTATTTAGCCACTATCTTGACTATCGTAAACTAAACAAAACCAGTCGGTCTTCTTACAGTCTTATTCAACACTCACAATATTTTATTTTAGTTATAGAAACTCCGTTGTCTACCAGGATTTCGTGAAATCGTATTTTTTTAACCTGATGGAGAGAATTTCGTGTCCCTCAAATTGCAATAACTGTCCTCAAGCTAGGTCAATAATGCTTGAATTGTAACTAATTTATTTTAATCGGGTTTGAATATAATTTTTGTGTTGGTTTCGCTTGACATACATTGTAACTTAATTCATTTGCACGCCAAAGGGACATTATCTCTACCTCGCTATCTTCGTAAAACATAGATACAGTAATTGGTTGTCATTCATAGTTTTCAGCCCTGGCCGGCCGGCTCCTTTGTTACAACAATAAAATTATTCTCTGAGTCCACTGTTATTCAATCACTGTGACGTCACATTCTTTTTCATGCGAAAACTGTCACATTCCTTTTAATATTCATGTCACATTCTTTTGAATGTAACAATAAAATTTAGTTTGCATGTTCTGGCCGATTCACGTCGAAAAGAATGTGACACTACATTTTAAACAATGTGACACTTTTCAGATGAAAAAGAACGTGACGTCACAGTAAGTGAATAACAGTGTCTCTGAATTAGTGTTGAATCAGTACCTAAATTGATCAAGAACACGATGAAGAACACATTTTTCTCGGGCACATGTAACTAAACCTTTTTTTTTGGGGGGGGGGGGGAGCAGGAGCACTGACTTTTGTACTGCAGACACAATTGCGATACCACACACTTGCATGTAACTATGTTCTTAAACTCTTAAGATTTCATTGTTTCAGCACCCTTTCCCCCTCAAGCGGGTGGAATTCCTGGGAAAATTTTCACATCTACTAGTTCATGTGTATACGATTTAACGTTCAAACACCTCACAGGGTTTCCACATGTCAGAAAAATCAATATAATGTCAGGATTTTAAAATTTTGTCAGGAAAATCAGGAAAATGTCAGGATATTGAAAGAAAAGTGTCAAAGTGTCAGGAAAAGTAGCTTCATGACCAACTGGTGCGTAGCCAGCCGGCCGTGTGAGGGCATGCCTCCTTCAAGATTGCGATAGATTACCCTGGAGTCTCGTCAGGAAAAACATACAGTTCAGTCAGGATATTGTCAGAAAAATCTCAGGAAAGCAAAAACTATACGAATTAGTGGCAAACCCTTAAGAAGTGTGTGCGTGTGTGACATTCACACACTTGGCGGCAGTAGAGACACTGATGGTAAAACAAGTGTTTAGTTTTTAAACATCATGGTGTATAGTTGGCAGTTCTATACATGACATGATATATAGCAGGAACTAAACATGACAATATGTTTAACAACTAAACACTTCGTAAATGTTTAGAGGTTAAACATTTTGTGATGCATAGAAGTAAACACTTGGGCGTGGCTCCACATGGAGAAGCATAGGGATACGACGCTGCGCCAAGTGTATAGCCAACTGAACACTTGCAAAGTGTTTAAAAAATAAACAGCTGCTGGTGTATAGTTTGAACTAAACATGATATAGTGTTTAAATATTAAACATCATAGCAGTTAAACATCGGGTGATGTTTAGAACTAAACATTTGTTTTACCAGTGGAGCAGCGCAGCA
>JAHWGI010000143.1:67500-217500 GCA_029379305.1 Frankliniella fusca
CACGAACCAGATTTTTTTTTCGCTCGCTTCGCTCGCGATCTGGTAAAGCATTAAGGTGGTAGGAGCGCCGGGCCACTCTGGGAATGGCTGCGTTTCAATCGACTCCGTTGCGTCCGAAGTTAGAGGTGGGCCCTGCGGGGTGCGGGGGAGGCGGGGTTGGACGCGTGCACAGAGACAAGCCCTGCGGGGTGCGGGGGAGGCGGGGATGGCGGCGTGCACAATGCGGACGCCGGAGGGGTCCGGGCGGGGCTGCCCAGGCCTTCCTTCCTCGGAGCTCTGAGCAGAGCGTGCTGCGAGCTGGCCCGGCAGTTTGGCCGTAACGTATGAACTCCAAAAAGCGTGAAAATTGTCCTAGAATTTTCATCTTTTTTTTACCGGGCACCGCGAAAATCTATAAAAAACGATTCTGTGGACAGTTCTGCTCTTCGAACGCCGGGAGAGGCTGTACAGCGAACGCTTACGAAAGAAAGGATAGGCCGACTACCTGCGGTTGGGTCCAGCAACCCTCGCCGGGGCAGGCCCGGCTGGGCCCGGCTCGAGGACTGGAGACCCGAGCTCAATGGGGCCATTTGGTGGTGGAGTAGCGTAGCGGAGATGAATAGAGTTTGACTTTGGACAACTACAATTTTTGGAATGTTCAAATCATGTTCAAATTTTGATCTGAGCATCAATTCACACGCACCACTAGGATTATCCATTTCTGGCGGTTTGAGAGAAAAAAAGATTGACGTTCATACCATGTTTTTTACTGTACCCAGGTTAAAAATTCAAAACGACTCACAGAAGTACCATTTTACAGTACTGGCCTTGTCTATTCTTCCAAAAAATAAATAAATGCAAATTTGAGATTATCACAGATTGAAGTAACACAGAAAAAATTAAAATCACAGACGTATATATATGTATATCACAGTCTAGTAAACTCACTCACTCCACTCACTCACTTACTCACTCACTCACTCACTCACTCACTCACTCACTCACTCACTCACTCACTCACTCACTCACTCACTCACTCACTCACTGTCCTACTAATTACACCTCAACATCTTTCTATTTACAGTATATAATAATTTTTACAATATTATACAGCAGTATAACAATATTTCACAAAATGTACAATGTCATAATAAATGTACAGTTCGCACCACTAAGTGCCGGTCCGTGAGCAATGACTCGAGTGTAAACCCACAGCAGTGAAAGGGGCCGTCATCCTCTCAATACCATAGGCACGTGCGAAGCGACCGAGGGGAAAACAATCATGATATCTCTGTGCACCTCAAAATTGAGAAATTCAACAACAAAATCATTTTGCCAAGTCCAAATATTTACGAATCTTTCAGAAAATCCGCGGTAAAAGTGGCAGAAGAAAACTTCGGAAATCTCTTATAAAAGAATAAAAAAGCAAGAACGATTCAAAATATTTTAAAAATGAAATTCTGATTTGTTTTCCCCTCAACAGCAACAGTAATGACGAGTAGGCTCAAACAAAATCATTTCTCAGGGGATGGTAGCCGGCTGGGCAGGCGGGCTCTGTCCCGGGGCCCGGCTCGCTCGACCCGCCTCTGGCCCGTCTCGCCCGACCCGCCTTTTGTCTCCGATACCCCCCGTGCCCCTCCCGCTCCCCCCTCTGAGCGACGAGGACGGGTGCAGCCTGTCTCTTTCTAAAGGTTACAGGGAGCTCAAAACATTGGTCCACTTGCGACATACGTTTGGCGAAATGGAAAATCGGACATGTTTTCTGATGGGCGCGTTTGAAAGATCAAAGTTCAATCTAGTGCAGGAAGAAATTTCAGTTCGATACGTTCAGAGATGTGGCAGCTACGGGGGCTCTTAATCGACCGATTTTCAAGGCGTTCCAGGAGGCAGACCAGTATATTTAGAACTGTCAAAACTCGTTACGCACTAGCCCTGGTACATGACTACCACTCTATGGAGTTTGAAGGCTGTGCGGTTGATAGTTTTGCCAAACGTATGTCGCAAAGTCGGCGAAATTCCGAACTTTGGGGCGTCGCGACGCCGAAACTAAGCGTCGTAGAGCAAAACGGTTCGAGATGGTACATCAGGCCAACTAGTTCTACCGATTCGTGAAAAAAAATTTTGGTGCTCCTACCGCCTTAAGCACGTACAGGTGAAGCCGATGCGCCCTAAGTGCTTTTTGCTGCCATAGGAGGACTTGTGAGAAATAAAGTCCCGCGTTTTTTTTCTCGCGCTCGCTTCGCTCGCGGATGGGCGCAATCGAGGTCTATTGTAGACAGTGCTTATCATCGAACATATCGCTCGAAGCACCCGACGTGACATGCTGTAATACAGCAGTTGTTAGTCAAATCCTCAATCTTTTAAAAACGAATAAATTCTAAAGCGACTCCTAAGTCAGTTTTCGGTTCTAGAAACTGACAATCGGCTGGAAAATCTACGGGGCATCTGGGGAAAACAAACACAGCAAAAGCCCCAAATGATTATTTACCCCTGAAGGTAGGCAATTTGTCAAACATCGCCCCACCCCTCTTTCCGACGCGCCCCTGCCATTATGAGGAATTAAACCTCCAATCGGTTTGAATTTACCGCGAACACTGTGCCTCCAAAGGCAATGAAAGTACTACCTTTTGTGGCAGTGCCCCTGCAAAGGCAATAAGACAAAAGTAAGACCTTTCCAGCGGCAATGAATCGCTCATTGCCGTTTCAAAGGCAGTATTCATTGCCAATTTTGGCAATGAGTGGAAGTCAGTTTTTGAATTTTCTCTAAGTTATTGGCATTTCAGTCATTGCCACATTGTGGCATTGAAGGTTCATTGCCAAAGATTCGGCATTGAATGTTCATTGCCTTAATATCGGCAGTGAAGATTCAATGCCATAATGTCGGCAGTGACGGTTCACTGCCAAACAGCCGGCAATGATCGTTGACTGCCAAAAGGTCGGCAATAATGTACTGCCAAAATGCAGCAATTAATGAAAAAGTGAATTAATTTTAAGTTACTTTCAGAACATTGCCGATGGGCTGGTATTGAACACTGCCATTGGGTTGGCAGTGATCGGTTCATTGCCGCTGCAAAGGTCTTACTTCTGTCTTATTGCCTTTGCGCCGGTCATTGCCAAAAGGGGCTTCATTGCCACGAAAGGTAGTACTTCACTGCCAATAATGGCAATGATCACTACCTTTGAAAAAACAGTGAATATATCACCCGTGCGCAACCGGCGTGACCCTTCATCCCTTGGGAGGTTTAAGTCTAATACACTTGTTAAAAATCCACTAACATCCACTAACATCCACTAACGCAGTGGAGTCGACAGTAACAGTGTCTGGAGAAAGGAACGTATTCTGGTGAAATTGGGATCTTTTGCCATACAGTGAAGTTGACCAGCCCAGACTGGTTTTATAAGAAGTAGGATCAGCTAGGATTTAGAAAATTTTAAATTGGTGTACTAACATCTACTAACGACTACATTGCCGGTTTTCCGATATGCTGATTTGGGCGGGCCAAGTTCACATCGGTGGAATTCGGATTAAAACTTAAAAATAAATACCCCAAACCACTCATTTCCACGACGTTAAGGCATATTTTAACCCTGTATTTAGTCACTTTTGGTCACTTTTTGCGCTGAAATTCTCACTTTTCTCACTTTTTTGTAACCATAGTGGCGCTAGCATCCCTGCATGCGTGAGAATTTCGTATTACTAGAGGGGGAAACAATTTAGAGTTTTGGTCTAAGAATTTTGAGAATTTTTGGTGAGTTTTTGCCAATATTCGTAAATTTTTGCTTGAGCTTTTTGTTCTAGAATTCTGTGAATTTTACTTAATTTTTCATATAATTTTTTTCTGATTTTTCAGAATTTCTCTGAATTTTGATGTCTACAAATTTCAGAGTTGTTTCCCCCTCGGTTTTTATGATATATGTTAATTTTGGTGATGTCTATTATTTAGACAATTCCTCAATAATTTAAGCCGGCTTGACATGTGACAGACTTATGATTTTCTAGTACTTCTTTTTCTCTCTTGGTCGATTGAAAAGAAAAAAATATTGTGTGACACGGCACAATTTTGTGGACTTTATGGTTTCGCAATTAGTTCGAATGGCAGTATACACAAATATGCGCTCGCAGGCCCATACTGTTTTTCACCCCTCCCTCTTTTTTTCAAACCATGCAGAAGTGCATCCACGTATGCACGCACGTGGTCCGTTTTAATATCGTTCTGAGCGGCCTGTGTTTAAACTGCATATATTGACGTTGTATTGCAGTCGGTCGTGCGGCGGTGCACTTTGCGATTCACGAAAAAGAAAAATAGGAAATAAAAACAAAACAACAACATAACGAATCATAAATATGCGGGTAAGAGAAAATGCTCGTTTTCGTATCATTTCGTAGGTGCATGAGTGGCATTTTAGAAATATACATATCACCATGTACTCGTCACTTTGTGCCGAGGGTAATTAATTGCCGCCCCTCCTGATCTTTTTCTACACCGTGGAATCATCGAGCTGGTGTTCTGCTGGCTCCTCGTACGCGATCGCGAAATTTTCGGAAATGTTGACTCTGAGGGGTGAGTGCGACAACAGCCTTTGGGTGACACGCCCCGCCACGCCCCGCCCAGCCCAGCCACGCCACGCCACGCTTGCAGTGTTTGCGTACATGCACACTGCATCGGGCCATATCGAATATAAACTGTTTACCTTCCGCCCCATGGCCCCATGACGCGGTGCAGTGTTGGTGTGCGCGAGCTGCAAATGAAGGTGAAAACGGCGCTGGCTTTAAAGAGAGACGCTGTGCCTCACGCCGGCAGCGCAAGTGTGTGAATGTCGCACACCTGTAGGCGTGTTTGGTATGCGAAGTTTCTAAAATGTCGTCTTTTTGGAAAATGAATATAACCTTTTCTCACTCACTGTGCAAATTGGAGTGTGTTACAGCCACTGCGAACGGTAAAAACATGTCTGATTTTTTTTTTAAGGAAAAAGGCAAACCTTTGAGGATCCTTTCTTATTTGAGAAAAACTCACATTTTAAGTAAGTCTCCTCAAAAAAAAATAATAATAATAATAATAATAATAAATGAGGGAAGTTTCCTCATAATTTGGAAGCGACCTCTCAATTTTTGAGAAAACTTCCTCAAAATATTATGAGTTTTCCTCAAATAAAGTGGGATTCTCAAAGTTTTCCGTTTTCCCTAAAAAAAAATCAGACTCAGTTTTTACCGAGTGGTCCCGCAGTAAAAAGTGCGAGACCCTCAGTCTATACAGGAAACAGTGTAAAACATCCTTCGTCTAACATAGGTTGTCCAACTCGTACACTGTAAAAAATAGTTGTTGAAAAACAGTCCTCTCAGTGATGACTCTGTTGTTGACAAACAGCCATGTTGTTCGAGAACAACAAAAGTTGCTCAAAAACAAACATGGTTGTTTTTAATTTAAACAAGAAAATTGTTGTTCTTGAACAACTTTTGTTGTTCCTGGACAACTTTTGTTGTTACTATACAACTTTTGTTGTTACTAGACAACTTTTTTGTTGTTACTGAACAACTTTTGTTGTTGCTTGACAACTTTTGTTGTTACTTGACAACAGTCGTTGTTACTTGACAACAGTCGTTGTTACATTACTAGTCGATGTTGTTGTACAACAACACGAGTCAGTGAAAAAATTAACAATAAATTTGCTGTTAATTTACAACATTATTTCTTACAGTGTACGACTGTTGGACACAACGTGTCTCACACTTTTTACTTAGGTCCATTGGTCGCAAACCTTTTTTTTTCTGCAATGCTACTGTACTTCTTTTAAATTTCGAAAGGCAATTCACACACCTACAAATATGTGCCAGTGGTTTCTCGTGTGCGGGAGGTGACTTAATACACGAACTTGTCCGAGTTGTTTTACCCTTTTCTTTCTGAATCCGCCTTTATTTTTTGTTCCCTTCTCTCTCTCTCGATGGGTTCGATAGCGCGCGAAAATTCGAGCCATGCACACGGCCCGGGCCGCGAGATGTGTAGCGCGGCGGGTGTATGGCCAGGTCGCTCGCTACAACGCGACAATCCGAATCGACGCGAAAACAAAGAATATGAAAGGACCATTGTTGGCCGCTTCATTGTTAGCGAAGTGGAATTATCAGCGAGAGGAGTGGGCAGGACACACAGTGGGTCACACACCGCCCTCTAGCAGCCGAACTGTCCCGCCGCCCCCACCGCTGTAGCAGGCTGATTCCGAAGATCGCTCTCGCCCCTCCATCCTTGTCGCACCCATGGGGTCCTGACACTCCCGACATAGGGCACCGCCATAGGTGCGACAAGGACGGAGGGACGAGAGCGATCTTCGGAATCAGCCTGCTGCTGCTGCTGCTGCTGCTGCTGCTGCTGACGGCCGAAACAGAAACGTCTGCTGAATTCGATGAATCTGTCGAACATCAATGACAATGACAATCCATGTGTGCAGCGCGCTGGGGCCGAGCCGAGCCCAGCCTCGCGTGTCACCAGCAGGGCCGCTGTGGAGGTAGCGGGAGAGAGCGAGAGAGAAAGAGGCAGAAATCGGAAGGGAGTAAGGGAGAGAGAGAGAGAGAGAGAGAGAGAGAGAGAGAGAGAGAGAGAGAGAGAGAGAGAGAGAGTGTGTGTGTGTGTGTGTGTGAGAGAGAGAGAGAGAGAGAGAGAGAGAGAGAGAGAGAGAGAGAGAGAGAGAGAGAGAGAGCGATGATGCGAAAGAGCGAGGAAGTAACCGAGAGAGAAGTGGAGTGTGTCGAGGGGTGGACGATTCGAAGTTTCTGTGCACACACGAGTACAGAGTACGCGGGGAAAAGTAGGAGAACACGATACGCGTACTGCATGTCGGAGTATGCGGAGTACTCGGGTCCACGAGCAGCTGGAGTACACAGAGTACGTTCTGGCCTGTACACAGGAGCCGTCCAGTCGTCCACCCCTTGGAGTGTGTGCCGCTATGGAAATCCAAGTGTGCGAATGTCGCACACTTGTAGGTGTGCGAGGATTCATTCGTACACTTGGCCACTCAAACGTGTGAATATCCAACGAAAATTCACACGTTTAAGTGCCTAAGTGTACGAATGAATCTTCGCACACCTACAAGTGTGCAACATTCACACACTTGGGTTACCAGTGCGGAGAGCAAGGGAGAGGGAGAGAGAGAGGAAGAGGATAGGTAATTGAAAACAGCCTATCCTCCGCCCATCCGTTTGGCGTGCCTGCCTGCATCGCCCCCTCCTCCCGCCACCGCACGGTATATATGCATATAAAAATAATCCCGGCGCTTACCTGACTTAACCACGTGACCGCATCACAAGCATACGCACTCCATTTCCGGCGCGCGGGAATCTGGAAAGGGGTGTGCGCTCGTGGCGTTTTGCACGTTGGGGCTGTGCGTGCGCCCGGTGGGGTGGGGGGGGGGTGGCGCCCGGCCCTAGGTGCCTGCAGCATTTAATTGCAAATGCAATGCTTTAATAACAATCGATCACATGGATGAGTGGCCAAGCTAGGCGGACGGCTGGTGGCGCGGTCGAGCGGAGGGCGAAAGAGAGAGAGGGAGAGAGAGAGGGGGGGAGGGGTAGGAGATTGGGCATGGGGGCGCTAACCATATCGGGCCCACAGGGACGCGAAAATGGGGACGACAAAAGATTTAAAGGGGTGGGGAGGGAGGGGGGGGGGGGTGGCGGTTAGTGTTTGCACAAAAGCGACAAACGCGCGGGGCGACCATCCGCACACACCTGTTAATGCCGATCTCTGCGTCAGACTGCAAGCTGTCTAGAAAATTTCAATATGAATCGGTCCGCGAAAACGAACCGTGCGAGGGGGCCCGTGCGAATCGGAATCGGTTTGTTTCGGAGTGCTCTGCGCATGTATTTGTGTGTGTTTGAGAGAGAGAGAGAGAGAGAGAGAGAGAGAGAGAGAGGCGGGGTAAGTTAATGTAGTTGTGGAGGTTTGACTCTGAAATGTGTGGTGGTTTCCAAGACGCGCTGCTGGAGGCAAGGTAGTGGGGGGAGATGAGGGGGGTCTTACTCCACAAGAAAGCATTGGAGAGACAAAAACGGCTGCTGTGTGGGATACAGTTGACCGAATGTGTCCTCTCTCTCTCTCTCTCTCTCTCTCTCTCTCTCTCTCTCTCTCTCTCTCTCTCTCTCTCTCTCTCTCTCTCTCTCTCTCTCTCTCTCTCTCTCCACACGGGCGCTCAAGAAACACGTCACGGTTTTTGCTCAGTGTCTGCTTCTCCCCCTGTGTGACAGGTAAGGGTCGCTCCTTCTCGTCTCGTCTCCCTCCCTCTCGCTACCTCCCACTCCTGTGCTCTGGACAACCTTGCCCTCTGCGACTTGGGCGGTGACGCAGATCGCGTCTG
The DNA here is from genome assembly GCA_029379305.1 of Frankliniella fusca. Classification (NCBI taxonomy): domain Eukaryota; kingdom Metazoa; phylum Arthropoda; class Insecta; order Thysanoptera; family Thripidae; genus Frankliniella; species Frankliniella fusca. The sequence continues at coordinate 75,823 of JAHWGI010000143.1, forward strand.
CTGGTGTCGCTCTGGCCCAGACGCGCTGCAATTATATCGGCTCTTTTGTCCATTCAAGTGTGCGAAATTATAAGAAAAATTTGCGCGGGTGACCTCACTTGCGGGGAGTCTGCGAATTGGAACTCTCACAGCGTGGTCCGACAATCATCCCATACTCTTAGGTTCACCGAAAGTTAACTTCGGTTTGTTGGCTGCGGGAGGTGCGGTGGTGAGTAATACTGCTTCTGCCGAATAGGAATGCTGGAACAACTCTCCTTTTTCGTTTGCTAAAATTGGAATTTTCAAATGTTAAGATTAACGTACTCCTCGCGACTCCTCTCCGACTTTGGACGTACAAAGGATTACATGATTTCTGAGATAACAAGTTCTTAGGGATCACACATGAATTTTGTTGAATTTATGAGGCCCAAAATTATTAATTTTAGGTGCGAGATATGTCAAATTTATTTCTTTTTTTATTTTATTTTTAATAACACAGAGAATACAGGTACTTGATACTCAAGATTGCAGGAGAATGGTGGACGCCCTCAGCACCACGTGTTACCATTTGTTCCTCGTTTTCCGCGGCTGTGGGAATGAGGCGATGTCTCCCATAAGCGGTGCCGCCGCGCCTCTGTGCGTTACGGGAGAGTAGGTGCCCCCCGTGCCCCGGGCGGGGCGGGGCGGGGCGGGGCGGGGCGGGGCGGGGCGGGGCGGGGCGGGGCGGGGCGGGTCGCGTCGGGGGTGTTCTGGCGCCCCACGTGGGGCACGCGAGTGGCGGGACCCTTTACGCGCGCCACCCAAGGTGTGTGCGTGGGAGAGAGAGAGGGAGAGGGGAGGGGTTGAGAGAGAAAGATAGAGAGGGGGGGGGGGGGGAGTGGAGGCGCTGACGGAGCCCTGTGACAGGCCGCGATGCCGACTTCCTGCAGGCGCTGGCTGTCATTAGCGCGCGAAAACACACATGGCGAGGTGCTCCTCCTGGGTGGCGTACTGCTCGCTCTCCATCAGGTGATTTGAAGAAGAAAGACTGTACTCGAGACTCCAAGTGCACGAGTGGACTTAATTCTTCAATGAAGTTGAAACGCCCGAAACATTAGGATTTCGGTTTTTAAAAACTCATGAATTGCAAAAGTTGGCTTGAAGAAATATTATGAGGGGGCAACTTTTAGCGAATTGCTGGCGACCTCCCTGGTCGGCTAACACCGCAGCGGAATAATCTGCGACCAGAAGATAATCTGGTAAGGAAACATGAAATTAATGGAGTCCTGACTGGTGTTTTTCTCCCCCCTCTCTCTCTCTCACTCGCAGTGGCCTTGCTTCGCGGCCATATACGGTGCTAAACGCGCCTTTACCTTCCGGGGAGTGGAGATATATATCTCGCCGTCCGGAAGCCCGCACTATCAGGGAAACAAGTTAAGTGGAAAAAGGGAATAGCGCAGAGCGAGAGAGATGGAGAGGGGCGGGGAGAGGGGGGGGGGTAAGCGGAGCCATCGCCTTATTCAAGGTGAAATAGATCTCCTTTCTCTCCATCTCTCTCCCTCTCCCCCCGCCCCTACCCCCTCTTTCTCTGTCTCTCTCGTTTCTTGCAGGTCCCATTCTCTCTCTCTCTCTCTCTCTCTCTCTCTCTCTCGCTCGCGCGCGCGCACGCGCTCTGGGCGGTGGGGTATTGAAATATAGTTGCGCGGGAAAATTTATGCCAAGCGCGCCACCTATGGCGCCTCGCCGTTTGGGGCGCCCGGTCTTCCTCGACGGCGCCGCGCGACGCCCCGCCTCGCCGAGCCCCGCCCCGCCCCACCCCACGCCACCCCACCCCACCCCACCCCACCCCACCCCACCCCACCCCACCCCACCCCACCGCCGCGCGCCCATCCTCGGTCTGGCTGGCTCCGCCAGGAGTGTTGGCCATTATGGAATGCGAATAAAGTATATATAATCCGATAAATGCGACGTAGACCCGAGAGGGATGGAGGTACTGTCTGTGTTTGTGGCAGTGTACCTGACGACCAGGTTGGGTGCCGCCAGCCGCTCGTAACCCTGGCGACGCTAATGGTCCGGTGGGCCAGACCAGGTCCTGCTGCTACCTGCCTGCTATGGTCCTTCGCCTGCTTCCCCTCCCCCCTCTCCCCCCCCACCTCCCCCGCACCTTGATGCCCCACCCATAGGAGCCGTCACACCGCCTGGCGCGCTGTACCTGGTTCCGTATAATGGAGCGCCTCGAATCGGGCCTCCTACACACCGGCAACTCTGTAAAAGAACATGACCTCCATCCTGTTATTTCAAAAAGAAGAAGGGGAAAAAGGAAAGAAAAAAACATTCAGTATTTTGTCGTGTCGAAAGGAGGCATGCACGTCGAGGGGTCCACCAATCTGGTAATCTTGTGTACACTTTGTCCGATCACTAGTGGTAATCACTTCCAAAAAAAAATTCCTCTCAAAAACCTGGAAGTAGTTTCAACCGTGCATGTTCGAAAGTAATTTGAAATTTCATGACAATGAGTTTTTATTAATTTGTCATAGAGCTTAACTGTATTATTTTTGTAAAAGTGTGATGAAATGTATTGTCACTTTTATTTCATATTCATGAAATTCCACATCACACTCACGTATTTCATTACTTGCCATAACATTTTTAGCAAGTCTGTGTTCGATATTATTTTTTTTTAAATAGGGAAAAGATCTCCGCACGTGAACTTCTTTAACTTCAACTTGGGTTATAACGGCGGCAGTTCGTTGTGAACTTTGGACACCTTAGGGCTCTTATATGTACCCAGGTATGCGGGTTTTCCCGGGTGCCCGGAGTACCCGGGAAAACTCGGCGGAACTGCGCCTGTAGGTGGGCAAATTGACCTGCGCGTATGCCATTTTGCCTATACTTGCATGCGCGGTTCCAATCGGGTTTACCCGGGCACACCGGGTACCCGGGGAAACCCGTCGACCCGGTTCCTACCCGCGGGTTGCCCGGGCACCCGCGGGTCGGTTTTTTAAGAGCCCTAACGTGAACGCGAGGACTTTCCGTTTGCTTTCTGTATGTTTTGTTTTTGTATTCTTCCCTAATGACAAGATAGTAACTATATTTTTTCTTTGTTTTTTTTTTCTTTTTCAATTTTTGCTGCTGTTGCCATGTTGAAGCAAGTCTCCGGTTGAGGTCGGGAGGGGCAGACGCCTGCACTCGCACGGCGATGGTTTTGGTGGCTCGCCCGGCCCGGCCCGGCCCGCCCCGCCCCGCCCCGCCCTGCCGCGCCTGGATTGCAGCCGTGCGCCGAGGAAATGGCGACTAAACGCGTCTTATAAAACCATCCATCACCCCCCTCTGGCCCCGGCCAGGGCTGCGGGACCGCCCGCTCCGGCCCGCTCCGCCCGGCAGGAGCGCCGTATCTCCACGCGCGGCCGCCCCGAGATACGGCGGTCCCGCTCCTGAGAATAACCAAACACGACTAATGGTTCGAGAGTCGCATTTCTCATTAATCATTTTGTGCATCCCCGTATGGATGGGTACGTGTGTGCGCGCGTGTGTGCAGCGGCGGGCGCGCCTGCGGCAAAATTGCGATAGAGTGAACCTCATGAGGTGTACAACAGCTCTACACTACTGCCGCCGTAAAATGAAATATATAAAAAATAGGTAAAAATTAATCATAGAAGCATAGGTGATGCTTTCATCTGATCTAAGGAAGCAAGTCAGCGTGCCATGAAGTCACCGCCATTTATGTCACCTCCTGGGCGGGGCGTCGCTTCATATCGAATAAGGTGCAGTCAAACACGACCGCTAGCTTGTCGCCTTGTGTTGTGGGCGTGGCAGGGCAGCGGTGTGCGCTATCTTATCAGCCAAACCGGGAGGTGAGGGTAGGGCGTCTCCATTTACATCAAAGGTGCTCGCGCTGTGAAAGAAAAATCTTCCGAAATGTAGCGTATATTGCAATACACTGTTTACATTATACTTTCACTGCTGTAAATGGCTTTAAATTGTGTGGTTGTTTTTCTTGACCCAGTTTTAGCGCTCTTTTTGAATGACGATATAAGACCATTTTTATGCCGATGGCTCAGCTAAAGGTCGGTCCTTTTTTTATTTTGAGAAATGCCAAGTTTTGGCCAATCTTTTTGCCCATCCCTCAAGAATTTCAAAGTGTAGCGCGGTAAGGCCGAAATCTTGTCATATCAGGAGGCCTCTGGTTTACAAAAGCCCACTCTTGCTTGTGAGTTTATTATTCCAGGTCGATACGTAGTGCTTATTGTAATTTTACAAGATGCCGCGAAAAAAAAAAGAGAGAATTCCCGTAAATTTGCATGTATTTTTACACAATGATTGGGATTGGGTGGGGCGCCATGGTAGTGCGGCCGCCGCAGACTCCTGGGTTGGGTGGGGGCAGGGCAGGGTGCCACCGCCTATCTCCTCGCAGCCGAGGCCAGGTGCGATGGGTGCGCCTCCATGCCTACCTGTCGGGGAGTGGGTGGGTGGGGGGCCCCCCGTGGGGCGCCCACCTGGTCCAATAGCACGCCGCGTGGTGGGGGGCCCCGGGCGGCCCCGCGCGGGGCGGGAGGGCAGGGTGCCCGCCTCGCCGCGGCTAGAGGTGCGATGGGTGCGCCTCCATACCTACCTGTCGGGGAGTGGGTGGGGGGGGGGGGGGGGGTGGCGTTGGGCGCCCACCTGGCCCAATAGCACGCGGGGTGGTGGGGGGCCCCAGGCGGCGCGGGTGGCGCCACGCGGCCATGGAGACGGAGTGAACTCGAGGAATGATGGACCGGCCGATCGAAAGCGGAATGAATGGCTTTGGATGGTCGAGGATGATGAAGAAGGTGGGGAGAAAGACGACGACCAAGTTTGACGGTCGTTTGTAACGGGAATGGCTGGCTGCCGCGGCAGGTACATCCCGCCCATCAAGGGAGGCGGTGGAGGTCAGGGTCAGAGGAACGCGCTCCTCGGGTAGGGTGTCCTTCTCTCTCTCCCCCCCCCCCCCTCTCTCTCTCGTCTGCTGGGTCCCGCATTGTTGCCAGATGGGTAGGCGAATATCCTCCTCGAATACACCTGCCCACTCTTACACAAGTTTCATGTGTGTGCTGATTTTGCCTTGTAGGAGGCCGAAGATATACGCCTACCTCACAGGTGTATTATTTGAATGTTTCGTCTGCTATTCATCCGGCAACACATGGTAAAAATAAACAATGCCCGATTTTTTTGAGGGCAACGGAAAAATTTTGAGACACTTCCTGCTTTCGAGGAAAACTTCTCGGATTTCGAGGATGTTTCCTTAAAACATGAAGGAAATTCCCTTCCCTTTTTGAGTATACTCTAAAAAAAATCAGTACAAAATTTTGTAACACTGATTGGAAGTTTTTTCAGTAACCAGATTACAAAGTTTTGTAACATTATATGATACAAATTTTTGTATCGAGATGTTACAAATATTTCCTTTCTAGTTACAAAATTTTAAACATTATGCTACAAATTTTGGTGTCAATGCCTTACAAATATTTGTTTCCTGTTTTGAGAAGCGTGGCCCTGTCCAATTGCCGACATCCAACATGAGTACTATTTTCGCATTCTCCTTTCAGAGAGTCATTTGAGTTAATTTAGAAGTGATTTGAGGAGCGCATGAGTCTCTCTCGGAGACACTTCCGTCGGAAGGTAACGATATACTTTACAGTATCTAGAAGAGGTGAGTTATGCTCCAAATTTCAAAGAAGTCATAACTCCAAAAATTCCTCGGAAACACGTAGACACTTAATTGCCTGATCTGTTGATACTTGTAAGGGAAGGACGTTGCCGTAGCCAACCAAGGAGATGGAGCAGGGACCTAGCGCGCGTTCAAGTTGAACCAATTATTTCTGGCGTATGGTTTACGATTTGAACATAAAACCTGCACAGGTACAAAAGGATTTGTCTTATAAAACATATAGCGTAAAATTAAATGTTAGTATTTTGTCAAAATGTGATGTTAATGCAAAAGAATCGGTTTTGCATGTGACGCTCTGACCATGACGCCACCTAGCGGCAGTTCTTGGCGACACGCACGCAATTCAGAATCTCCCATGTGACAGAGTTTTGCCGTCGTTGGGCAGCTAAAGCAGTTCTTCCCTGCCCTTCCTCTAAGTTGACCAGAAAAATGCTAGTTTGTCTTGCGCTTTGGATTTCGGTGACCGCACTTTACAGAACCAAACGTGACAAAATTTTGTAAACAGGATAACAACATTTGAAATGCGAGAATCCAAAAATTTGTAACATTTTAGATTGCAAATTTTTATATCAAATTTACGAAAAATAATGTCTAGATTACGACAACGTAGAACCAGTTTACAAATATTTGTGACATTTACAAAAACTTGTAACAGTTACAAAAATTTGCATCAGTGTTCTAAAATTTTGAACATTGATTATAGTTTTTTGTAACAATTACAAAGTTTTGTTTTAAGATTACAAATTTTTGAATTCTCATTCTAGGTTACAAAATTTTGTTTCAAAATTGATACTAGAACTTGTAATTTTTTTTTAGAGTGTATGATTTACCTCATAAAATCTGAGAAGTTTTACTGAAAGGCAGGGAGGGTGATTCTAAAAGTGATCCTTTTCTTTTATCCCTCTTCAAAAAAATTAGGCATTGTGTCGACACACTAAACCGTTAATTATGCACTTTTTTGTGGATAAGCCTTGCAGGATTTTACACAACCATAGTTATGCACAATTTTTCCTGCATAACTATATGCTTAACTCTGTTCCTTATGCACGAATTTGTGCAGAATTATGCACAATGTGTAACATAGTTATGCATAAAATTTTGCCGTGCTCTGGCTGCAGATCATCGGTGGCCCCTCTACCTGTGCCTCACGTTGCCCCGGTCGCGCTGGATCACATTCGCTCCCCTTCTTGCAGTAGACTGACTGCCTGCTCTTTGTTGCCGGCCCGGCCTGGCCGCCAGATGGCCCCGCAGGTCGGCCCCGTAGAGGCCAGGTCGATCGCCACTTGTTTCAACAAAACCCCTCTGTCGGCTTCCCTGAATCACGGAAGCGGCCCCGACTCGACTCGACTCGAGCCGTACCGGCTATCGATTTCCATCATAACTGAGGGTCGCTACCTGGCAGTTTGTTCAGGACGGACGGCGCGGGCGGGGACTGCCGCTCAGGCTGGGCTGGGCTGGGCTGGCAGGGGCTACCTGCCCAACAGGTGGCGAACACGTGCTCGGCTCAATGGCTCCTCAGCGGTGGATTTAGGCGCGAACGAGTTGGAGATTTATATTTGTGTTTGTCTTGCCGTCTCTCTCTCTCTCTTTCGCTCTCGCTCTCTCTCGCTCTCGCTCTCTCTCTCCCCTCCTCTCTCACGTAGGCCGGCTGACTTGACTCTCGCTTTGTCCCTGCGCCGGCGCGGCGCGCGGGGTGCGAGACTCGGGGCGAATGGTGATATATGAAGAAGATAAAAAAGATGACATGTTTATGGTAGGCCCGTATGTGAATCACGGCCACCTAGATGAGTGAGCAAGGGGGTGATCAGATCTAGAGAGAGAGAGAGGGGGGGGGGGGAGGAGGAGCGAGTGGCGCTGGGAGGGGTTTGTGTAGCGTATTGCTGCGATGAAACAAAAGCATCCCGTTGATGTATTATTTGTTTTTTCGTTTGCTTGTGTTGGCGCTCTGGCTTGATTAGAGCGGAATCCATTCGGAACACGGTGCGATGGACGGCGACGCCGCGAAAGTCGGTGAATGATGACGAACGGCAAAGAGGAAAGGACGATAGCGGATGAAAGGGGTTCGGCGAGGATGGGAAGCCAACATAATATTTTTAACTTTTTATTTCATTCATTCATTCGTAAACGAGTGGAACAGTTACTAACGCGAGACTCTCTTCCTTTGTTCCAGGTGCGTTAATCACTCGACACGCCGCCGTCTCAGCGTGCTGCTGGGCTGCTAAGGAAGTTTAGGAGGTGTTGAGAAGGCTTTGCAGAGGTTCAGGTGTTGTCGACTCAGGAGGACTGCGGAGTAGCGTAAAGGTTGCCGAGCAGCGGGGAGTCGCGAGTCGCCCATCCTGGCTAATCAACTCTCTCTCTCTCTCTCTCTCTCTCTCTCTCTCTCTCTCTCTCTCTCTCTCTCTCTCTCTCTCTCTCTCTCTCTCTCTCTCTCTCCCTCTCCCTCTCGCTCTCCCAAGTTATAATGGAGCGGCAGGGAGATTAATGGGGGCGAAATTGAATTACTTCTTCTTCTGGCCGCTCGTCACCCGCCGGCGTCGCACCTCTCAGAATGATGAGCGAGCTCCTCTAGAACTCTGCTGGAAAGTAAGACATGCCTTTATTCATATTTATTCGAAATAAAAGGGCGGTACGCATCAATTAAAAAAAAAAAATTAAGTTTAAAGTTTCTATAAGTGCGATTGTGATTTTGTGTTCCTCGCGTGCGCGGGGCGCATCTTACGTGTTTCGCGCTGTGCATGTTGTAGCGGGGGCCGCGCGATGCTGACGCCACACGTCGCGCACTCCCCTCCGTGCCGGTGGATGCAGAGCAGTACGAGCCAAGTTTTTGCGTCGCGGAAATGCAACTGCATGGAGCGAGAGAGAGAGAGAGAGAGAGAGAGAGAGAGAGAGAGAGAGAGAGAGAGAGCACTTGTGTGTGAGTATGTGAGGGAGAGAGCGTGTCGGTGAGAGTGTGTGAGAGAGAGAGAGTGTGTGTGTGTGCGTGTGAGAGAGAGAGAGAGACGGCGCGAGAGCACGGGAGGGGATCAAGTGCATGAGATTTCGCCCCCGTAACAGCCCCCGCCGCACCGCACAACAGCCGCCCCGCCCCGCGCGGGATTGTGACACGTTTTGCTGGTCGGCGGTGCTCGCCCCGCCCCGCCCCGCCCCGCCCCGCCCCGCCCCGCCCTGGCGCCAGCGCGCCGCCGCGCCGCGAGATAGGCGCCACTATCGTACTATGAATATTCCGACTATAATGAAGCTACATTAACTTTATTGGGCGCAAGAGTGGAGGAGAGGGGGTTGTTTGGGAGGGGGTCGTTTGCTTGGGGAGTGAGCAGGAGGGGGAGAGAAGGGGGCAGGAAGCATATAGGTCTGACCTGCCTCAGGGCAGAGGTCGGTTAGCTGTCCGCATTATGCACTCACACACTGACACACTCACACACTCACACACTCACACACTCACACACTCACACACTCACACACACACACACACACACACACTCACACACGCGCTTGCCTCGCACGTGCACGGAGAAACCGGCGTCTTGGTTTTCAAGGTGCCCAAAAAATCCCGTGCATTTTCGCCATAAGAGCGTCTTGGTTTTTCCAAAACTGCTTGAAAACCAAGACGACGTTTTCTCCGTGTGCACATTGCAGCTCAACCGAGCTCAACGCAGCTTAGGTATTTTCGTGCGCACTTCAATGGTATTTTTCTTTTTTCAGTATTTTTTTTCTTCCGCTGTATCTTGATCAAGTTTTGTGTATTGATGACACGTTTCAGATGTAGCACATTTTGGTGATCTGTGTAATCTCGGCACTATATACTTTCTAGGATTTTTTTTTTTTTAAATTTTTTTGTACTGTTATCTTGAGCTGTTTAAATATATATATATATATATATATTTTTTTTATTCTTTATTAGCTTAAGCTTTCACTGTCAGAAATTTCCACGGTAATTAGTACGCACACTAAACCCTTATGCACAATTTTATACAACCATAGTTATGCACAACATTTTATGCATAACTATGTTGCACGTTGTGCATAATTCTGCACGAATTTGTGCATAAGGAACAGAGTTAAGCATAGTTATGCAGGAAAAATTGTGCATAACTATGGTTGTGTAAAATCCTGCAAGGCTTATGCACAAAAAAGTGCATAAGGGTTTAGTGTGCGGTTTTCCCCGTTAATTTTTTACCTGGTCCGGACCGTTTTTATTGGGTACGGTTCGTCCGTACTACCTAGGACCGTATATTTCACATGGGCCTATATTTCAACTTTTTTCGAAGTTTCAAGAAAATGAAACTACGGAATTGGTCACGGAAAACACCGTAATTTTTCAGAGATACGGTCGTCCCGTCACCAAACAAAACTGTTTTACCGTAGTATCTGGGTTGGGGCATGGGGGGTACGGAATTTTTAACAGTGTTCTTTTATCGAATTATTTTAGTTCCCTGTGTTTCCTAAGCGCGATCCCATCGGAGTCCGCAGTCTAATCGCCCGAGATGTTGGTACTACTCGAGGGCTTACTTGAGGCTGCGGGGCGCGAGATGCGCCCCTCCTCGACCAGCTCTCATTACCGCTGCCCCGGTGGCGCCCCGGTGGCGCGCGGCCAGCTCCACCTCCACCGCCTCACTAATTTTATCACTTTACTCGCTCTGAAGTGAGTAGCTCATCCGGCAAACGGCAACATCACGACCCGGCATTATTCTGGCCCGCCGCCGTGTCGACACCTCGCTAACCTCTTTTGAAAAGGCCGTTTGAAACTTTTCATGCACGGTGTTATCCGTGCGCGCCGCGCGCCGGCGGCCCGTCTCGGCCCCACCAGCTGCCGTCGGATTCCGAGACTCGGTTTCGTCCGCGTTTCGTCTATCTGTCCTTGTCGCACTCATGGGGCGAATCCACAATAAGGAGCAAGAGAGAGAGAGAGAGGACACTACGAACTGCTTTCCGGAATCAGGCGCGGCTGGCATTGGACAAAGACGGGGCAGCGGGGCGGTCTGTAGTGGCTTGGAGAGGGCGGTGTGGTGGGTGGTATTGTGAGGCTGTTTGGCTGCGAAAAACTCGTTTGTTGTTAGGTAAACACCAACAAACAGGGCGTCTTACCTCTTTGAAACACGCGGGAGAGGTGGCGGAGATAAGCCCGTCAACATTCCCTCTCTCTCTCTCTCTCTCTCTCTCTCTCTCTCTCTCTCTCTCTCTCTCTCTCTCTCTCTTGGTCTGTCTCACTCGCTCTCACTGCGCGGCCTGTTCCCATGATTCCAGTGTAAGAAGTGTTGTGAGAAACATCAGAGCCGGCTGAGTGGCAGGGCGGGAGGGGCACGCTAAGGCTCACACCGCCCCGCCTTGCCATGCCCCACCACGCCCCGCCCCGCCCCGCCCCACCCCGCCCCGCCCCGCCCCGCCACGCCCCACGCGAGTGGTGCCGCCTGCCGCGCCTTTTAGCACGTGAATAGATGAATAGATGAGAATTAGGAGGAAGACGCGAGAATCGCGAGATGCAGAAGGGGAGGGAGCGGGTCACTAACCTAACAAGACGCTTTGGGTGCCACGACCAGCTCGCGGCCCCCCTCGCTCTTCACCACCTCTCTCTCTCTCTCTCTCTCTCTCTCTCTCTCTCTCTCTCTCTCTCTCTCTCTCTCTCTCTCTCTCTCTCTCGGCGTGGATCTAGTAAACACTCCCCCCTTCTCCTCCTCCTTCACCGCGCCACTACACCTATCCTTCAGAGGGGAAACTCCTAAAACGAAGCACGAGAAATGTGTGGTGTTGTATCTAAAGCCCGCGTTGAAGTGAAGGATCGAGGCGGCATCAACCCCTTTCCCCTCCCCTCCCCTCCCCTCCCTCCACCCCAACGCCGACCCCAGCCCCCCTTCCCCCTCCCCCCTCCCCCTCCCCCGCACTCGCGCTCGTCTTCAAGAAGAGGTAAACGTAGAAACGCCGTCGCTCTTGGAGATTGAAAGCGAGAGGGACGGAAACAGAGAGTGAGAGAGAGTAGCGGGGCGCCGCCGGGGTGGGCGAGAGAAGCTCCTTTTGTCTTAACAGATGAGTAAGCATTTGGAAATTCGTTGAAGCTCAAATTGAAATACACGAGACTTTTCCCGCCGTACCATGCAAGAGAGAGTGAGAGAGAGATAAAAGAGAGAGAGAGGAACGTTGATGCCTGTGGGACGTCAGGAGAGGCGTTGCGGGTGAAGGAGAGGGACGGAACGGAGAGAGAGATAGAGATAGAGAGAGAGAGAGATAGAGAGAGAGAGAGAGAGAGAGAGAGATAGAGAGAGAGAGAGAGAGAGAGAGAGAGAGAGAGAGAGAGAGAAGGCTCTCTTGGCTGGTGAGAGAGCGGGCCCGACCTGAGCTGTGAGGGCAGACTCCAAGTGTTGTCTGCTTTGGTATCTGACGCAGCATTGGTAAAACGGATGTTTGAGAATGGGCTCCCTCTGACTCTTGGCTTTTGTTTGATCCCCTTAGTCACCGTTCACCGCGCTGAAAAATTGACGTTACTTATTCGTCTGAAGCGTCGACCTGAACCTGTTGAGGACGTCATGAAAGAAAAACATCGATTGTACTTTCTACCTATCAAAGTTTTACTTCTTCACGTCCCCCCCCCCTTTTTTTGTGAGTTGCGGCGCGCCCCGGGTGCAGCAGGTGGGACGCCACCTGTCACCACGCGCGAGCCACACGTGTGGGACACGTGGGCCGTGACGTCACGTAACGTTATGACATGACGCGCCGTCACGAGAAAGAAGAGATCGTCACATGTGTGCGCGTACGGGCTGCGCTGTCGCGTCTGATTCAGAAGACCGCCCTCGCCTCATCCTCGTCGCACCTATGGCGGTGCCCTATTGTCGGGGGATGGCAGGTGTCCATCAGTGCGACAAGGACAGATGCTCAGATCAGGAGGCTCTAGGGCTAGGCTGGCCGGCTACCGGGCTTGATTGTAGTGATTAGATGGAAATGGAAAGAAAGCAGGGTATGGTAGGAAGCAAATACCAGAGTCTTCAAAGACTCTTATTCACGGTATAACCATGACGTCTTGGATTTCAATAAGGTAACTTTCGTAATTTTGAAGACTTTTTGGTAAAACCATGACTTTTCCGATGAAGTCCTGAAGGCCAAGACGATTTTCAAGATGCCCTTGGAATTTAAGTCGTCATCTTTAAATTATTTTAACTTTTCAAGGCAACGTCTTTAAATTATTGCAATTTTTCAAGACAAAGTCTTTAAATTATTGCAATTTTTCAAGACGGTGGCTTGAAAATCAAGAGCAATGTCTTGAAAATCGTCCTAGCCATGGGTTTTCCAAAACATCCCGTAAACCAAGACGCCAGGTTTACTGTGCGCGTCCGAAAACGACAAATAAGGAGTGAAATGTCCGAGCTGGGCCGCATAGCTCTGTTCTGCTCACACCTGCTGTCATTTTCGGAGGCGTTCGAGTCCCAGCTCACTACCCGCCCGAATGCAGTATATATGCCTCTCCAATGAGGTTGTACGTACTATTACAGTTCCTGTATTCTTGCGAGAATATAATTCTGTGAGCCCTGCTGCTGCTGTGAGTGTGTTTGAAATGTAAATTTCAAAGCGTATATATATCCAGCCTCAAGTCGATTGTGTTAATGCGATGGCGGGCGCCGCTGCCACGGCTCACAGCCGCCGCCCGCGAAGGTGGGGCGGCGGAGGGCGTCTCCGCCGCGGATTTGCGGCGCGCCTTCAAGCGGCACTAACGCAATGGGCGAACCTGTATAGGTGGAGCGGATTACCCCCCCCCTCCCCCCTTCACCTCACCACGCTGATCCGTTTCGACCCCCCCCCCCCCCACCTCCTTCCCGCTGGCAGTCTTTATCTACCCCCACCACCCACGTCCCGGCTCCCCTATAATCCAGTGTTAATGAATGGTTACGTTGTTTTACCGTAAATACCTTTGCAGTTTGCCCACCGTAGCTGAAATCCACGGCGCCGGGCAGGAGGGTGACGAGGCAGACAGGGCTGGCTGCTGCTCCAGGCTGTCAGGGGGTGGGGAGGGGGGAGGGGGTATGAAACCGAGGGCTTTTGTTAGCGGCCAGTTCAACCCTTTGGTATTGCTTCCGAAGTATGTTCTGCTATACGCACGGAAAATTCAGATTTTTTGGATCAAGCCAAAATGTTGTTGAGATTGACGAACTCAAGAGCAAGTGCTTTTCGAAGACCATATATAGAATTTGATTGAAAACTTAAAGTGGCATGGAGGTAAATAAAATTACTTTGGAATACAATGTTAAACTTTATGTTTTACTCAGAAAGTAAGTTCTGAGTGCAGGTGTGGAATGTTCATCCATTTTGTTATCTGTGGAAAAGAAAACAGTTTTACGCACAGGCTTATTTGGTGAGTGGTAGTTGAGACGTGTGTCTCAATTCCACGGTCGCAACTAAACCAGTGTGTGTGTGTGTGTGCGCGCGCGCGCGAACGTAAAGTGACGTCCCTAAGTACACACAAGTAGACACACACGTGTGTAACCTTAGGTAAACTGCCGGAGTTCACGTGTTCGCCTAATTAAGGACGCGGCAGACAAACATGTCCCCATTTACACACACAGGGGTGCGCACACGCGCGCTTACTCGCCTCTTCTTTGCTCTAATTTGCTTCTTTTGTGTCAGTCAAATGGGCTGAATATTTCATGACGGAGGTTTGAAGATGAGAGTGTGTCTGCGCACTCTCTCTGAAACACAACAACATTGAAATCAAAAGTCTTCAACTGACGCTCAAGTTCATGATTTAAACACTGTGTTGAACTCTCCTTTTACACTGTGAAAAATATGTTCACAGATTTACTATTTATTTTGTAAATTACGACTTACGAAAAATGTTGTAAATTTACGACAGCCCATTTTTGCTTGTAATTGAATTTCAAGTCGATTTGTACTGCTTGTAATTTTACGATCAGCGATCGTAATTTTACAACTCAACTTCGTGGAAAATTTTCCCGTAAACCTACGACAATTTTTCACAGTGTAGACGCTTGGTTTCAAAGCACTTGTATTTCATCGTGGCTGAAAAATATTCAACACATTTCTGGACACATTCTGCTGGCCAGCATATCGGTCTAACAGTTATTGTTGCCGCAAATAAAAGTCATGGGCTTTTAAACCAAGCATCGAAAAGTGTTCAACACTGCGTTTAAGACTTTAGAGTGTGTCCGTTTAACTCTTTTGATTTCCGTGAGGATGACTAACAGAAAAATGACAGTGACGTTTCTCTCGGAAGATGTCCTTATTTAATTTCAATAGATCATCCAATAGACCTGTGTGCCCACAATTCGGCATATGAGCGCAAGTTGGGACATGTTTTCTAAATAATTAAAAACATAAAAATAAAAAATTAAGTCAACATTTGGACATTCGGACAATGTCCCAAGTTTTCGAATGGCGATGGGTAATGTTATTAACAGTCACCCTGAACACTTTTAATCTCAAAGATGAAAATTTTGTCTAGAGCTGTAACATCGAACCGGCAGGTTAAACACGGAAAAGTGTGCATCCTTCTACATTTAGCACGCATTTAGTGCCTATGGCGCAAACCAACGACCGAGTTGTACCAAAAGTACCTATAGTGACCTCTTCTCTTAACCCTTTAAAAAATAAAAAATAAAAAGAAGTAATTTTTTGCCGCTGACGCTCATTCCTTTGGAGAGAGATGATGAACAATTATGCCGTCGGAACGTCGACCTTTCCTTCTTCTAATAAGGAGACGCGAAACAGAAGGAAACTAATTTGTTCCGTTCCAAGTGGCGCGGGCGGGCAGGCTGGGCCGCGCGGTGCTGCGGGGCGGGGCGAGGCGCGGCGAGGTGGGGCGGGGCGGGGCGGGGCGCGGCGGGGCGGGGCGGGCGCTGAGCTGTTTCGGGGTGTTCCGTGGACCGGCTTCTTGGTTCCAGCCCACCCCACCCCCGCGCAACAGCAGGTGAATGGGAAGGGGGGAGGGGGTATGAATTGCCCCGCACTGTGCGGTGTAGTGTAATCAAATTATCAGACAGCGGTTGTGTGAGGCCGCGGTGGAGATGCGTGTGGCCTCAATTATCTTTCTAGTTGTATCTTTTTGTTTCGTTGGATAAACGCGTAATTTGGAAAAAAAAAACAAAAAAAAAAACAGACTTATGCGTTCTGCAGCAATGTTTTCTTTTCAAAGCTTCTTTCGGTTTTTTGGATTTTCTGATTTTTATGCAGAAAAGAATGCGCCTTATTATACCATGTGCAATGAACTCAATCCAATAAGTTAATTCCATGTACCAGCACCATCACGATTGTACTTATAGTATCAGGTCTCAAATCTATCCCAATTTGTTCTCCTTCGCTCCTCTTCGCGTCTAAATGAAAAGCGTGGTCTTGGTTCATGGCTTAGTTTGTATCGGCGTGTATCTGAGATATTCAAGTACTCGTTTATTTCGCTTAGAGATAAATAAAGTTACTCTACTTGTTCTTTTTCCCCTTGCCGCATAAATCAAGCTATATTATTACTATATTTAAAAATCTCACGTATTCGGCTGCCGTGTCGTGTCTCTGGGGCGGGGTGGAGCTGCTCTCTTACTCGTGGAACACCTCCCTTTCACCCCCCGCACCCCTGCCTCCCGCCGCTCTGAGCCCTTAATGAAAACAATCGTTCATTTGTGGTGCTCCAGCCCTCTACTTTCAAGTTTTGATTCACCCCTTTCCCGCCGTCTTCCTCCCCTGCCTGCATTGAGCCCCCCCCTCCCATTCCATTATTTAAAACAATAACAGCTACATTCTGATTTCATTGCCTTGAGACGCGAACCTTTGTGCGGGGCGGCGGTGGCAGAGAATTAGCAATTATTTCTGTTTTTGTGCGGACGGATCCGGCGCCTGGCGCCTCTACGGCATCGCGTCTGGCGTTTCAAGGTGAAACAGGAAACGCGATTTTGTGATTTTTGGAGCGTTCCGACTGGCTATAATTAGCCTGACTCAGTAACTAAGTCCAAGTCTTATTTCATTCCTCTGCTTTTTAAATATTTATTTTTATTGTAAGAAACGGCATAACAATGACCGGTGCAATGTTTCAAAGAGAGGTGAGAAAGTAAGTTATAACTGGACAAAGAGGCGGGGTGCCACGCGTGGCTCAAAATAGCGAACTAGAACAAAGAAACAGGGATGGGCCTTAGGACGGTCCTCAAGTATCATCCTCCTCCTCTCTCTCTCTCTCTCTCTCTCTCTCTCTCTCTCTCTCTCTCTCTCTCTCTCTCTCTCTCTCTCTCTCTCTCTCTCCCCCCCCCCTCTCTCTCTCTCTCTCTCTCTCTCTCTCTCTCTCTCTCTCTCTCTCTCTCTCTCTCTCTCTCTCTCTCTCTGTCCCTCTCAACCCCTCTCCCGCTCTCTCCCGCGACGACACATCTTTCCTCTCTTGCTTTGAAAACTAGACGATTTTAGAGGGTCAGCAGCGCATTCCCCCCCCCCCCCTTTTTTTTCAAACAGAGAAGCAGCGCCCTTTTCCTTGTGTGTGTCATGGGTGGTAATTTATAGTAATGGCCTTTCGAGTTTTGGGCTCTCGGGTGTCACTGGTGTGTTTGCGCGCGAGTGTTCCCGTGTGTGTGTGTGTGTGTGTGTGTGTGTGTGTGTGTGTGTGTGTGTGTGTGTGTGTGTGTGTGTGTGTGTGTGTGTGTGTGTGTGTGTGACGTTCCATCGGTTCGCGGCGCGACGCGGCGCCCCCCGCGAGAGTCGAGCGCGCGACGTTCGAAATCAGGACGGCGACAAAGGAATGTAGCTGCCGCGGCTGTTCCTATCCGCTGTGGTAGACTGAAGGCGAGAAATGTGTGTGTGTGTGTGTGTGTGTGAGAGAGAGAGAGAGAGAGAGAGAACGGCAGCGGTGCAAAGGACGAGACGCGTGGAACATGCGCTTAACGTTGGATTTTTATCGAGTGAGCTTTGTTAACCTTCAAGTGTCTCTCTCTCTCTTTCTCCACCCCCACCCCCTCTCGATGTGTCTCTCGCTCAGGGTCTCTCAGACGCGATCCCCGTACGCCAACGACGAGCAGTGGAAGTGGTGGAGTAGTTGTAGACAACACGCCCAGACCTCGCGCCCACGGGGCGGGGCGGGGCGGGGCGGGGCGAGGCCGTCCGTGTCCTTCCCTCTGACTGACAGAGCCTGTCAGGAGGCGGTGTCAGTCAATACCCCCTGCACTGCTCTCGGGACTTCCACGCGGGTAGCCGCGCGGCGCCTCGCCCCGCCTCGCCCCGCCTCGCCCCGCCTCGCCCCGCCTCGCCCCGCCTCGCCCCGCCTCGCCCCGCCTCGCCCCGCCGCGCCCCGCCCCGCCCCGCCCCGAACCGCCCCGCCCCGCCCCGCCACCAGCTGTGCGGGGCCAAGATAACCGATTGGAGCAGCGACGAATGCCTCTTGGTCTAGTGCGGTTGACATGTGGGGCCCCGTGGCCCCCGCGGCCCCGCGGCCCCGCGCTGTAGCCTCGCCCCCGGGCCCCGCTCGTTCCCGTGACGGATCACACGACCCGAGTCATCAGTCTAACAACGCCTTCGTGTGCAGCAGCGGGGCGGTGCGCCGCACGGGACCCCCTCCTCCTCCGCCACCCCCCTACCGGACCTCAGTGGGAAACAGCTCTCAATTTCAGTGTAACAATCTGATATTTTAAAACATTCCTAACATTTTGAAACTTTTACAAACTTTTTCAAGAATATTTTGTTTCGCAAGTTTTGCATATTTTTCTTAATTTTTTGTGGGCTATTTAGTTAAATTTTCAAGGCAAAGCTCAAATTTCCTTGCAAATTCTAAATTTTTAAAAATAGTTTACCACATTTTTTGATAAGAATTTTGACAGAATTTTAATTTAAAAAATCTTTTTTGCTTTATGTAGTAACAGAATACATCATGGCGTCGAGATAGAAAGAGACATGCAATTGCAGCCGTTCTTTGTAACGGATTTCAAGGCAGCCCTTCTTCTTCTTCTTCTTCTTCTTCTTCTTTTTTCTTTTGCATTTTGGGGAGCATTTTTTGCCTACTTTTTCAGGGGCAAAGTAGGTCTTTTTGCCGGCCTACCCTTCATGCGGCTACTTCCACTGGAAACCGATCACTGTAAATCTGAGAGTCATGTTTCTGACTGAAATTGAGCGAGGCATATAACGTTGCCCTAAAGGAGTGAGGAAATTCTATATCGCTCATTTGGAGTGATAAGCCTCACTCAAATCGAGCGAGATCACTAGATATCGCTCGTTTTGAGTCATAGAAGCGACTCAAAAGGAGTGATATTTAATAATATGACTCCCCAGGAGTGACAAAATTTGGGTCACCAATCTCGCTCCCCTGAGAGCGAGATTTCTGACTCCTCGATTTACAGTGATATGTGTATGAATGTCGTACACTTGTAGGTGGGCGATGAGGGTTCCTTCGTATACTTAGCTTCTCAAGCGTGCGAATTTTCGTCGAATATTCACACGCGTGTAAGTGGCCAAGTATTTACGAATGAATCTCCGCACACCTGCTACAAGTGTGTGACATTCACCATTCACTCGCATTTCCAGAGTAAGGTGCAATGAGGGCTGAGGCGACCCTTATTTTTGCCCCTCCCCCCAAAAAAAAAACTGTGTCCGCACCTGGCCGTCCCGATGACATTTGTTCTGCAAGTCTCATGGACTTGTCTTTGCAAGTCATGGACTTGCCTTTGCAAGTCTCATGGACTTGCAAGTTGTTGTTCTTGAGTGGAGCGGGTCCGGTTCGAGGCATAGACCAAAGGCGCCACCTCTTCGCCAGTCGTCTGATTCCGAAGATCGCTCTCGCGCCTCTGCTGTCCCTGTCGCACTCATGGGGCCCTGCCATCCCCAACACAGGGCATCACCGTATAGTAGGTGCGACAAGGGCGGGAGGCACGGAGAAGCGATCTTCTGAATCAGTCGCTAGCAGGATACGGCTACACACTGTAAATCTGAGAGTTATGTTTCTGACTGAAATTGAGCTAAGGCATATAACGTAGCCCTAAAGGAGTGAGGAAATTCTATATCGCTCATTTGGAGTGATAAATCTCACTCAAATCGAGCGAGATCACTTGATATCGCTCGTTTTGAGTCATCGAAGCGACTCAAAAGGAGTGATATTTAATAATATGTCTCCCCAGGAGTGACAAAATTTAGGTCACCAATCTCGCTCTTGTGAGAGCGAGATTTCTGACTCCTCGATTTACCGTGCACTGAGAAAACGACGTCTTGATTTTCAATCATTTTTTGAAAAACGAAGACGCTCTTATGGAGAAAATACACGGGATTTGTGAGGCACCTTGAAAGCCAAAACGCCGGTTTCTCCGTGCGCTTGCTGGCCCGGTGTTGGTTGCATCTCGCGCCACAGAGTTCCTTAAAGGTGTGGTTAAAGCTACACGGAACGCGTCCGAAAGCGCAGGAAAGAGCGAGAAGAAGATACCATTCGGTTACAGCATCACACTCACACCTACGGTTTCGGACGCGTCCCGGGCAGCCTTACACGCCTTACACACCCACCCGCGTTTGAGAACTCTGTTCCGCGCACCGTCACTCCCAGGAGGGGCTTCGCGTCGTCGTCGTCTTCGGAGGCGTGTGAAATCTGTCCGCGCCGCTGCTGTGCCGTGCGGGCCGCGCGCGGGAGCTGCGCCGCGCATCTGGTTTTCGAAGGGCGCCTCGACCCCGCCCCGCCCCGCCCCGCCCCGCCCCGCCCCGCCCCGCCCCGCCCCGCCGCGTGCTGCATGTGCATGAGACCGGGACGCCGCCGCCGCACTACACTATACGTTCGGCTCATCTGGGAAAGCGATTCCCTTGCGGCGGGCGAGCGAAAGGGGGCGCGGCGCGGGAGTTATTAGTATCGTCTGGTGACGGTGAACATCTTGCCAGGACCGGGGTAAACAATATCGCCGCGCGCGGGACTATACCACCGCACGCTAGCTCCACGCACACGGACTTCATCGCGGAGGGGGGGGGGGGGGGGGAAGCAAAGGGCGCAAGAGAGTTTAACTCTGGGTCGCCTTTTGGTCCCGACCAGGATATGGATATGGGCGTGCGTGAGCAGCATCCCCCAGCAGGACCTCCCCGGGCCCGCCCCTGCGCGCGCGCGCGTTGTCGTCTGCTGCTGTTCTGCACGACCGTGCTGGAAGATGACTTTGTATTGGGGTTTCGGATTTGCGTAATGCAGCCACCAAACAGCCCCGGCGGCCCGGCCAGCCAGCGAGAGCAGCAAGTACACTGCCTGTCCTCGCGCTCGGTTTGACCAGGGTGGGGCGGGGCGGGGCGGGGCGGGGCGAGAGCAGTGTGGCGAGCTGTTTGCGTACAAATCGCGCCCAATGCTGGAATCAAATACACACGGTTGGTCCCAGCTCCAACGCCCCCGCGCACACCGCGTTGCTGCTGCCGCTGCGGCGGCGCGACTTGGGAGGAGAGGTGTCTGGCTGCTGCTCGAGGATTATTCGCACTCACTCGCGCGCCTTGTCGATGAGGACGGGCTGGAGTGTGTCGAGGTTTAACATTGTGAAAAATTGTAAAGGGTACACACGTAGAAAAAAATTATGCCCGTCTGTGAAAAAAATAATAATAATTAGCAGGTGTCTTAAAGTTTTAGCTGACCCTAATAGAAAACGAAGTCCCTGCTCTGTCCCTAAGCAGGTCCGAAGTAGTCCCTCGAATTTTTGGGGAACTAAAAGGGGATTTCGCTGTTTTTGAAATCCCTCCGAAGTCCTTTTTGAGTGAAATCCCTCTGAAGTCCCTACTCTCTTGGATCCATATTTTTACACCGTTCAAAGAACATGTAGAAAAACGCACTCTAGGTCATTTTTAGCGCGTCATACGACATCAGAACGGCCGTAGATACACTATGAATACATATATGAACATATGATCACATACTGAAAGTAGAATGAAACAGATAGGAGCTCTGTAGCCCTTTCAGTTGAGACTGGAGCCTGGCATAGGGGGGACTTCTGAGGGACTTCCGAGGGATTTCAGAGGCGTAGAATTGCCGAAATCCCTAAGTCCTACTTTGCTCCCTTTTGGAACTCTGGGGGGACTTCGCATAGGACCCACGGAGGGATTTCAAAATCGGGACTCCAGAGGACCTTCGTTTTCTATTAGGGGAATAGGTGCAGCAACTTTTTTTTTTTTAACTACCGTGCTTATTTTTGAGCTACCCTGCTAATTATTTTTTCGCCGTATTAAGTTTTTAGCCGTAATGCTTATTTTTCACATCTAATTCCAGCTGAGTTATTTATTTATTTTTTTCCGTTTAGGAAAATGTTTGATGGAAGATGTTGTAGCAGCTACAATTCAGGACCGCAAATGTACAAGCATATGTACTTCTCATTTTGCGAATGCCAAATTACAAAATATTTCTTACATGTAAGAAGTGAACAGCTCTGCGCGGCACACCGCGCTAACGAGGAATGCCAATGTTGTTAAAGAAATATTATAAAATTTTAGGAGAAGTCGCAGTGAAATCCAAGTGAAGTTGACAAAAGGTTATAGCAGAGTCGATCCATGGAATTTTCAAAATCTGTAGGATATTTTATGGAGAAAACTTAAAATAATTTTTCACGAACTCGCTTCTTTCCTACCCAAAAATTCATTTTCCCCCTTTTTCCCCCTTATCTCACATTTTTTCTCTTTTAAAGTTCCAGCCGTACCTCCTGATATTTTACTGAAAAGCTAAGTTAAACGGGACGGTCACTGAAGAAGTTTCCCAGATTTTGCAAATCGATGAAACAAGTCCAAGTCACTTTTCGCGCCATTTCCCGGCTCAGAATTGTCGCGGTTCTTCTCGGCAACAGCATCTCACCCCGTTCCTCCCCGCAGACGATACGAAGCCGCGGCGCTATGCGGCTGCTATGCTTTTTTCCTGCCCCGAACGTTTGCCAAGTGCAGCCCTGCAGGCCCTGTGCCCCGGGCTGCTTCTTGAGCTTTTCCTTCCCATCCGTAACGAGGCGCCCAGTAATTACCTCTAATTGCGCTGCGAAATTACCTTGCTGTCTTCCTTGGCAACTCCGTATAACGACGTGATTTTTTTACTTTACTACGCTTTCTCTCTCTATCTTTTACTTCGCTCTCGCTTTCTCGCTCCACCACCCGCGCTCGCCGCCGTTCCGTCTGGAGGAGAAAAAGAAACGGGCGTTATGTATGACTCCTACTGCACTGTAAGAAATAATGTTGTAAATTAACAGCAAATTTATTGTTAATTTTTTCACTGACTCGTGTTGTTGTACAACAACATCGACTAGTAATGTAACAACGACTGTTGTCAAGTAACAACGACTGTTGTCAAGTAACAACAAAAGTTGTCAAGCAACAACAAAAGTTGTCTAGTAACAACAAAAGTTGTATAGTAACAACAAAAGTTGTCCAGGAACAACAAAAGTTGTTCAAGAACAACAATTTTCTTGTTTAAATTAAAAACAACCATGTTTGTTTTTGAGCAACTTTTGTTGTTCTCGAACAACATGGCTGTTTGTCAACAACAGAGTCATCACTGAGAGGACTGTTTTTCAACAACTATTTTTTACAGTGTGTGTAAGAATAATTCGCGCTCGAATCCAAGGCCTCACCGGCAGCCCGCCGAAAATGTAATTTTAGTTTAAACTGGAAAGCCGAGTTAGTGAACGTCACACACCTGCAGGTGTTTGAGGATTCATTTGTACTTTCGGTGATCTAGATGTGTGAATGTTCTTACGAAATTCGCCCGTCTGAGTACATAATCCTCTCAACCCAACAAAGTGTGTGACATGCAGACACATGGCTTTTGAGCGCCAGGTACACTCTCAGACCGCTATAGACATTTTTTAAAAAATATAAAAACGTCTTTTGTTGTAAGCAAGAGACTTAGATGCGCCAGCATAATATAGAAAACGTTTTTTCTCTTTGCGTGGGGAACTTTTGAAAAGTCTTTAAAATTATGGAAACAATTTTCTTTAGGTGTAGACAAGTTTTCCATACGATGCTAGTTTATATGCGTCTGTTATTTATTCCAGAAATATCCATAGCGGTCTGAGATTGTAATATGCACTAATATTGAAAGATTCAGTAATCGAAAGAGGAACAAACAGAAACGGAGCACTCTCGGTACGAAAAGTTTTTACTGCGTTCTTGTGTGACCTCTGTGCCCTACTCTCTCTCTCTCTCTCTCTCTCTCTCTCTCTCTCTCTCTCTCTCTCTCTCTCTCTCTCTCCCCCCTCTCTCACCCCCCTTTCTGTCATCCCCCCCTTCTCTCTCCCTCCCAGCAGACGACACAGATGAGCAATGAAATTTGTATGCCGCCTTGTCCAATCCGGTGATGCACGGCCCGCTCGCAAAGCTGTCGGCACGCGGGGTTTGAAAACACATCCCCGCTACCATTAGGGGCATTACCTTATATACTGTCGGGTGGCCTGCGCCGAAATTTGTGTGGGTGTGTGAGTGTGTGTGTGTGCCTGTCACGTTAAAAATAAAAAGCTCGCGCATCCACTCGCCTAGGCAGTTATTCATTTTATTGATACTGGATACACATTATGACGCCGTTAAGACGAGAGGGGAAAAAAATAAAAACGAACTGGGGGAGCTGCCAGGGCGTCCCTGGAAATCACACGTGTGCGCGCGTATGTGTGTGTGTGTGTGTGTGTGTGTCAGGGGGGGGGGAGAGAGAGAGTGTGAGAGAGAGAGAGTGAGTGTGTGTGTGTGTGTGTGTGAGAGAGAGAGAGAGAGAGAGAGAGAGAGAGAGAGAGAGAGAGAGAGAGAGAGAGAGAGAGAGAGAGAGTCAGAGTCAGAGAGTCTGTGTGTCAGTGTGTGGGTGTCCTGGCGGTAGAGGAAGGGGGTCCTTGTTCGCTCGGGGGGTCCGCCGAGCGTGCAAAGGGCGGGCACCGGGACGTTGGGGTTGGAGCGTGCGCGCGGGTCCTAAACAGGAGCCGGAAGTGGCGGAGAGACCTATAAAAGGTCGGCCGGTGTGTGCCCCGTGCGGACCGACCCCGACCCCCCCCCCCCCCACCTCTTTTTCCCGATCCGCCCCACCGTCTATTTTGCTCTTTCCGCTGCCGTGCGAAGGGTGATCAGTGCGGGCACGTGTGTGTGTATGTGTGTGTGTGTGCGTGTGTGTGTGTGCGCGCGCGCGCGCGTGTGTGTGCATGCGGCCAGACCAAGCGTGCCTTGCAAGGTCGAAGAAGTGTCACATGGACGCAGAGTGTAAGCTCCCATTTTTATACATATTCAAAATTGTGATATTTCTTGTAAAAATTGACGCACCTTCACCTCTTCAAATGAATAAAAACGAACACACACGCCTGCTCTTAGGTTTCCACTGTAGGTCTTTTGTTGATTTCAGATATCAGTGTTAACGAAAAAGGTTTCAGCTGGACACCGTATTGAACATTTGGAGATGCCTTGCATATCGGACATCAGGCGTTACACTGGAAACCCAAGTGTGTGAATGTCGCGCACTTGTAGGTGTGCGAGGATTCATTCGTGCACTTGGCCACTCAAACGTGTGAATTTTCGTATTCCAACGTTTGAGTGGCCAAGTGTACGAATGAATCCTCGCACACCTGCAAGTGTGCGACATTCGCACACTTGGATTTTCAGAGTAGACTCAAGGCGGTGGTCACTCATATACAAAATGCAAACAGTGATTTTTTTTTTATTTTTTTTTGTCTGTTGATCTCTTGTTTTAAATTTGATTTTTCAAGGTCAATTTCGGTCACTTTTCGATAAAGTTTGATCTTTCCCCCTATTTCTGACTTTTTTCAGTTTTTTGTTCATCTATTTTCGGTTTTTGTGTATCTTCTCGATTTGATTTTGATTTGTCAAATGATTTTTTTCGTTTGGAGGCCGTACACTGATTTTTTGAGGAGACTCCCCCCTCGGTTTGGACCAATAGGCTGGCCACCGCAGATTGTGACAAACTAAAGTGGCCCCCATGTTACCAAAAAATTGGTCAACCATAAGTGTGTGTGTGAGTTGAACGCCTTAGATCACAGTGCTCATGCGCCACATTATGAGGCGAGATAGGCGTCGGGGGTCAGGTGGCATGTCATGTCCGCGGCGCGTCACTCGAAAGGCGACCGGAAATAGGTCAGGCAGGCAGGCAGGCAGGCAGGCAGGCAGGCAGGCAGGCAGGCAGGCAGGCAGGCAGGGGCGAATGGCTTCCCGATGGGTGTGGCGCTGCAGGGCGTTGTTCACAGGAAACCAGTGCCGAAAACAATGCGGGTACTGTGTGCTGAGGGGCCCACCCCGGCCTCGGCCCCGCTCCGCCCCGCTCCGCCCCGCCCCGCCCCGCCCCGCCCCGCCCCGCCCCGCCCCGCCCCGCCCCGCCCGCGCCCACTGCGGACCAAACTCGGAACGCTTTAGGATTTACTCTGGGCCGCAGATAGAGGGTGCGGGGAGAGGGCGGCTAAGTTAGGAAGAGTCGACTTATTTGGGCAGCAGGCCAGAGCCCTTTGCACGGGGCGTTTGGAAGCGCGAGACTGTGCGTCCTGCATATCCCCAAGTGTGTGAACGTATACGTACTCTGGAAACCCAAGTGTGTGAACGTATAGGTACACTGGAAACCCAAGTGCGTGAACGTATACGTACACTTGTTGGTGTGCGAGGATTCATTCGTGCAATTGGCCACTCAAACGTGTGAATTTTCGTAGGAGATTCCAACGTTTGAGTGGCCAAGTGTACGAATGAATCCTCGCTCACACGTACAGGTGTGCGACATTCACACACTTGGATTTCCAGAGTTGTATAGGTGTGCGAATTTTCCACATTCGCACGAGTCTCTAGCAGCGTTATTTGAATCAGGTAACGGAAGAAACTGCTACTGAGGTCATCTGAACATGTGCTCGTAGTCGTCATGGTACCGCGCGGCTTGAGCGGGCATGAGAACTCATAACGATCATTTCTTGGAAAATAATAAAGTTTCAAAAAACTCGAAGCCGTACTTTTGTCGTCGACACCTCCTGCGATCCCGGCCCGGCTCTCTCCTCGGAGGCCCTGCCGTGCATTTGTTATCGTTTTTATACGGCCTGCTACGCCCCGCTACCGTGGCAGTGGAAGGAGGGCAGAAAAGGGGGAGAGAGGGAGAGAGAGAGAGAGAGAGAGAGAGAGAGAGAGAGAGAGAGAGAGAGAGAGAGAGAGAGAGAGAGAGAGAGAGAGAGAGAGAGAGAGACGGTTGCGGTTGGAGACGGGGCGAAAGAGATGGACGAGTGTCGTCATGTGTTTTGTCAACAAGGAGAAAAAACGAGCGGGTGCTCGCCAGATCAGGTGAAGAACACATGTGTGTTTTATCCGTGTGTGCGCGCGGACGAGGCGCGGCGAACGAATCCGACATGGAACATGTTATTCTACACTCAATCGTGGCCCTTAGGAGACACACCCTTCTCTCTCTGCCGCTCTCCAGAGCTCTGCTCTCTAACGTAAACCACTGCGTGTGGTGGAAATGTTACCTCAGGCAAAAACCTTACGAGTCTCAGGGAAGTGAGACATGGTGGTGAGCCACCGCGCAACTTCTCTCTCTCTCTCTCTCTCTCTGCTTTTCTCTTTCCCTCCATACGCGTCTCTCTCTCTCTCTCTCTCTCTCTCTCTCTCTCTCTCTCTCTCTCTCTCTCTCTCTCTCTCTCTCTCCCTCTCTCTGTGCAAAAAAGAAACGCTTTCTGGAGCTTTAGATGCGAAGGAGCCAACAGAGGAGGTGTCCCGCTGTGTCCAAGCTACCGTAGCGCCACTCATCATCCAGTTACAGTCACCTCCATGGGCGCCCCACCCCGCCCCGCCCCGCCCCGCCCCGCCCCGCCCCGCCCCGCCCCGCCCCGCCCCGCCCCGCCCCGCCCCGCCACACCCCGGCCCCGCACCGGAAGGGCCCCACGGGGCGCCGGGCCGAGGCACGCAGTGTGTACAGAAAGGCGTTACATGCAGGTTGCGCCCCGCGCGCGTGGAGAAACGGGGGAAACAGGGAAGCCGGGGAGCAGGCGACGGCGAAGAGGGAGCAGCCAGTCGCTAAAAATGCTGACATGCCTTCTCCATTCATCACCCGCGCCAGGCCGGCGCCATTTTTGCAAAACCCGCGAGCTTCTTGATCCTGATATGCAAATAAGGCGAGTCGCAAGTTTGACCGTGAGCTTTCCTGCGCGCGGGAGCTGTGGTCTTGGTCTTTGCAGGGAGGTGCACGGGCAACTTGGATCAAGCTTTTAGCGGAAGACGGACACGGACAGTCCAAGAAGAGAGATCTATGACACTCTGGAATCCAAGTATGTGTCACACACTCGCAGGTGTGCGAGGATTCACTCGTACATTTTGTCCACTCAAACGTGTGTATATATCGTACGAAAATTCGCAAAGTCTGCGACATTCTCACTTGGGTTTCCAGTGCAGCACTGGAAAAACAACGGCAGGACAAAACACCCGTTTGTAGAGGTGTTGCTAGACCATTTTTGGACACAATCGTGCTTTTCTTAGGCACTTTAAGTTAGCCCTTTTTAAAGGCATGAGGTCCTACCTTTTTTTTCCAGTCGGAGTGATAAAACCTGCACTTACCATTCCTACAAAGAAGGAAGTCGTGTCAAGAAATTTTTCGTCTTGATACCCACCGGCTTTTATCACGGCTTCGACTATAGGTTGAAAAATTCGCCTAACCTTGTTCCTTCAAGTGCACCGCTGGATGTAAAATATGTATTCCTGTATTTTCTGGGTGCCAAGAAACAGGACCTGATTCGTCCAGCTCAGAAGCAGCCAGCGGGTCTAGAAAAGGGCGCACTAGCCCGCACTAGCCTGAATGTCACAGTAAAACTGGCGTCCTGTTTTTCAAGGTAGCTTTCTTGATTTTCAAGATTTTTTGAAAAAAGAAAAGGAAAAAAACAAGACTTGTCCGATGACGTCCTGAAAACCAAGACGATTTCCAAGACATATGCCCTTGGAATTTAAGTCGTCGTCTTGAAATTATTGCAGTTTTTCAAGACATCCTGAAAACCAAGAGCAACCGAGAGAAACCGTCTAAGTCTTGTTTTTTTCCGCAACCGCCTTGAAAACCACACTGTAAAAATAGTTTCTTGTATTTCAAGATCTGTCTTGGATGTCCATTGGTATTCTCCATAAGATCCAAGAAAGATCTTGAAATACAAGAAACTATTTTTACCGTGCAAGACGCCAGTTTTACCGTGGTCCTGCGAAGCCCTGGAGGTCCTGCAGGAGGTCCTGGACGCTTTGGTGGCCGGGACGGGTCGGGCTCGGGTTGCCCCCAGGCCCGCGTGCCCCGCTGCTAGATACAACGGAGATGCCTCTCCACCGGTAATGAACAAAGTTTAACCCGCTAACCGCGGGCCGCGCTCCACCACTGCCCTCTGGGGGTGGGGCAGTGCAGGGCGGGGCGGGGTGGGGCGGGGCGGGGCGGGTAGAGTGAGGTGCTCCTTTTCATTGGCTTTCAGTCTGGCCCCCAGGTCCATCGCGGTTTAATCCTCCATGCATCATCTTACCACTGCTTTGTCGTGGTCGTGAGCCCGCCCTGCTCTCCCCCAAGCTCGCCAGGCCTTTGCTGCTTCTACCCAAACAGATTCATCCAAGTTTTTCGAGTGTGCTGTAAATTTGTTTTTAGGAAAAAAAAAAAAAAAAAAAGTTCCCGTGCAGCTCGCGCGCCGCGTAAGGCACCTCTCACCAGCTCGCTATACCCTCTCTCTTTCTCTTCGCTTGAACCACCTCCCGGCTTCTCTCGCTCTCTTTGAAAAAGACCCGAAATAAGGCTCTCAGCGGTGTGTGTCTCTACTCTCTCCCTCTCTCTTTCCCTCGCTTGCTCTCTCTCTCTCTCTCTCTGACTCAGCTGCGCGCTCGCGCTCACTCTTGCCCTAGCGTTTGGCCGCGCATGTGGAATTTTAATGGGTTTTCTTGTCGGTGATGGGAAGCTGTTAGGAGCCGCTTACGTGGAGGCTTATCCGTCGCACTGTTACACTGTCACACATTCGCTGCATTTATCTCTGTTTGTAGTTATTCAAGACAGTGCAACTCTCGCTTTTCTGCTCCCACACTGCAAAATCAATAGGGCGAATGTCGCGCGCACTTTTTGGTGCGTGCATTTCCATTCGTAAACTTAAACAATGAAAGTTCGAATTTCCTTTGATATTCGACACATTTTTGGATGCAAGTGTGCGAATAATGCATTTTGAGCGAGGTACGCTTGTGCCTGCCTGATGGGCGGCGCCGAGTTGATTCGCCATCGCTGAGAGAGGCACTCGGTTTGCGTGAACCGGCGAGTACTACTTAGCCGCCACTCGCGGATGGAAGGACTTTGTGCGTGTGTTCGAAAATGCAGGGAAAATGAAGAACATAAGATCCAAAGCTCAACACCAAACCAGAAACCATAATGCGTCTAGAACCACACACCGATCACTCCAGAAATTATCTAAGGGGTATTTATTGATTGTGTGTAGCGCGCTATTCAAATGGTTTATACTGCGGTGTGTGTGCGTGTGTGTGCGTGTGTGTGCGTGCGTGCGTGTGTGTGTGTGTGTGTGTGTGTGTGCGCGCGCGCCTTGATGGGGTGCAAAGGTGTAATTGCTTTCGGCGTGCTCCGCCATCTGTCGCAGAACTACGCTGCAAGTAGAGGGTTCGCAACTCCCCTGGAGAGTCTAGCCCCGAACATGCACTTTCTTCTCTCCATTTCCTTGTGTTCGTGGGGCTGTGGCGACGCTGACCGAATCTTGATTATTTCAAACCGAGTGGAAGCGGTCGGGATTGCTTGTCCTGCCGTTCCATGCATACAATATCACCGCGCATTTGAGTGTTATTTCATTTCCAAGTCGAGACACACCGCCACGTATGTCACGGGGTGCTCTGGCACCCTGAAAACAATAAGCGTACAACCAAAAGTGTGTGTGTATGTCGCTCTTTTGTAGGTGTTAAAATATCCGGTTGTATTCTTGTCCGCGGAATTGCGATGTTCCCGAGTAGGAAACAACTCTGAATGTTTTGCACACACTGGAAACCCAAGTGTGTGAATGTGGTACACTTGTAGGTGTGCGAATGCCCATTCGTACACTTAAAGGTCCAGGTGTGTGAATTTCCAAGTAAAATTCACACCTTTACCCCCTTAAGTGTACGAATGAGCATTCGCACATCTACAAGTGTACGACATTCACACACTTGAATTTCCAGTGCACACGTAATTCAAAGAAACATTCGGAAAAATTCAAAAACCTCAGAAAACTATAGGAAAAGAATTCAGAAAAAAAAACAGGAACATTCACGAAAATTTATTAAACTTCACAGAATTTTTTTAAAAAAAAAAAACTCAAACAAAAATTCACAAAAAAAATTTCTCAAAACTCGCAAAAATACTCAATGTCTGTACACCAAAATCCAGAGTTGTTTCCCCCTCGGGTATTCCTAGTAATATTTGTTCACGTCTGTGATTGATTTCCTTTGAGCAAGCAGTGTGAGGCAGTCACACACTTAGGTTTCCAGTATAAGGGGAACGAAAATGTCTGCTCAGCACCAAGCAGGAAAAGAAACGAGTCAGGAGGAGTTAACGTAGCGTCAATGTACAAGACGTTAATTGGGATACGGCCGCGTCAGCTGAGCCCCCACGGGTCTTGTTGCCGTTTACACGTTTCTTGATCGGGAAATAAAGTCGCCGCAAGAAATACGACGAGAGACTTATGGATGTTCCCCGGCATTCCAACTAAATACCGAAAAACAAAGACGTCTGTCGAAACACACGGCGGGGTGCGATTTACTGCTGAGGATTTACGTGGAGAAAATAGACTGATGTCTATGTGAGCCGGAGAGAGAGAGAGAGAGACGGGGGACGGGGAGAGAGGAAGGGAGGGAGGGAGAGAGAGAGAGAAAAGAAGACGAGGGGGGCCAGGACGGACTAGAAAGGCTATGTGACGTGGCGGCGTTGCTCGGGGGAGATTTAGGTGCAGTTGTTGCTCTGAGAACAAAGGGAACGGGACTGAGCGACCTGTTAACTGGACTCACCCTTCTTTCTCTCCCATACCATACACACACACTAGTGCCCCTGCTGGTGCTCTCACCGAGGGGGCCTCAACTCACCCAAAATTGGTACACATGATTTCAAGATTTCACATGATTTCACATGATTACACCTCTCATAATTGAAAGAAATAATTCGTAAATAAAATGAAGCGTATTTTGAGCTTTATGAGCCCAAAATACGCACCCAAATCAATTTCTTTCGGCAATAGATCCACATTTTTTGACAATGATTTCGAAGACATCAGCGATTGTGTAGTGTACACGTGATTTCAGGAGCTATGAGGCCCCCTCGGCTCTGACTTACACCTCCGCCCGGGAGGTAGGCAAGATGCATGACGTTTCCCAGACGTGGCGGCTGCGGCTGCTGCTGCTAGATCCTGTTCGTCATGTGTGATGGGGACCTTGATTATCGTGTGCTCGTTCCGTTTGAACGCCCCGCCTCCACCTCTGCTCCGCGTCGACGCTCGGGTGCGTATGAGGTTGAGTTTCACGGGGGCGCCTGCTGCTGCTGCCGCCACGGCTAGGAACGAAAACCAGTGTCGAGGATGATTTAGCAGCGGCCCGCGCGGGTCCCGAGCCCCGCGGGGCCGGGTGTGCGTGTGCTTTGAAAGAAGAGCCCGCTAACTGCTGCGACTTTGTTCCAAATTAGTCACACGGCTCGCGGGTTCGTACAAACCACCAGACATTTGTATATATCTCTCCCGCGGCTGCGTAATTTTTATTTCGTGCTGCCACTGCACGCGCGTTTATCCCCTGCCGAGCTCCCGCGCGACTTCTCACCTTTCATTTCGTGTAGTGTTTGCTTTTTGGCGCGAAACGAAAAAGACAGAAATGAAAGTAGTGGTAAAAGGTTTACCGCTTCTCCGAGCGAGCCATGCACCACCGTACGTTATAAAGAGGAGGAGAGTACGTATGGGTGTGCCAGATGTGCGCCGTTCGGGTCCCCAGGTCGCTCTGCTGTCATCAAGACCATAACGAGTATGTGCTGCGCTCTGGCGGCCGAGGCCGCGCGCGCGTGTGTGTGTGTGTGATGGAGTGAGAGCGATGGAGAACGAGAAAATGGTAAGACCGTCACTGCGCGTTCTCACTCGCACACGAGCAACGAGATGGAGTTGGCTTATTATCGCTTTCGTCAATCTTGCTTACGAGTCCCACGCAGCTTTCACTATACATTCAAAAAAACACAAATTTTTCTGGTTTTCATTCATAATTTCCCTTGATTTTTCCAGTTGTTTTATATGTTTTATTTACGGTATTTTTCATGATTTTTCAGATTTTTCCTTGATTTTTTCTTATTTTTCTCGACTTTTTCTGACTTTTCTGTGCTAATTTATTTTTTAAAAGTGTGTATACCTCGGTGTATACTGACCCTTTTTTAAAAAAGTGAAGGGCCCCTCTCGGATTTATAATTAGAACGATGAGCTATGTACAGTGCGTGATGCTTCTGCATTGATCCATAAAAGTTAGCCCAAAGGACAACAACTCTAACCCTGTCCCCGTTCTCCGTCTCTGTTGCAGGTACGTGAGGTGGTGACCTCTGGCGGTGACGACGCGAAGCTCGACCCCGACCAATATCGGTGCGTTTTGACGTCGCGCGTGCCTCCCCCGCGGCTCGACCGACGTAGGGGTAGGGTAGGGTGCAGGGGAGGCCGGCGGAGGGGTGGAAACTGATTATTCCCAGGTCCAGCCGCACGTATCGAGGCTGAGAGAGAGACAGAGTGGGAGAGAGAGAAAGAGAGAGAGAGAGAGAGAGAGAGAGAGAGAGAGAGAGAGAGAGAGAGAGAGAGAGAGAGAGACTCTTTCCGTCGGGTGTTTGAACCCGCGCTGGCTGCGCGATGCAACGGTACACCGCTGCTCCCGGGGTGGGGCAGGACGACGGGCTGCTTGGCTGTCCTCGGGGGCAAGGTGGAACTGGAACATCGTCAGATTAAAGGGAGGGGGGAAGGGGCGGGAGGGGTCCCCTGGGAGCGTCGAGGGTGTAGAGAGTTGCCCTAGGCTGTGGTGTCTGTCTGTCAGTCTGCCCGTCCGTCCGTGCGTCCGTCTCCCCACCGTGCGTCCCTCCAGTAAGGAGTGACCGCCTAAGGACCGGATTACTTCTCATACTTGGCCCTCCCGCGCCTCCCCCGTGAGAGCCTCGACGGGGGAGGTGGTCCGGGGATGCCCCGGGGCTGTACTCGCCGTCTGTCTCTGTGTGTGTGTGTGTGTGTGTGTGTGTGAGTGTGCGTGTGTGTGTGTGTGGACAAGAGTTTGCTGATCTCTCCGTAAAACCCCATCATCTGCGCTTTGCAACATGACAGAGAGGCCTGGCCCGCCCGGGTTTCCCTTGATTGCTCAGGGGGTCGCGCGCGCGGCGCACGGCTAATACACTCACGCTGTAAGATTGTATGTAAATGCAGCGCACACAGCTCGCCGTGCGAGCGCGCCCGCTGCGAGCAGCGCCCTGGGGATGCGAGGGAAGGTCACCGGCCAAGTGTATACCAATATTCTTTTTTGTTTTGGGTGGTTAAGATGTGGTATTCCTGTGGAAGTTGGTTGAGATTATACCGTTATTGCTGCGATCATGCTCAAGGACGGGAGTGTTATGACTCTGTTCAACGTTGCAATACCTACGAGTTGTTTCTAAGTGGTCGAACGTTGGGCTTTTTCCTGCACCCTTATTCCGCGCGTTTGTTCTCGATTTTCCTAGTACATGATGTATTTCAGGACAATGCGCTTGTTCGGAGATTGTTTTTCTAGCCTTTGGGTCTAATGTCCCCAAATAACGAGCTGAATCCTTTGAAAAATATAATTAGAAAATCTTGTTAGTACACAAATTAATGACGAGAACGTTTAAAAGAAAATTGAGGAATGAAGTAGAATGAGAAATCAAGAAAATTGAGGAGTCAAGAATATTGAGGGTTCAAGAGCATTGAGGAATTAGGAATCAAGAACATGGGGGAACCAAGAACATTTACGGATCAAGAACATTGAGGAATCAAGAGCATTCAGGAATTAAAATTGAGGAATCAGGAACTGTGAGAAATCATAAGGACTGTTATAAATCAAAAATATTGACAAATCAAAGGCTCCTTTTAAGATGTGTTTCTTGGTCCAAGGTGCACGCACGCACGTCGGCGTCCGCGTGATGTCTCCCTGGCGCTGCTGTGTCTCGGGGGTTGGCGGTGGGTGGCGGCTGCAGATCGTGGTGGTTCCACGTTGATGAATCACCCGGTGGTCGCGATCGCCTCACGTCTCTCTCCCCCTCAGCACGTGCGACACCCCTGGGGTGACCACCACCACCAGGAGTGCCCAGGCTGGACCGGCCCGGCCCGGCTCGCCACGGCGCGGCCCGGCTGCAATGGGAAACTAATGTGTTTCGTGTCGCCCGGGCTCAGGCTGCGCGGCCCGGCGTCTGAGGTCCGCGTACTTGTCGCGGCAGGGGTTCAAATCTTGGGGGAGTTTTTATTTCACCTTTTTGTTGCTTTTATCCGCCATCGAATGGCTATGGCTATATCATAATCATGTTTTCATTTCCAACTGATTTTAGAAAATATTCCGAGATATATCGAGGGAAGTTGCATGTCAAATCTCGCACTAAAAATCGAAAGGTGATACGTCTCACCTTTAGGTTTGTATCACCCCAAAACGGGTGAGACGTTTTGTATCATCCAAAAAGAGGTGAGACAGGATTGTATCACCCCAAAACAGGTGAGACAGGTTCGTATCGGTCAAAAAAAGGTGAGCCAGGTTCTTATTGCCCGAAAAAAGAGGTTTGACAATGTGGGGCCTGCCTCACCTCTTTTTGGGCGATGCAAACCTCTCTCACCTCTTTTGGGGTGATATGCAAAACTGTCTCGCTCTGTGTTGGGTGATACAAACCTGCAACGCCTAACTTTGGTGATGTCACTGGAAAAACAAAGGTGTGACATAATACCTTTCAAAGGCACTACTGCAATAGCGCCCTTGGAAAGGCACTGTTTCACTAACGCCTCTAATAATAAGGCATTAGATAGCACCTTTGTCTTTCCAGTGGTGCCTCGCTGCCTCGCCAGCTGAGTTGCAGTTGCAGTGCATGGAAATGCAAAGTGCTTTTTATATGCAGTAGGTATATGTATAGTGTCACTATGACGTTAAAAAGCAAAATAATTTGGAAGGTGGCGAAAGATTTTTCAAAGCAAAGCACTGTGCTGAATTTGGGTTTCGAATCTGGAATAACGGTAACATGTGAGACGTAGCGGCGTTGTTTTGCTGTCGAGCTGGTAGTGTAGCGAAAGAAGCAGCGACTGGGCGCGATGGCGCCCGCCCGAGAGGCTTGGCTTCCGATCGCATGGTGACCCAGCTGGGAGGCAACATGCGTCCGCGTTCACAGAGTAATAAGTACTGCTCGAGGGGAGGGAGGCGGAGGAGGGTTGGCCAAGGTCCGAAGGGGTGAGAGAGCGAGAGAGAGAGAGAGAGAGAGAGAGAGGGAGAGAGAGAGAGAGAGAGAAGCGGACGGGGTGGAGCCGAGGTGAGGGTGAGGCCAGCTGTGCGTCCATCACGCTGGCCCGCCCCGCCCCGCCCCGCCTCCACAAGGAGCGCTGTAGCAGCACTCCTGATAAGAGATGGAAAACTCAAACGCGCTGTTGCCGGTGGGTCCAGTCGGCAATTTTTGCACGAACTTACAAGTGTCTGCGACGCTGGGACGCCGTGTGGCTGGCTGCTGTGACCAGAAAATGATGAATAATGTCTGGCGCTAAATGAGGTCATTTCAGCGATTGGCACAAAGCTTGGTTGCGTCAGGAATGAGCTTGTTCTTGCGTACTTCATATCGACCATGTGCATCAGGTGAAATTCCTTGCTGCGGTTCGCTTATTGTGTACCAGCTTAAACGTGCCAGTGTATTCTTCTGGCAGAAGTCGACTGTGAAATTTTCGTCGGCAGGCACTCGAATGAAAAGAAAAGGACACCTGCCCTAGAGTAGATTTTTTAAGTTTGTTTCTGGTGCGGTTGACCAGGTGCCACGACGCCAGACACGCATTTCCTTGAGCCCAGCAAGAACTTTACATAGTTTCCTAATGTTTTCTTGGAACATGCAAGTGCACGCGACGGAAATAGTGTCTTCTTCATGATTTTATTTAAGACCACGAATATGGGTTGGAGATGCATGTCGGCACTGATTTAGCCGTTGTTAACCACCACTGTAACGTTGGTATAGGGGATGCCATGCCATGAGGTCGCCCCACCTCGCGCGGGTCATCAAGACCGTCGAGCTCGAGGTCTCCTACCGCCGAGCACCTCCCGGCTGGCCCGGCCGGGCCCGCTGCACTTAGGCCCTGCGAGCAGCGATAGCCGCAATCGGCTTCCTGCCTCCTCGCCCCTCGAAACACAAGGAGGAAGTGAGACGGGGCTTATCAACCTGCTGGGGTCACTCACACGGGAGAGAGAGAGAGAGAGAGAGAGAGAGAGAGAGAGAGAGAGAGAGAGAGAGAGAGAGAAAAAGAGAGGGGAGGGAGAGAGAGGTGGGGGAGAAAGAGACTGTGCGTGTGTGCTTTACCCCACGATTTTCGAAATTGTGGGCGTTTACCATTATCAACGTATCAACGTATAACTCCCTCAAATTATCTCGACTTGACGGACCACTGTAAGGCTGGACTACTAGTAGCCTATGCACCCTCATTTCTCCAACAAAAGTCTGTATAGTTCATGACAAGGCCGCCGCCGGACTACCAGACTGTGATGGAGCTCGTGGTGGTATTTTAAAATTGGCGCGTCCACGGTAAAAACAATGTTTGTTTTTTTGAGGATAAAGGGAAAACTTTGAGGAGTTTCCGTAATTTGAGGGAAACCCCTCAGATTTTGAGGAAGGCTCCTCAAAAAATAAGGAAAATCTCCACAAATTTTGAGGAGACTTCCTGCTCAAAATCAAAGGAGTTTTCCTCAAAGTATCCAAGGTCCTCAACACGGCAAGAATAGTTTCTTGTATTTCAAGATCTGTCTTGGATGTCCATCCCTAACAGAAATTGAAAAGCCAAAATTGTCCCTTTTAAGTACCATAATTGTCCCTCTAATTTTTTAGGGACTTGGAGGGGATTTGGCACCTGCTCAAATCCCTCTGAAGTCCCTGCCCCCTAAAATCCCATCGAAGTTCCATTTGCGATCGCGATGCGTTTTTGACCAAATCGAAAAAGTGGTAAAGGAGGCCTCCTAGGTCGTTTTTAACACGTCAGATGGATTTCAGATGTTCAGAAACAATGAAGTGTATAGTATATATGTATACTTCATGCATGTTACATCCATGAACGGTGCTTTAAAACCGCCAGACAGCTATGCGACTAGGATTCAGCTTTAGAAACGCAGAGACCTCAGAGGGACCTCAGAGGGACCTCGCGAGGACTTTTGGCAAGTGGTAGCTACCAAATCCCAACTCCCCCAAATGACCGCTTTTGGGACCTCCACGGACTTCTGCCTTTGGACCCTCCGAGGGATTTCGCCTTTGGGACAATATTGGGACTTCGATTTTTGTTAGGGATTGGTATTCTCCATAAGATCCAAGAAAGATCTTGAAAAACAAGAAACTATTTTTACCGTGAAAGTTTTCCCTTTTTCCTCAAAATATCAGACATTGTTTTTACCGTGTCCAGCGCTGTGTAATGTTCCAAATGCCTCGCTCGCGCGCGCGATACCTTCCAAACTGACCATAGGCAACCCGCGGAGCACGCGGGGCAGCAGCAGTTGGCAACGCCGCGGCCCGCGGCCCGGGATAGGGGGATGGAGGGAGGGGGAGGCCCATCATAGCAGCCCGCCTGACGTGTGCCGGTGTGTGTGTATGGCCCTCAAGACCAGCCAACCCTCTCCCTCCCTACCTAGCCTTCCCTTTCTTTCTCTCTCTCTCTCTCCCGACCCTCCCGATCACGCGCTCTCCGTCTCTCTCTTTCTCTCCCCTCGGCGCACCCTCCTCTACCTCCGCCCACTCATATCTGCTACTTGCCAGACGCTCGGCGCCGGCCCGCTGGCCCGTACCTCCGGTGGGGTGTAATCAGTTGCAGCATGAGCAGCGGTCTCTCTCCCTCCCTCCACACATCTCTCTCTCTTTCTGTCTATCTCCTGGTATACGTTCAGGTGCGCTCGCTCACCCAAGAGTGCGTGAATGCTGTACACATGGAGCTGCGTGAATGACCATTCTTATAGTTGACAGTTCAAGTTCCTCCCAATGCCTAGATAGGGAAATAAAAGGGGGGAACAACAGAGAAGAAAATTGTCCAAGTGCGTCGAAGTTCGCACAGCGTGAAGAGAGCGACAGTATGCGAGGGGGAATTAATCTTGAATAGTGGAAAACAAGTGTCTTGAATTTTTGTGAAATATTTTTTTTTGAGTTTTTTTTTTTGCTAATTTTGCCTTAAATATTTCCTCAATTTTACCAATTTTTCTTTTCCATTTTTTCTCTGTGTTTTCCTGCAACACGAAATGTACACAAATTTCTGAGTTGATTGTTGATTCCCTTCCCCCTCGACACACTGGAAACCCAAGTGTGTGAATGTCACACACTTGTAGGTGTGCGAGGATTCATTCGCACACTTGGCCACTTAAACGTGCGAATTTTCCAAGGATATTCACACGTTTGAGTGGCCAAGTGTACGAATGAATCCTCGCACACCTACAAGTGTGGGACGTTCGTACACTTGGATTTCCAGAGCATTCTCGCACTTGGCTTTCCAGTGAAAAAGATGACCACCAGGCTGATGACAGCATCCATCTTCTTGGTGATGACGGTGAGGCTGCGGACCGATTGGGTGTCGGTGCGCGTGGGAGGCACGCCATTGGGCATCACCTGGCAGTGTCCTCCTCCCCCACCCCCGCGGCGCCCCCGCCCCCACCCCTACCTGTGTGTGCGCGCGCACAGTGTATCGACTGGGGGGGTTCTGTCTCTCCGGGGGGGCCTACCACCCCCTCCCAGCTCTCTCTCTCTCTCCCTCTCTCTTTCTCTGTACCACCTCTCTCCTCCCTCCCTCCCCCCTTCGAACCCCTCCGTACCACTCTGCGCCAATCGCTCTAAAAGCGGTAACCACTCTCGAGCTGTTTTCTGGTTGCGTGTCTGTTTCGGCGAGCTTTGCACGTGGTGACGTAGTTCAACCTCTCCCATTTTGCAAACCAAGCACACCTCTATTCGCATAGCTGCTGAGAGTAACTAAAATGCGATGGCGCAATCATTTTAAAAGTATCACATTTCCAAACTTCATTTTAATATTGTATTTATTAAAAAAAATTTTTTTTTCTTCATCGCGACTACGGTGGATCAGACCCGCACCGCCCCTCATTTTCAAGACTATTGTGCAGGCGGGAGGACCGTCGGCATTCCGGTCGGGGTAAATGAGGTATGAGACAAAAGATCGCTTTATAAGTTGCGACCTTTTTCCATGGCTGCGCTCGCTCCGTGCCGCCCCCCACCCTGCCCTGCCCTGCCCTGCCCTGCCCCCTTAGCTCCTGGAGCACAGGGCGGGGCGGGGTGGGGCGGTGGCCCCCCCAACCTGTCGCGGCCCCCGCACTACCCCCCCCCCTCTCCCCACCCCCACCCCCCTCCTCATCCTAATAAATATCGACTAGTCGCCCCCCTCTCCTCTCCCCCGCCGCCAGGGCGCGCTACTGTATTGCTGTATACCTTCCTTTCACGTCTGTGTCGGCGCACGGCCCCACCTTCTCTCTTTCCCCCCCCCCTCTCTCTCTCTCTCTCTCTCTCTCTCTCTCTCTCTCTCTCTCTCTCTCTCTCTCGCCCCCCTTTAGCTTCCTTCCTCGATCCTTTGCCAGTGCTCCTCTCATTTTCTCCTCTTTTGCGCTCTCTCAGACACAGCCCCTGTCCGCCTCTCTCTCTCTCTCTCTCTCTCTCTCTCTCTCTCTCTCTCTCTCTCTCTCTCTCTCTCTCTCTCTCTCTCTCTCTCTCTCTCTCGTATCGGCTCGGCCTGGTCCTTCGAATCAGCTGTCGGCCCTCACACAAGTACTGCGCTCGACAAATGGCCGCTGGTCCGAGAAAGCGAGGAGTGAAAAAAGAAAAAAAGAAAATTATAATAAAAAAATTCAAAGTGTATGAAAGTGAATGTATGAGTGTGACTGTGTGTGTGTGTGTGTGTGTGTGTGTGTGTGTGTGTGTGTGTGTCTGTCTGTCTGTCTGTCTGTCTGTCTGTCTGTCTGTCTGTCTGTCTGTCTGTCTGTCTGTTTGAACTTACGGTCAACGAACCTCTAAGCCGGCGGGTGCCTTGACCCCTGCGCCCGTGTGTCGCGGTGGCGCGAACGCGAAGCAACGCAAAGCAACGCGAAGCGCGCAAATTAGAATAGGGCAACATGGCCGCCTCCACCCCAGCGCGCTACCTCTCTCTCTCTCTCTCTCTCTCTCTCTCTCTCTCTCTCTCTCTCTCTCTCTCTCTCTCTCTCTCTCTCTCTCTCTCTCTCTCTCTCTCTCTCGCTCTCTCTCTCTCCTTCTGTTTCTGTCAACACCTCAAATCGATCAAACTCCAGTAGCAGCAGCAGCCACCGCCCCCTCGCCAACCCCCCTGCCTGCCCCTTCCCCCACCCGCAAGACTCCACCGGGGTTCCTAAACCCCCTCCAACCCCCTCTCACCCCCTGCGTAACCCCTTTCGCCGCACGAGTCTCAACGGAGCACAACCCTTTCCCGTCCCCTTAGGTGGCGGGCGCGGCATCTCCCCACTCTCTCTTTTCCCTCTCTCTCCTCTGTCCCTTACTGTCATCCTCTCTCTCTCCTTCTCTCCCTCTCTCCCTCCCCCCTCCTCCTTTTCCGCTCCCTCGTACTCGCTTTCTATCCGTGAGCCTCTACGGTAAGCCGGAAAGCCCCTGGAGAAGAAAGTAGTCACACACTCTCTTTTCATTTACTAAAGTAAGATGGTGACTTCTTTCCGTGCGGGTGTTCCCAAAACGCACTCCGTAACAGAGAAAGTAAGTTTCACTTTTTAGTTTCCTCCACATTTCTTTGCACATTCTCGCCCCATCTTGTACTTTTTTGACCCCGCAGTGTACGTTACGTTGAGGCTACACGGCTTTCGTGGAAGGAAATTGGTGGGAAATCGAGGTCAGTAGTAGAGATCAGCGCAGGAAGAGAGTATGTTGACAGCGCTCGTAAATGAATTTCCTTCCCTCTCTCTCTCTCTCTCTCTCTCTCTCTCTCTCTCTCTCTCTCTCTCTCTCTCTCCTCTCTCTCTCTCTCTCTCTCTCTCTCTCTCGAACTCTCTCTAGCAAATGGCGCGTGTGAATCGTCGCGTCCTATTGCTGTTGAGTGATTCGCCGCTCGCTTGGCGTACATTTCATTTCGTTTTCGGTCGCAAGAGCACTAGAGCGCTTGAGCCGCTCGGGACGGTTTTACTCCTTCGCTCGCCGCATGTCCATCAGCGTAGCGTCGCCTGCGACAGGATTTCTTCAAACACGTTGAGCGCCGCTTGAAGTAAAAGTCATCAGCATTGACTTTTGCCGTCCGTATTTGTAAATACGCTTTCCTCCTTCTCCGAAGATCTGGTTTTACAGGTGAATTTGTGAAACATTCTGTCCTATGTGCATCTGCTCTAGAGCTTCCGCCCCTTAGGCGCCCTCACACTGGAATTGCAACATGTGTATAACACTCACGTGTTACAGGACAGGTGAGTGAATTCTCGCGCTCACCTGTAGGTGCTATAAACATACTTTTCATTGGTAATCGATAATCGTGTTTATGTACGCCCTTTTGACAACCGACTAAATGAGGACCCGTCGATTACAGTTTAAAAAATGGCACTAACTCAATCTTCACACTTAGACTCAAGACTCGTCCTTTTATTATAATCTATCTCACTAAATATTTGAATGAGCACTCTAAACTTTCTACAAATAAATTTTTCGTAGAATACAAAGAATTCTGTGCAACCGTGATATACACGAAATTTTCTTGTATTACAAAAAGTTTTTCTTTATACTAGACAAGGAATTTTCATTGTATTACAAAGATTTTTGTATTACGGTTGCACAGCATTATTTCTTCGAAATACAAGCTATTTTCTCAAGTTAAGAGTGTGAAAACCACCCAGTTCGTGCCAACTACCTGCGCGCACACCGCGCCTTCCACCACACTGTAAATCGAGGAGTGAGAAATCTCGCTGTCAGGAGAGCGAGATTGGTGACCCAAATTTTGTCGCTCCTGGGTAGTGATATTATTAAATATCACTCCTTTTGAGTCGCTTCGATGACTCAAAACGAGCGATATCAAGTGATCTCGCTCGATTTGAGTGAGGCTTATCACTCCAAATGAGCGATATAGAATTTCCTCACTCCTTTAGGGCGACGTTATATGCCTCGCTCAATTTCAGTCAGAAACATGACTCTCAGATTTACAGTGCAGCCGAGGCGCCCCCCCGCCGCGTCGACCAATGGGGTGGTGGCGATTAAAACTCCCCGGTGCGCCATTGATCGGCGGGTGGCAGCCCTGGCGGCGGCAGGCAGGCGGGCCAGGTGAGTCCCGACCAATGGCGTCCCGTCCCCGGGCCGGTGCGCGCGGGGCCGGGCCGGCCGGGCCGGGCGCCTTGCTCCGGGCGCCGCCCGCTCCAACCCCACCTCCGGCGTGCGCACGCGCGCGGCCCCGCGCGGCCCCGCCGCCCAGGTGCGGCTCAGGTGGGGCAGGTGGAGGGGGTACGGGGGCCCGCCAGGCCCGCCGCGCGGCGCCCAACCCGCCCGCGGGGGAGGGGCCTGCCTGCCTGGCCCGGGCCACGGGGCCTGCGTGACCCCGGCGGCGGGGCGGGGCACAAGGCTTGGGCATTAGGGCACTGCCAGCACTGCAAATGCAAGACTGACAAGGGAACCCCGCCAAGTGTAAATTCCAGATTTCAATATAAGACTTTGGGAAATCGTACACCTCATTGTCTCTGATTCGGCTGCATCAAAATTTCCTGCTCAATTTCACATTTAATTTTACCCTATATACGTACGGGCCGGGGTAAAATAAAGAATTTGTCCATTTTAGTCTAAAATCCACTCTAGCGCTCAAGAGGTACAAGATACGTCAAAAGGGACGAAATTTTCGTCCAAAGGATCGCAACTCGCCGAGTTACCCAGTGACGACTCCCCATATGCATGTACCGGTAAGCAGGAAGTCGATTTTATTG
The DNA here is from genome assembly GCA_029379305.1 of Frankliniella fusca. NCBI lineage: Eukaryota > Metazoa > Arthropoda > Insecta > Thysanoptera > Thripidae > Frankliniella > Frankliniella fusca. The sequence continues at coordinate 119,450 of JAHWGI010000143.1, forward strand.
CTTTTATAGCATGAAAGCCCCCTAGATATGAAATTGAGCAGCAAGTTTTGATGTGGCTGAGGTAGACACATAAAGGCCTTCAACTTCTCAAAGTTTCATTAAAATCGTGAATTTACACTTGGCGGGGTTCCCTTGTGAGATGTCTCATCAGAAAGGAGCGAGATTTTTCCTCTTGCCCCATTTAAGTGAGACTTCCGGAACCTAGCTCTTATTGAGAAAGAATTATCAAAATCACTCAAATTAAGTGAGATAAAGGATAAAAATCCTCACTCAAAAAGGGCGAGGTTTCCCCATCCTCGCTCAAATACGGAGAGATTTTTGGAGTCTGTTGCTTTAATTGTGCGAGAAAACCAAATCTCGCTCTCGAAGAGTGAGAGAAAATTTCTCGCTCTCCTGCGGGCGAGAATCCTCGCTCTGGTATTTACTGTGAGGAGCAGTGTTTCCCAGAAAGGTGTGGCAATACGTCGAGGGGCGGCCAGCTCGTGTATTTCTGTGTATACACATACACTTACTTTGAATCTCTTGTATTTCTCTTGTATTTTTTGGTATTTTTCATGCATGTTTTGGGGATTTTTCACGTATTTTTGATAAGTTTTGTACGCCTTTCTTGAAGCGCACGGAGTCCGTACGCCCTCCTCATTCAAGCTTACAAGAGCAAGAGCTATAATGTAAATATCAAGACAGAAATGAAGGACAACCGAAATAAGTTATTTGATCAATGTTAAGCAAAACTGTACAAAGGGGAATTAAAGAAAAATGTATAAACTGATGCAGCAACCTGCTACTCAATTAGGCCCATGTTGATTTTTTCCCATCAGCGAGAAAATAAAAGCGCAGTTTGTCACAAGCATCGAGTCACTGCGCTGCTTTCACTCGTAGCAGCGCATCGCCTATAGACCTGCTGTGTGACGTTTGTGTTGTGTGCGTGCGTGTGTGTGTGCGTGCGTGCGTTCGTACGTGTGTGTGTTTTACGATGGACCTAGCGGCCTGCTAGCTCAGCGTCACAACTCAAACCTTGCCCGCGCGCCGCCGCGCTGCCAGGAGTCCCAATAACACCGCAATAATACGCCGCTTTGGAGGCCTACACATGGATACGCCCACCTCCTGCCTGAACTCCTCGCTCGCGCCGCGCCGTTAAACCTACCCGAAACTTTCCATTCCATATCACTCTGCTGCGACTGAGCAGGTGGCCGTCCGTGACCCTTTGGCAGCCCCGCGCAGCCCCGCGCAGCCCCGCGCAGCCCCGCGCAGCCCCGCGCAGCCCCGCGCAGCCCCGCGCAGCCCCGCGCAGCCCCGCGCAGCCCCGCGCAGCCCCGCGCAGCCCCGCGCAGCCCCGCGCAGCCCTGCGCAGCCCCGCGCAGCCCCGCGCAGCCCCGCGCAGCCCCGCGCAGCCCCGCGCAGCCCCGCGCAGCCCCGCGCAGCCCCGCGCAGCCCCGCGCAGCCCCGCGCAGCCCCGCGCAGCCCCGCGCAGCCCTGCGCAGCCCCGCGCAGCCCCGCGCAGCCCCGCGCAGCCCCGCCCAGCCCCCCCGACCATTACGGCCGCGGGGCTCCGCGCGCGAGCAGCACAAGCACGTCTTTGTTCAGCACTAACGAGATTGGGAGTGATGTCGCATGCGCCGCTACTCGTGTGTGTGTGTGTGTGTGTGTGTGTGCGTGTGTGTGTGTGTGTGCCTGTGTGTGTGTGTGTGTCTGTGTGTTTTTTCGACAGGAACTACACCTCGGGCGGGCGCGGGACGCGTACGTACAAGGCACCGCCTGTCCTTTTGCTTCCCGTCGGGGAGAGTCGAGAAGCTGTAGGCGCTCAGGCGCGGATGGGATGGGATACACCGGGACCGGGCGGGCGTGCCACTAGCGTGCCGCGTGCGGCCCGAGCAAAAAATTCTCAGAAACTGTGATGTTTTGAAGGATTCGGGTTGATGAAGATAGATAAAAGGATGAGCCCCCCCCTCTCCCCCCCCCCTTTTTCCGTCCACCGCCCCGCTCTCCGCCGCTTGCTTGCGCCGCCGCCGCCGCCGGAAACAATCGGCCCGGCTCGTAAAATTCTCCTCCCTTCCCGAACAAAGTCACCTCCAGCCGGACATAAGTGATTTTCCTGCCGACCTGCAGACACTTTTTTCACGTCGCGAATAAATAAAAGGCGGAGGGAAAGGGAAAGAGGGAGGGAGGAAGATAAAAGTTGGGGGAAAAATTGGAGGGAAATCACAGCGAGCGTGGGCGTTTTGTTTACACGGACCCACACCGGTGGCGCGCGGGGCGGCGGCGGGGCATGGGGGCGTGTTTGCCTTTTTGTCTTCCAATTTTTTTTGTGCTCTTTCTTTTTCTTCATCTTCGTCGTCCACCTTGTCCACGTCTTGTCCCATCTTGACGGACAAGTGAAATGAGGTGGAAAATTGTATCTGGTCCCCTGAGCGCCCGTGTCAACCTCCTCCTCTCCTCCGCCTTCGTCCTTCGTCTCCGCCGCGGCCCACCCGACCCCGCCTTAAAGTAGGACAATTCAGGATGCATTGGATCACGACGTGGTGTGAGGGGGAGAGAGAGAGAGAGAGAGAGAGAGAGAGAGAGAGAGAGAGAGAGAGAGAGAGAGAGAGAGAGAGAGAGAGAGAGAAAGTGAAGAGAGAGAAAGTGAAGAGAGAGGGAAGAATGAGAGGAAATAGGGAAGGGAGAGGGGAATAATAAAAAGGGAACAGAGAATAGGAGGGAATAAGAGAAAGGATGTCGAAGAGAGAGAGAGAGAGAGTAACGTGTATAGTTCTGGTGTTGATAATGGCGTCTGCGTTAATCTGTGCCCCGAGTTGTTGTGTGTTGTTATCGGCCGAGACTTCTGCTTCTCCTTGTATTCTCCGATAATAAGCCTGCACCTTCCCACACATATTTTATTCATAAGCGTGATTTGTTTTTATGTACTTCTTGCCAGCTTATCTCATACCACACTCCTTTACCCGCCGCCGTGTTTGCCTCCAACTTTGTTTCACTTTTATCACGGACCCAAACTTTTTTCTGCCTTCTTTGCGCCTCTGCGTGTCTCTCTCTCTCTTTCTCTCCCCCTTTAGCTCGTCCACTATGTGTGTCTGTGTGTATCTCTGTCCCTCCTGATCTTGTAGTGTGGTGGGAATCAAGTCGTATCTCTTGGAACTTGGTGCGTCGTTCGTGGTGCAGGCAGTAGTTGGCGGTGTTTGTGATCACCAAGGCACACTCCGCCTCATATTACATTATTTAACGCAAGATGACCTCCGCAGGTTTTCCACATTTTCACTGTAATAATCTAAAGTGTTCAACTTGCACACACACACCGACGAGTGTTGTACAGTGTTACTTTTTGATGCTTAGAAAGCCCTTCAATTTTATTTGGGGCCTCGAGTGTTAGACAGGTTGATCATCAGAACTTGTTCAGCTTATTTTTTGTGACACTCTGTCCCCAAAGAAATTTCTGGCGATTTCAACATCAAAAAGTGGTCGCAGCCCTGTATTCAAAACTCGTGTAAATTTGTGTCGTTCGAACACTTAATATAAAAGTGTTCGCGAGAAAGAAAATAAGAGGGCAGGGAGGGGGGGCATAATCATTTGCTTGCCTGCTATTTAAAGATGGGGGAACGTCTTTGCGCTGGAGCGTGAAGGCCGACCTTTCTCCTTCCAACACAAACAAAATTTCGATCACCTCCGATTTGCGAGTTTGACGGGCCTGACCGCCAGTCAATGAATAAAAAATTAGATGCATAATCTGGAGGGCGCGCGTCGCGGAGGGTCGGGCGAACCGACAGCAGGCGGGCGGGAGGGCAAACGCAACATTAAAATTGAAAAAACACTTCATCCCCCAAAAGACATGTTATTTTTAACTGTATTGGTATTTTGTAGCTTAGTCACCGAAAAGTAAACAGCGAAAAATTCTTCCAATACGTGCGACAAGTATTTAGCTATCATCTTTGCAAAGCGTATATGGACTTCTTCATCAAAGTACGGAATGATTTTCTTGTGGAAAAAAATACATTGTAGTAACTTCTTGAAGACTTCAGATTTGCCGTGTTGTTTTTTCCCCAACTTTTGGGAAACCTGGACGCCATGTTTACCGTGAAGCCTCGGAAAGTACTGTAAGTCCTTGCCATGTTATGACCATTGAGCCTATATGACAGACTAACGACCTATATTTAGGGTACAACGCGCCGTACGACCTGCGCCCTACCCACCCAGGGGTCCCGGAGTTAGAGTGTGTGCGTGTGTGTGTTACTGTGCTGGGTTCCTTGCATTCCCCAGACCCGCGGGGTCCCGCCCCGCCCCGCCCCGCCCGGTCGGCAGTCAGCTCAGGCAGGCAGGCAGGCAGGAAGCCTGGCTCGCACGGTGCAGGAATCGGCACCAAATCAATCTTGGAAGTCTGGAATTCCTGGCCTGGCTCCGTTGTTCGGCTCCGGGGGGGCCTCTCTCGCCAGTTGGACTGCTCCAGAGGTGTGGGCGGGGCGGGGCGGGGCGGGGCGGGGCGGGGCGGGGCGGGGCGGGGCGGGGCGGGGCGGGGCGGGGCGGGGCGGGGCGGGGCGGGGCGAGCCAGGGCGCCGACTGTGAAAAACGGTGTGTACTGCTCCCGGCGTGTTTCTCCGGCACAGCAGGCGCGCGCGGCGTGCAGTGAGAGAGAGAGAGAGAGAGAGAGCGAGAGGGGAAATGGGGGGGGGGGGAGAGCGAGGGGGAGAGCCGGAGAGAATACCACCACTGGCACTACTGAAAACGTGCACAAAAATCGCCGAAACCCTTTTAGTCTTTTGCTTGTGGTGGTGGCGGCGTGGTGGTGTATATGGGGCGCCTGGCGGGCGCGCGGTAGGCAACCCACCGGACGGGCGGGTGGAGCGGGAGGCCCAGCCAGCCCCTGGGTGGACGGTGGAGTGTGGGCCTTGCGATGGTGTTTGCAATCGGTCGGATTTGCTGTCTCTCTCGCCCTCATGCGTGTCAAGTGAGAAGGAGAGCGACGAAATAAGACAAGTCGGGTGCAGTCAGTATCCTACCGATGATTGCAAACACTACCTTGCGAGGCGATACCGCCGGACTAGGCGCGTGGGACATCCCTATAGCGGTCGCGAACGACGTATTCGCCCGGCGGTGCTGAGTGTAATTATCCGAGGGGCGCAATTACCGTAATTTGGTGCTTGGGGCGCTAGCTCTCCCCCCCCCCTTCCACCCTACCCCCCCCCCTCCTCATCCCTCAGCCCCCTCGGATAGTGCTTGGCGCGTTTTTGCGCGAGGAAGGCCTACACTACCCTGGCCGAAGGTCGGTTTCACCATCCAGAAACGGGAAGGTGGAGAGCTAGGGGGGTTGAGGGGGGGAGGGGGGGGTGAGCGGGCTAGAAGGGGGACGGCGAGAGAGGAGGTGGTAGTTTCTTGGTGTTGCCGCCGTGCTCGCAGGAGGACCTTCGGACCCACCGCTCTCGCCTCCCGCCTCCACTATTCTCTCTCTCTCTCTCTCTCTCTCTCTCTCTCTCTCTCTCTCTCTCTCTCTCTCTCTCTCTCTCTCTCTCTCTTAGGCTAGCTCGCTCTCCCTTCCACGGCGTGCCCCTGTTTCCAGAGAGCGCACGAGTTCGCAGCAGAAGGATACAAATGGGAGTGTTTCTTTTGCATGGGGACCCCGGCCCCTCCCCTCCTGACCCCCCCCCCCCCCCCCCCCTGCAAAAGTCCGCAAGGAGGCCGCCGCCGGTGGGCTACGGAGACGTGAGCCCCGCGAGAGAGAGAGAGAGAGAGAGAGAGAGAGAGAGAGAGAGAGAGAGAGAGAGAGAGAGAGAGAGGGTTGGGGAGGGTGGGAAGGTGGGGGGGTAGTAACCTCTGGGAGCCCAGGGGTGGAAGTGGGCCCGGGAGAGACAGGCGCGATAGGTGGGGAGGGGAGAGAGAGAGGAGAGACCGGGAGCGAGAGAGAGAGAGAGAGAGAGAGGGAGAGGGATGGGCGGGGGGCGTGGCCTGGAGCGAGGCGGGAGAGCTGCGGAGAGGAGGAAGGCGGAGGAGGATCCAGGGAGGTATTGGACGGGGAGCAGGTTGCTCTGGCCTGGAGCGAGGCATTTGTTTGGCAGCCGCACGTACACTCACAAAAAAAAAAATTCTAACGCTAACGCGTTAAACGGCCCCCTAGGTTTTAAAACTTGTCACAAAATGAGAAAGAACTAACGTCAGAACTGTATCAAGAGTATTGAGAACTTGCAATAAACACTGGAGATACTTTTACATTATGCCTTAAATCGCACTCATGGAATATTATCAAACTCCCAAAACTCACCTTTAATTTTTTGAGAACATTTTAGACTACAGAAAAATAGACACAAGGTCGTGCTTAGGTCATTGTTTATTTAAAGTAAATGCTTCCCAAAGCTTTGAGCTGAGAAATGAGCGAACCAAAATAATACTGTATATATGAAGCGGGGAGCATAGCCGCTGCTGCTAGCTCCGCTCACGCGGCGAGGGTATTGTTGCCTAGCTACACATTCTGCGCATTGAATTGGAAATTATTCAGATCTGGTAAGACAGTTGATGATCAGACCCAGCTTCAAAATTTTCTATTTTTTTGATTTATTTTTCATGATAATTTTATTAGAATGTCTTCGGTAAAATTGGCTGTGCTCATGAGAATCCATTGTTGAGAAAAATAAAAAAACTTTCTGGCGAAATGAAGAAGGCTCCCCTATGGGGGGCCTAAAAAAAGACTGGGGAAAAAAAAACGGCAGAAGCACCAAAGGAAACTGTTCAACAGCTCGCTTTAAGGCCGTAGGAGCAGCTCGCTACTCTGAGAATGGCTGCGTTTTAATCGACTCGGTGGCGTCCGAGGAGTGCTTTACGGGGTGCGGGTGGGTGCGGGGGAGGCATTGTCTGGAAGTGCATAATAGGAATGTCGGCGACGGCTGGGACGAGGCCTGCCCAGGCCTTCCTCGGAGCTCTGAGCAGAGCGAGCTGCGAGCTGGCCCGGCAGTTTGGTCGAAACGTATGAACTCCAAAAAGCGTGGAAATTGTCCTAGAACTTTCATTCTTTTTTTTATGGGAACCGCGAAAATCTATAAAAAACGATTCTGTTGACAGTTCTGCTCTTCGAACGCCGGGAGAGGCTGTACAGCGAACGCTTACGAAAGAAAGGATAGGTCGACTACCTGTGGTTGGGTCCAGCAACCCTCGCCGGCTGGGCCCGGCTGCCCGGCTCGAGGACTGGAGACCCGAACTCAATGGGGCCATTTGGTGGTGGAGTAGCGTAGCGGAGATGAATAGAGTCTGACTTTGGACAACTACAATTTTTGGAATGGTTCAAATCATGGTCAAATTTTGATCTGAGCATCAATTCACACGCACCACTATGATTATCCATTTCTGGCGGTTTCAGAGAAAAAAAAGTTGACGTTCATATCATGTTTTTTACTGTACCCAATCAAATATCGGTTGAAAAATTAAAACGACAAACAGAAATACCATTTTACAGTACTGGCCTTGTCCATTCTTCCAAAAAATTATGAATGCAAATTTGAGATTATCACAGATCGAAGAAACACAGACAAAATTTAAATCACAGACGTATATACATGTATACCACAGTCTAGTAAACTCACTCCACTCACTCACTCACTCACTCACTCACTCACTCACTCACTCACTCACTCACTCACTCACTCACTCACTATCCAAACCATTCCAAAACATTCAGCAAGGGAACGTGAAGTCTCGGGGTCACATTGAACATGCGTAAGCACGGGCAGGACTCTTTACCTAAGCTTTTCAAAAATTCCAGGAGTGCTGCGATGTCTGGTTTTTGAGATTGGAGCTCGCGAAAAAACGAAGTAAATCATAAGCTGCGATTTTTGGTGTTATTTACCTGTTTCCTAGAAAGTATGCGACCTACCTCAAATTGGGTATCATTTTTATCGCAAGAAAGCGAGCCTGTCAAATAACGTTATCATTTTTCAGTATATTTAATCAGTATATTTAAATCTCAAATACTGTATTTGACCGTCTGCAGAGTGTTGATGGATCCGGAACTAATTGCACAGCGGGGCCCACAATGGCTCGACCCAGACCGTCCCTCCGGCTTGGGCCGGCCCGGGCCGGCGGCCGGCCCAGACCCGCCCGGCCCGGCAGGCCTCTACCTACTGTGCGAGAGAGATTGAGAGCTCCGGAGTCTCCTGTCTCTTTCTAATGATGAGGGAACTGCCGAAACATGCCCTCTTAGGGAGCACGGTTTAGACGTACGAAATTTTCTAGATTTTTTCTGACAGCAGACTGTGATGGAGGAAAGATGGATCTAGTGCCTAACATAAATCTCATTCTTGAGAAATGTATGGTCATCCCGCAAAAAGCATTCAAACTAAGGCTATGTTCAAGGCATTCCAGGAGGGAACCTGGAATCTCCAGGTTACTTGAAATAGCGTTAGGCACTAGCCGGACTCTTTATCTACAATTCCCCCAAAACCCGGGAGTTCTGCGACGTCTGGTTCTCGAGATCCGTGCTCTCTAATGAACCTCAAATTTGGCTCTCAGAGGGTGCCTGCTCCTACGGCCTTAAGTTTGGCTAGAGCCCTACATATGACGAGCATCATCCTATTCAAGCAGTTTTGGGGAATGAAGGCTTAAGGTGTTGGTTTTTTTTTCTCCCCTCTTTTTTTTTTAACCCTTGGGGGATGCAATTCTTGGTGAAATGATATGCACCCTGTGCCGGATTGAAAGGGATGCTGAGGGGATGTGCGGCCCGGGCGGGGCGGCGCGGGGCGCCTTGCCTCACCACCATTAGACGGCACCGGTGTAAGCCCCGGCGAGTCCCGCCCCGCCCCGCCCCGCCCCGCCCCGCCGGGGTCCCCCGCGGGCCGCGACCAACATTTGTCTTCTGTCAGGCGCCGGGCGCCCACACCTTGCGACAGGCCGGCCCCGCCGGGGGCACTACTGCTGCCAGCGCGGCCCTCCTGCACTGAAAACCCAACAGTGAGCACTGCACACTGTATATAAAGCGTGCATGGCATGCACGCTGTATAAACAGTGTGCACGGTATGCTCACTGTTTATAACGTGTGCACGGCCATGCTCACTGTAGGTAATGTGTGCATGGCAATGCTCACTGTACAAAATGTGAGCAATGCTCACTGTTGGGTACGCAGGAAGCATCACCATGCGCACGTTGAGTTGCAATGCTATGTTGAAGATTTAGTGAGCATTACCATGCACACATTACATACAGTGAGCATGTCCATGCACACGTTTTCTACAGTGAGCATATCATGTACACTTTATATACAGCGCGCATGCCATGCACGCTTTACATACAGTGTGCAATGCTCACTGTTGGGTTTTCAGTGTGTGGGGCCCTGCGGCCCTGCGGCCCTGCGGCCCTGCGGCCCTGCGCGCGCTGCGGAGGGATTCGATTGTGGCTGCTGTACGCGCGGGAAGTGTTGAGGGCGCCGCTCACAAATCGCTACGCGCGAGGGTGGTGCTGGTGCACTGCACCTCGAAAAATGAAAAGTTGGAAGGACCACACGGCGAGTTTACTTACGCACTAAATGGAAAGCGAGGGGGAAATAACCTCGGACTTTGGTGTACACTTACTAATTTAATAACTTCAAGCCAATTCAACCTAATTCAAATCTAATTTGAATTCAATTCAAGCCAATTCAAGCCAATCCAAACCAAACCTTCAACCAATTCAAGCCAATTCAAACCTAATTCAAGCCAATTCACACAGTAATTCAGTCCAATTTATAGGCAATTCAAGGCAATTCACATCCAATTCACGAAATTTGTAAACCAAATTCAGCGGTTCTTTCCCCCTCGATGGAAAGGGACAATTTTGTGTAATTTGGGACGGTTTATTGTAATATTTCGGATGCAAATTGTCTCAATTTAGTGAGACAATTTGTCACAAGAAAATGATGTGTACAAAACGCAACATTTTCTCGGACAAAATTGTCCTTCATCATTTTATTTAGAGTATATAAAAAGAAAAAAAAATGATTTAGTCTTGAGGGAAAAAAAAATGTAAACTTGGAAGCATATCTAAAAATCTTCAATCTTATTGTTACGAAATTTTGCATTTGCTACAAAAAAAAAAATATTGGTTTATAAACTTTCACAACACTGATGCGTTCTTTTTTTATTTTTACTGAAACAACTTTTTGCTTTGTATAATTACAAATGTTTGTTGAATTTTGACTCGTTGTCGTTAACCTGGCATTAATTGTCGTGAACTTGATAATAAATTTGTCACGATTGTAAAGGTAAAGACAACAGTATTGTGGTTAAGGTCAATGAAAATTATGACTACTTCAGCCGCTGTCTCAACCGTAATGGTTGTCCCTAAGCTAACGGAGCTAACTATACCTAAACATATTCTTTGTACCTGACCTGGAACACTCGTGCATCCTCCGCTTCGACGCAACCAGTTGTGCCACAAATTGCGAACCCGAGTGCGTGAATGCTATCACATTTGCGGGTGTGCGAATTTTCATCCGGCCCGCCACGTTTGTAAAATCCCTAAGAGCGACCCTCGCACTCTTGATTTTCCAGTGTATTACGTGCTGTGCTGAGACTCTTTTTACCTATGCTGACGTGTTCTTTCCACCGCCCCCTGAAGTCTGGACGGCATCAGGAGCCGAATGAAGACAAGTGACGGTGACCCTGCAGCCCGCCCCGCCCCGCCCCGCCCCGCCCCGCCCCGCCTCTCCGCGCCGCCCCACGCCCCGCCGCGCCTCCATCAATTCCTGTTACCGGTCCCCTAGTTAAGTGAAAGTGTACCACGCTGACGAGGAAGGAGGTGCTTGCTGGCTGACGGTCACCTTGGCGACACTTTAGGGAGGACACTGGAAAGAAAAAAGAAAAACAGAAAAAGAAAAGCAGAAGGCGCTTTGCTCGAACAATCTATCTACGTCAGAAACTAGGACTAAGACTGAAAACTTGTAGCAAAGAGCGAGGGTTTACCTGATTGACACTTCCATTTTCACGTAGAGGCAGAAACAATCAGACGCTCACAAAAAAAAAGTGTTAACGCTAAAGTCAGAGCAGATGACTTTTACTTATGGCTTTGAACTCACAACTCTGTACGTCTATCTTATTAGGCAACTGCTTTTCAACTTTAACTTTCCAATGCTTTATTCTGGACAACTTTTACTTTCACAACTTAAGCTGCTGATACTAACGTATCATGCTTAAAAAAAGAGAGAAAATTGATAATTGTTTGAGATTAATTTTTTAAATAGTCGAGAATATATTTTTTTCCTACCTCCACAGGCGTGCGACGAATGCGCTCTATAGGTAGGGGTGGGCCAGTCCTGGCCAGCGCAGGGGGCCGACCGAAACCGCAGTCCACGCGCCGGGCCGCCCCTCAAACTGACTGCAATGAATTGCAGCAATATCGCGGCCGAATGGCCAGCCAGGCAGCACGCGCGCACGCTCTCTCTCTCTCTCTCTCTCTCTCTCTCTCTCTCTCTCTCTCTCTCTCTGCCTCTCTCTCACACTCACGCACTCAGCGCCCTCACCGTGTGTAGACCTATACAGCATAACACGTGCGTTTTCGGTTGTGTTTCTGTGTTCAGTGCTGGCCTAGGCTGTGTGTGTTTCCAGAGGCAGTTGACGAGAGGTCCGTTGTGACTTGATTCTCGCGCAGCCCGACTCCTGGTGTTGGGTAGTCCAGGGCAGGGGCAGGTCTCGCCTGTTCTCCGGCCCCGCTACGACTAGTGCTGTTTGAACTTCAAACAAAGCCCGGGCTTCATTTGGACGGCGCGCGCGGCGCACGGCGAGAGGGGCGGGAGGAAAGTTTAGGTCGCCCCTGACCCCCTGCCTTTCTCACCTCTGTCACCACTCTCTCCGTCTCTCTCTCTCTCTCTCTCTCTCTCTCTCTCTCTCTCTCTCTCTCTCTCTCTCTCTCTCACACACACACACACACACACACACACAGATACTCTCTCTCTCTCTCTCTCTCTCTCTCTCTCTCTCTGCCTCTCTCTCACACTCACGCACTCAGCGCCCTCACCGTGTGTAGACCTATATAGCTTAACACGTGCGTTTTCGGTTGTGTTTCTGTGTTCAGTGCTGGCCTAGGCTGTGTGTGTTTCCAGAGGCAGTTGACGAGAGGTCCGTTGTGACTTGATTCTCGCGCAGCCCGACTCCTGGTGTTGGGTAGTCCAGGGCAGGGGCAGGTCTCGCCTGTTCTCCGGCCCCGCTACGACTAGTGCTGTTTGAACTTCAAACAAAGCCCGGGCTTCATTTGGACGGCGCGCGCGGCGCACGGCGAGAGGGGCGGGAGGAAAGTTTAGGTCGCCCCTGACCCCCTGCCTTTCTCACCTCTGTCACCACTCTCTCCGTCTCTCTCTCTCTCTCTCTCTCTCTCTCTCTCTCTCTCTCTCTCTCTCTCTCTCTTGCTCTCCTGTTTTCTCTTCTTCTCGTCGTCTCTCTCACTCTCTCCCTTTTATCTCTCTCTTTCGCCCACTGTCGATGCTCGACTGAAGTCTGCTCACTATACAGAGGAAGTAATTTTCCATCTCATTTGCATTCTTGATGAAAATCTCATAAAGCCAGGGCAGGCAGACACGGGAGAGCGTGGCAGGGCGGGGTCACCATTCTCTCTCTCTCTGTCTCTCTCCCTGTCCCTCGCTCCCCTCTCTTTATCTTTTACCCCTTCCTCGCGCAAACAGTGCAAATAATACGCGAGGTCTCTGTTGCGCCTCCAGCAGCAGCAGGTTACTTACGCCGTTCTACACGTGCCATACCGGGACTTACACTTTCTTCCATTCATCATTTTACGTATGGCGTATTTACGGTCGTGACCACAATGTGGTCACGTCATGTCTCACTCAATGTGTAAAACAAAATCAGTTACACGCGTTTTCTTTTATGACAATGCCTGTCACAGATCCTTTGTAGGAATGAGCATTAGTACATTTGTTTCGTCCGTTTTGTTATTTATATATATATATATATATATATATGGGCGCCACTTTGCAGTCTGTTTTTGTTTGCGCGCGCAATATGTTCGGCGCATTGTGCCCTGCCGACTCTCCCGCGGCGCGGTGGCGGCGAAATTTGAATTAATAAAAGGCGGAGCGCGCGGCGCGGCAGGTTTGAATTAAACCGTGCCGCTGCGCTGCGCCGAGCCTGGCCGTACGTGCCCGGTGTTTGTTTGAGGGACTTCCCTGCTTCTGCTGCTCCATTCGTCTCGCAAAAGTTGACTTTCCCTGAGCGATTCTCTTACCCCCCTCCCCCTCCCCCCGTCGTGTACCTCATCCCTCTCTCGTCCGCTTTGCTTTCATCTTTATATTCCTCCTGCCTTCCGTGCTTTATTACTTTTCCCTCTCCTTTCTTTTTGCGCGTGTTTTAATAACGTCTCTTCGCACGGATGTTGACGTTGTTGGGTTGGATTTTTTTTCATTTTTTTTTGCTTCTATGTTGCGCGTATTCTACGCGCGCGCGCTTGTGAGCTTGAGCGTGTGTGCGTGTGTTGAGTGATATTTTCTCTCTCTTTCAGCTGTGTGTGTGTGTGTGTGTGTGTGTGTGTGTGCGTGATGGTGATGTTTATCGCGCGGCCTTTTGGGGGTTGGTCATTATCGATCGTTTCGATTAATCGAAGTTATGACCGTTGGCGCCGTTCGTCCCCCTCCCCAGCGCCCCCTGTCAACAGGTAGCGGCTGCCGCCCCCAATCACCATCACGGTCCGATCAGCGCAAACACGCGTTAAACACAAGTGCACTCAAACACTTTTATGCGTACCGAGCGCAGCGCAACCGCCCTCCACGCTTTTATGGCGGCTGCGGTCAAAGTTGTGTTCCTGTTGTTGTTGTTGTTGTTGTAGTCGTTGTTGTTGTTGCAGCACCGTCAAACGGGAAACCCGCTGCTCCTCGCGGTCGTCGTTTCCGGCGCGGTCGGAGTTTGACTTTTATTTTTCTTGTTCAAAGTTTTGCGGTCTTGTCGCCGCCGCAGATAGCAGCGGGCTGGTCATAGGGCTCACCTGCTCGTTGTTGTGGTGTGCGTGTATATGTGTGTGTGTGTGTGCGTGTGTGTGTGTGTGTGTGTGTGTGAGTGTGTGTGTGTGTGCCGCGTCCATCTCCCCAGGCGCAGGCCTTTTAGCAGAGCTTTGATCGTGGGGCTAGCCGACCCGTTTCGGTTCGCTGCGGCGGGGCGGGGCGGGGCGGGGCGGGGTGGGGTGGGGTGGGGTGGGGTGGGGCTGTGTGCCCACAATCAACCTCCAACATCTTGCTGTCATCACTAATGCATCAAACGCACGGCGCTACCGTGGCGCGACGTGGCGTGGCGTAGCGTGGCGTGGAAGAGCTTCGCAGCGGGGGTCTCAGGCGGGGCCCACGGGAGACGCGACCGAGCCAGGATAAGAGCAGGAAAATGTATTAAAAATACCGCGGTCTTTAGATGTTTCGGGATCATTTTAACATTGAAGTGGTCAACGACTCTTGTCTGGGTCCAGATTTTGTGGGCGAATGTTTGGGCGAGAGGAAGAAGTATAGAGATCGATAGGGAATAGTGTAGTCATGGCTAGAGACCACAAAATAAATAAAAAGTTTTAAAAAGTGGATTTATGAAGTCCTATTTGTGCTCGTTGAAGAATGAAAAGCTACTACTAAGTGCCACTATGACTTTTTTTCTTTTTTTTTTTTTTTTTTTTTTTTTTGCAATTTATTGTAAACTTGAAGTCATTTCTCCTGAAATTTTTTTGGCGCAACCACTGTACGCCACTGTGCTAATGTGGCTCACAGGTTTGGGAAAAAGCACGAAGATAATTCCTTGTATTACAAAGAATTCTGTGCAACCGTAATACAAAGCCAGTACAAAGCAAAATTTTCTTTGTATTGTACGAAAAATTTCTTTGTAGAAAGTTTAGAGTGAAGATGGTTTGCTGTATGAGTCGAGCGGTAACGGGGCTGGTTAGGGGGATGGTGGCGGGGGTGTTGTGTGAGAGGAGGAAGGGGGGGTGGGGGGGGGGTGGCGGATAGAGGAATACTGTAGTAGTGTGTTAATGTGGGGCCTCGGTCCATTGGCGGTGGACCTGCGGGGGCGCGCCTGCCCGGCCGGGGATGGTGAAATGGGGCACTCGTGACACAAAGGCTCACACACCTATCCGATACGCCACGCAAACAACACCGGACGGGCATAGAGGGCGGTGATTGCAACAAAACGACCTCCACCCCCTCTTTTCCCGACACGCAAACTTCTCTCTGTCTCTCTCCCTCCTTTTATTTCGTTACGCGGACCGCGCTCATTCAATCGCACCTGATATGGAAATGGCGCATCCGTTTGATATCAATCCCTGTTATAGTGCTCTTTGCGAACGCCCGTGCACTTCCCCTTGATGAAAATCGATTCATCGCGGCGCCATGGCTGCACACGCACGTTATTAATTTTTTACGATTTTTTGTTTTTTGTTTTTAATTTTTAAAACGACGTCGTAGACACCTATCAATTTAAACTAAGTGTTGAAGAAATCAGCGAAACTTTAGCGCCACCTTCGCCCCTCCTGCTCTCTTTAGGAATTCCTCCTCGGTCCGGTTGGAAGCGGGGAGGTCTCCAGGCAGGCCCGCCTCAGCCTCAACCCCCTCCCCTTCCCTCCCACCCCACTCCACCCCGACTCTGGGGCCTCCGGTATGGCTAGGCGCCAGGAGGGACAAACTCCCGAAGAAGCGAATAAAAATGAAGCTGGTTTATCCCTCTGCCTGCCTGGGCGTGTCTGTCCACCTACCTTGGCCGAACCCAGCCCTAAAAGGGAATTTTATTTAAAGAAAATTTGGGAAAAGTAACTGAACAGTTTAACGTTTCACATTACTTCCTTTGCATTTTTTTTTTAACTTTTGGATCCACGCTTTTCAAAAATGACGAAGGACCTCGGATAAAAAACCTAAAAAAGTAGGCTTGCGGCTCTGGTGAGGCCCGTTTGTCCTCGCGTCCACAACCCTTTATCATGTGTTGGTGTATGGGACCCTTCTTCCCCACCTTTTGCTCGGTCGGGCTGCCCGGCCCCCGCCCCGCCGGCTGGCATATTTCTTTGGACATTACGACACAGTATCTATTTCCCTAAAAGCATGTCTGCCGTCTAGAGAGAGGGGCGGTAGAGGGAGATGCGGAGGCAGGGTGGTGAGACCGAGGGGGTGAGAGAGAAAGAGAGAGGGAGGGGTGTGGGGGAGGTGCGTTGAGCTGTGTGGAGATGCAGGGGGCATCGGGTGAGGCCACTTAGCACTGTCGCCGTCGCAATCTTTGGCGCGGAATATTTGAAATCAAAACCAAGATTTTTGCGCCAGATGGGTATCAAACCGTTCAACATGATTTTCTTTTAAAGATATCCTTACCGTCTCCACTGAAAATCTACGAGTCATAATTCTCGCCCCCATACGAGTGAGAATTTGAGGGCAATTTTATTACTCTCTGGAGAGAAAGAATTTTTTTCCTCGCCCTTTATGAGAAAGAATTTTGAGACCTCGCCCAAATAAAGTGAGAATTCGTGCTCAAATTAAGTGAGGTTAAAAAATCCTTACTCAAATAGAGCGAGGCTCAAAAATGTCTCGCTCGAAAAGAGTGAGGTTAAAAAATCTCACTCTAATTTAGTATGGAAAAGTAAGTGTCCTCTCCCATTTTGGGTGAGAAATTGGATTTCAGGATTTGCAGTGTCTGAGTAGATAGTTAGGACAGCGATGGGCTAAAATTTTTATTTTTTTAGGGCCCAATTGTTTTTCTGGTTGTTTTTTTCTTCCCCGTCGCAGCTACGTACGCTTCTCCCCCTTTCTCCCCGCCGCCGCCTGACGGAATGGACAGCCCTTTTGGCAGTGGCCCGCAGGCAGTAAGGTGGGCGGTGACGGTGGCGCCCTGCGCCCTCCTCCTGAGGCGCGCGGTGGCGGAGCGTAGCGGCCCGCCGGCCCGCCCGCCGTCCACTTTCAATATGAAGATCCCCGGGCCGGACAAACATATTCACAGAAAAGAAAATTCGGGTGAAGGAGGAGAAGTAGAAGGAGGAGGAGGAGGAGATGACGGAAGGCGCAGGGGAAAGAGTGGACAATGGGGCGAGCGGGCGGAAGGCGGAGGGGAGAAGTGGGGGAGGGTGAGGCATCTCGATAGAAAGAGTAGCCCCAAGTTGAGGCACCGCACCCCCCCCCCCCCTCCCCTCCCCTACTGCCCTACACGGTCTTGACCGCTGGCCTGGCCCTCCTCTATAAAAAGTGAATATTCAATATGACGGACTCCGGCGGCGGTGGCGGTGGCGTCAGGGCAGCGGAAGGTGCTTCCCTCGAGGGAGGGGACGGACTTGATGAACTCCAAGAACCGCGGCGTGATTTTGTATCATGAATGAAGGATACCGCCTCCTTCGAGCTGCAGATGTACCTGAGGCGGGTTTTGGGGTAATTTTCTTCGTATTTTCTTTCCAGAAATAAATGTAATGGTCCTAGGTGAAAATAAAGTAAATTCGTCTCTATACATGAAAATGTGTTCAGAGTTTCGGCCTCGGCGGGGTGGGGAGATACCTTGGGAAGACTCGGGCGCAGATGTCCATTGTGTAGTGGGCAGCGGCGCCCGCACCGCGCCGCCCCACGCGACGCCGCCCCACGCCACGCCACCCCCAGGACAGACGGCACGGCCACATGTATTATTTTTACGACTTTCAACCAACTTTCCCCGGGTATACAAATGTGGACATATTTCAAAATGGTGCCCCCGTATGGAGTCGAGTGGACACGGTCCAGACTTGAGGAGGGGGTGGTCACATCCGACTCCCCCCCCCCTCTCTCTCTCTCTCTCTCTCTCTCTCTCTCTCTCTCTCCCACACTCACACAAACACATACACACAGTTACACATTTATACAATAGGAGCACTACGTTGTCGCCATCGTGACAGAAAACAGTTCAGGTTGTTGTTGAAAGAGAAAGAAAATCTCTCCAGAAAACGTCGTGGCCCCGTTATCTCAAAGGCTCTCTTTCTCGTCGTTTTCTCTCTCCCTCTCTCTCTCACTTGGCCGCTGGCCGCGCTGGCATGCCCAGAGTGGCACCGCTTTGCCTCGTTGAGGACCAATCAGGTCGACATCTCGTCTACGGCCGCCACAAGATTTGCTGCCGGTTTGCGGCTAATGTATCCTGATCGTGAAAGCGCTCTCTCTCTCTCTCTCGCTCTCTCTCTCTCTTCCACCCCTTCCTTCCTTACTTTCCAACTCTCTTTCTCTCCTTCCCTCACTCTCTCTCTCTAGCCCGCTCTCTTTCTCGCTCACACCTATAAAATGCACATCTCAATCATTGGTCCTGGCTTTACTCAGGCAACAATGGCAGCAGGCAGAAGGGGGAGCGAGGTGCATGGCCAGGCGAGGTCCTTTCTGCCCGGCTCTCAGTCCATAAGGGAAGTGGCCCCGCCCCGCCCCGCCCCGCCCCGCCCCGCCCCGCCCCGCGCCGCCCGGCCCTCCTCGGGTGCCTAAGCCACGCCGGTGCGACCACTAGCATTATTGCCTCGTGTCCTTTCACATCGCCAAAGTGCCCCTCTACTCTCTGTCTCTCTCCCTCCCTTCCGCTCTCTCTCTCTCTCTCTCTCTCTCTCTCTCTCTCTCTCTCTCTCTCTCTCTCTCTTCACCCACAACTCCGCTCTCTCAGAACACCTTTCTCCTTGGAACACTCCCCTCTCCCCTTCACCTCCAAATGCGGGCCGGCTCGCAGATGGGGTAGCCTGAATCCAGATTTTCTTCATAATTTCTTGAGCCGTCAATGACATTTTCCCTCCCACTGCTCTCTCTCTCTCTCTCTCTCTCTCTCTCTCTCTCTCTCTCTCTCTCTCTCTCTCACTCTCTCTCTCTCTCTCTCACTCTCTCTCTCTCTCTCGTCTCTCTCTACCTCTCGCCGTGGCAGGGAGGAGGCAGCCTTATATGAATAGATGGTGACTCTCTGTTGATGCCGTCAACAATGGTCCGTCACAATGAGTCATCCCTTCGGGCTCGACCGCCTTCCGGTGGTGGCAGTGGGGGGAGGGGGCTGCTGGTCCAGCAGGGCGCTACAACTTTTATTTCGGTGTCGGAGAGAAAAGGAAGGGCGCAGCCAGGGCGGGGAAAATCTGCCGAAATTTCATACACCAAAAAAAAAATATATATACGTTTATTTATTTGAACTTGCTGGGAAAACGTGAAATGAGGCAGGTGAGCCCTTTTCAATGTTGTCATTTTCTTTGGAGATAAATAAATTTCCTTAAGGGCCTTTTCTTATTTTTATTTTTTCCTGTGTCGGTCGTCCCCCTCTTTCATATCGGTCGACTGGCGTTATGACGGTCGTAAGGCGCTGTCTCTGTTTCGTCTGTCTATCATACGTGGAGATGATCCCCATCCTTCTCCCTCGCTGTTTCCCCTCCCTGTGCGTCCCGCTTCTACCTTCGCGGATTTTTTCGCCCGGGGGCCTTCCTGTAGTGCTTCAGGGGGGAGGGGCGGGGGAGAGAAATGTGCGAGTAAGTCGTCCTTTGGGAGTCAGAAGGAGAGGAGAGGTAAGGTGGAGGGATAGAGAAAGAAAGAGCGATGGAAAAGGGGGTGGGGGTGCGGCAAGGTATGGAGGGGGAGACCGGTCAGCGTCGTCATCATCAGATCATCGAATATCGACGAACAAAACTACAATTTTTCTCTTGAGCTCAGGCAGTCACCTCTCTCCTTTCCTCTCTCTCTCTCTCTCTCTCTCTCTCTCTCTCTCTCTCTCTCTCTCTCTCTCTCTCTCTCTCTCTCTCTCTCTCTCTCTCATCTCTGCCCCACTTTGCGCTCTCTCCTCTGCCCCCGCGCGCTCGCGGTGAAAGACACGGATACGGAACCAGCGCGCAGCAGCAGCCTCTGCACCGAGTTGGCAGAGGAAGTCGATCACCGGGGCCGGGGCCGTGGCCGGGGCCTGCCGGACCTCCGCCAGCACCAAGTCGAGCTGCGGCCTCGCCGCGCCGCGGGCTCCGTGCGGACCTCGGCCGGAACCCCTGGCGGAGGTGGAGGTGGGGGTGGCGATGGCGCGGAGGCGGTAGCGGGCGGAACCCGAGAGAGTTCAACTCACAGCCGAAACCGAAAGGCTGGGGGAGGAAGAGCGACACGGTGGCGTCGCCTTGACCACGTCCTGGTGCGAGAGAGATGGTGTATACCCTGAATGCATATTGAGATCACAGCGAGTAAAGACACGAGGAGAATAACGAGAAAATAATAAGACAGGAATCTCTCTGCTCGCGTGGACGGGGTACGTCGTATAGGTGACCCTGTAGGAAGTGGCTCGCTGCCGCCCCGCGCCGCCCCGCGCCGCCCCGCCGCGCTACGCGCCAAGTCCAAAAGCCCGTTAGCATTCCTCCCTCCTGGGGGCTCCTTGCGCCGCTCCCCGCCCCGCCCCGCCCCGCCGCGCCCCGCCCCGCCCCGCCACGCCACGCCACGCCACGCACCCAACAGGAAATGGTGGCCAGAAATCACGGAGCAGGAGAAGGAGGGTGCCGCTGCCCTACCGTCCTGCTGGGTCCTGCTGGGTCCTGCTGGCTGGCCAGCGGCAGTCCTGCTGTCGCGTCCTGTTGTAGCGCGGCATTATGTCCTTTCGCTTTCAGGAGGAGGGAAAGTTTTCGTATTCGCAAAAGCAACGACCTTCGACCGCGCCGGGCCGGGCCGGGGCCGGGCCGGGCCGGACCGGAGCCAAGCTCATTAAAATTCGAGGTCGCCCGTGACGGTAGCGGGGTGGCCGGTGTCCAGTGGTTGGGGGAGGGGGCGAGCAGCGGGGGCCCAGAGGCGCCCCCTGCGGATGTCCGGGCTGCCCCTTTCTGCGCCTTTTTATTGGACGCGTCTTGATCGCCGAAGGCGACGGGTGACGGCGGCGGCACAGTCTTACGTTAAGGTTAACCCACGTGGTCATCTTCTTCCCTTTGGAGTAGTTCCCCGTCATACTGCTCCAGCGTGGGGTCGTCAACTCAGATATTCTTTATTCATACACGGGAGTGAATTCACCAATATTACTTAAATGCTTCCAACAATTCCTTCATATTACATCTATATCACACTGTAAACTGGTTGGCGTCGAAAGACGCCAAATTTCTGGCGTTCATGAAAAACGCCAAATATTGGCATCGTTCGACGCCAAATATTGACGTTTTTCGGCTCTAAACCCCAAAATTTGGCGTCGAACGACGCCATTATTTGGCGTTTTTCATGAACACCAGAAATTTGGCGTCTTTCGACGCCAACCAGTTTACAGTGCACTCATATTTTTGTCAAAATTACACTGCAAACCGACGTGTGTACTTAGTACACACATATTTGTGTGTACTTGCAAGCACTCACGTATAGGTGTGTGTACTTGTCATAGTACACACTTATTTGCCGTGTACTTGCCATAGTACACACCTGCAGGCGTGTGCTTGCAAGTACACACACACATGTGTGTACTGTTTGCAGTGTACACTTTTATCGACCATATGACGATATTACCCCTATTATTTTAGTGGTAATATTGGTAGTTTTGAAGCAAACTGCATGTATATTGATAGAGCAAATTGAGAAAGGTGTTCGTAATATGTACGTAATATTTCTAGTAATGTATGTAATATTCACATGATATTTGAGGTATATCGAAGTTGACGATCCCGTGTGCGAGTTTTTCCCAGGAATTTCGCACATTTGGAGGCCCAGAAGTGTCGGAATGGAAAAATATACCTGCTTAAGTGTGTGACATTGACACACTTGGGCAGGCGGCTGGCCCAGGCGCCGGGAGGGGGCGACCGACGCGTTGGGTCCCGGCCCCTGCTTGTCCCCGCGGCGGTACATGGCGATATTGCGCGTGTGTCCTCTCTCTCTCTCTCTCTCTCGCCCCATCAGGTTCGGGCGGGCGCGCGCTGTCCCTTCTCCGCTTCCTTTCGGTTATTGTTGGTTTTATTTAAGCAAACAGACGTGTTTTCGCGGCGCGCGCGGCCTGTAAGGGGCATAAGCGGCGGCCCGATATGTCCTGCAGGGACTCGCCAATACCGTAGGAGGAGGAGGAGGATGTTAGGGGGGGGGGTCTTGCGCCGTCGGGTCCGCAGCCGGCCCACCCACCTTTGTGGACCGAATGTACACAGCCCGCGGCCCCTTCCCGCCCCTGCACCGCCACGCCCCGCCACGCCCCGCCACGCGCGGCAGCGGTCAGCCCGCCAGGCCGGCCACCTTACATAACAATAAAAACGGACGAAAGGAATATAAAACACGTGGGGGACATCGGGGAATATCAAGTGATGCCCGGCTGACATTTGACTCGATCGTGTGGACCCCGTCATATATGATGGTTGGGGTGGACCGGCCGGACCCGCGCTCGCGCGCTGAGGGTCGCCGTTTCTTCCTTTTCGTCTTCTTCTTGTCTGTTTGTTCGAATATGACTTTTAGATCTTTTTTTTCCTCAGCCCAGGAGAAGCTGATGTCATTTTCTTAATAGTTATCTCTAAATGCGATTTTGTGATGTCCATGCGCAAAGGTGTGCCTGTGTGATGCGGCGGAGACTATCATAGTTTCCCCAAAGAGGAACGTCACGTGGATTCCACGTGGATTCAACGTGGATTCGTGGAAATGTCGTGGACGTGGATGTGTCAACGAGATTTCAACTATTTTTCCACCTCAAATATTTTTTCTTCATTCTGCTGCTAAACGATTTTAAATAGTATGTTGATCGTATTGGTCAATAGGGGCATGTGTATTAAGGCGTTTTTGAAGTAAAATTAATGTTCGTGGATATCACGTGGATTCTACGTCATTTCCACCATTTTGCCAAAATCCACCATCTTTTGTAACTTTGGGCGTAACTGTTCAGCTTACACAAGAAGATATATAATCGTATATAATATTGTTCTGATCATCGCGTTTTACGAGATAACGTTGAAACGCGTCGAAATAAAGTGGAATCAATCCACGCCGAATCCACGTGGAATCCACGTGGAATCCACGTGGAATTCACGTTCCAACGTTTTGCGTTCAACGTTCAAAAAGTGTTCAAACATATATTTACGTTCTTGAACAGTATTTAAAATTTGTTCTAGATACGTAGAATCCATATTTCAAGGGTTAGTTTCATAACGTACAACGCGCAACGCCCTACGCTAAACGGATACTTGCAGGCCAATAAGGTGAGCTTCGGAATAGGAACGGTAGCTGACACGCCTCCTCCAACACTGTCGACGTAGGGTAGTGGATAAGGTACTAGACTTCTAATTCAATGGTTGTGGGTTCAACTCCACATGAGGTAAAATAAAATATTAATTTTCGTTGCCAGCACGTTGAATCCACGTGATTTCCACGTGGAAATTTCGTGGAAAAAGGTGTCAAATCCACGTGGATGTGACGTGGTTCTTCCACGTCGATACCACGTCACATATCCACGTGGAATCCACGTTTCTTCCACCTTTATTCCTCTTTGGGTTCACGCCAAAGTTATTTCGCGCTATAATTACCTTTATGCTGCTAGTTAACTTGTCTCTGATGTGGCGTGTGACGATAAATGTCACACATTTTTCAGACGGACGAAAGAGACGCGCTGGCGTAGTGGTACAGGGATGGCAGGGGGTTGGAGGGGGGGGGGAGGAACTGGTCGACCACGCGGAATGTCCTGTCCGGCGTTTTGCCCCCCTGCCGCGCGGTGTGAATGTTCGGTGACGGTCATAACTGATACGGGGGTGAGCGGGAGTGAGACAGAAGCCGTAGAGATCATAGGTTGGCCGTGTGTATGTGTGCGTGTCTCTCTCTCTGTGTGTGTGTGTGTGTGTGTGTGTGTGTGTGTGTGTTATCAGGGTGCCCACCACCCGTTATTTATTAGCGTTGTGCCCCCTGCTGCGGTCCGCACGCCATTCACCGTTGCCTGCGGCCTTTTTAATCGCCTTTCACCGCTGGACGCCCCCCCCCCTCTCTCTCTCTCTCTCTCTCTCTCTCTCTCTCTCTCTCTGCCGGACTCCCTTTCATCCCCCGGTGTGTGTATGAAGGAGAAGGGCGGTAGGGCCTCCAGTCGGCTTAACGTCACGCCCCAGCCGCATTAATAAATACTCTTGAAAAAAAGAAAACGCGTTCATTTGAATTATTTTCCTACTACATAGTTTTTAAATATTTTTAGAATTCTCTTGGTTAAGAGCCGTGAAAATCGGCATCTTCATATCTGGCCGAACCTTTCAGCTGTAAAGTGTACAGAAGAGTAATCTTCTGCACACTTCGTTGCCCGATCCCGCGCTGATTCGCTGATTAATTAGACCTTTGGCATTTTAAAGATTTTGAACTCTTTTAAACATGGCAGATTGCTTTTTGATTAGTAATTGAATTTTTCAGCCAATTCCTGATTACTGATGCTCTTTGCACTTCGGGCTTGAATTCTATGTCCATCTTTATGTAGAGTGTACTGTACTTGAAAGCAGCAGTGGGCGTTATCACTTTAGGAAAGGTGTCTGTGTGCATGTGTGCGCGCACGTTTTGGTGAGTGTGTGTGTGTGTGTGTGTGTCAGTGTGTGTGTGTGTGTGTGTGTGTGTGTCAGTGTGTGCGTGTGTGTGTGTTGGTCCGCCTTTGGGACCCTTTGAGCCCTGGGCGTTCCTTTTGTCTAATCAGCCCAGCAGCAGGGCCCGCTGGAGATATGGACCTGAATGGTCTGGGCAGGCTGGTGGGGCGCCAGGGGCCAGGTCACAGCAGATAACTGCATGTGTGTGAGAGAGTCAGACACAGAGAGAAAGAGAGAGAGGCTGTGAGATGTGGAGAGCGCCTGATGTGCCTCTCCTTTTGATCGGCCGCTGCATCCTGCCTCGGCTAGCTCGCGGGCGCCGATGGCTTTGCCATGTGTGAGGCCGAGGGGAGCGAAGCGGTGGATCAAAGATGCTCTTGAGTCGGTTCTGGTATGGATGGCGTACCTTCTTTGTTTAGAACATTGACACCTAGAAGAAGAATCATTAGCTCGCCCATTTCAACCCTAGTGATTCAAACCGTTTTCACCGTTTCCTGACAGCAGTATCTTTTCCGAAGTTCAAGTCTCAATCTAAGTCGAGTTGACTTGATCTGACTTTCTTTCATTTCCTTCAAGTCCAGAGCAACCATTCCTCTTCACTTAGATCTTGCCTAACACAATTCAAGCCCGCAGCTATCTAGGGCTCGAACACCATGATGTTATTAACTCACAAACAAGATGTTGATCTATGTCAAGCTGTTTCATTGGCTTCAAGCAGTCCAATATCTAATGCCTATTTGGAGGCGATAGTGAAACAGCGCCTTTCAGCGCCTTCACAAAGGCGCTACTGGCATCTAAAGGTGCTATTTTCGGCTGTTTTAGTGCCTTTCCAAAGTCGCTACTACAGTAGTGCCTTTGAAAGGCATTATATCGCACCTTTTGTTTTTTCAGTGTCCCGTTAGAACCAGCAACTATGTTTTTGCATTGAAGTCCATCCTATAACTCTATTCAAGTTCATGGTTCTAGGAATTCTAGGACCTCAAAGTCGCTATCCGAGACGCTTTGCTCCTTGGTATAAGGGGGTTACAAGCTCTGCTTCAGGCGCCTGCTCGCAACTCACCTCCCGCAATCATTCATGCTCTCCCTACCCTAGTTTTAGGCTGGAGGTGATGTGATGCCTGAAATATATTGTCGTCGTTCCTGCCGCAGCGGACGGCAGCGCGGGCTGCAATCGATAATATATCGATTGGGGTTCGATTATATCGAAGGGTGACCGGATGTGGCGGGCGTGCTCGTATCACTGGCCAGCCTGTCCACCGCAGGCCTCACGTTCATTCATTTGCAAATTTCCGTTGGAAGTTGGCCGCGTTGGGGAGGAGGGAGTAGGGTGCAGCTATATGTGTGTGTGTGTGTGTGTGTGTGTGTGTGTGTGTGTGTGTGTGTGTGGCGCGGGGGCAGAACCCGTCTATCCGACTTTTTGCATATCATACTTTCAGACCGGATTTAGTCCGTGTGTGTGCGTCTCCGGCCCTGCCAGTTTCCGTCTAGAAATATTCACTGAAAGACCTCTTCTCTGTCTGCCTGATTTCCGTCGCCCCCCCCCCCTCTTCCCTCGATGCGGCCAATCGCATTTGTAATTCCGAGTTGTGAGGCGAAGTGCATGATGACCTGAATCGCCTGCTTGGCGCTCGTGATGGTGCACGTCTCATTAGAGCTGCACTCTCTCCCTCTTTCATCTCTCTCTCTCACTCACACCGTCTCCTGCTCCCTTCTGCTGCTTGTGCCAAACGGGTTGTGTGGTGTGGTAGTCAGGCCCTGAAAAATGGCTGCTCATAAGTAAAATCGTTTTGTCTCTTCCCGTCGTCCATTCGTATGTTATCATGTTCCAAAAACACTGCTAATAATGTTTTCTTCTTCTTTTCTTCTTTTCTTCTTTCTGTTACCTTTAAAATTACCTTGTCTCGACTAACACAAAGCGTCTTTCTTTTTGTTTTCAGGTAACGGCTGATTTCTTGTCTCGTTTGACCGCTCGGCGCTTGCTGCACTGGTGCGTACAGCCGGCCTCATACACCCATATACCTCCGATGTCGCGAGTACACTGTCAAGCGTAGCCGAAGAATGTTTTTTCTTTCCACCGTTCCTAAATGTCAAACGACAACGAAATTACGATTGCGCGCTCGGTTGTGTGTGTGTGTGTGAGAGAGAGAGAGAGAGAGAGAGAGAGAGAGAGAGAGAGAGAGAGAGAGGGAGAGAGCTGGGGGTGTAGAGATTGCAGCGTGCGGTGCAGCCGCGTCAGCAGCTGCAGGTAGAGGAGGGGTGACGGGGGAGGAAGATGAAGGGGTGGTGCAGGGAGAGAGGGAGGGATGGAGGGGAGGAGAGAGAGGGAGAGGGAGAGGGGAGAGGAGGGTGAGATGAGAATCACACGCGACTCACCTCGGTCGGCGCGTGCCACGTTCGTTCCAGCCTCCCTGTTCACGCGACAGCCGGCACACCGTACAATTGCGCGAGCCCGCGTAAGAGAGAGACAGAGAGTGAGCAAGAGAGAGAGAGAGAGAGAGAGAGAGAGAGAGAGAGAGAGAGAGAGACGTGAGGGAGGTGCATGGGGAGAGGAAGGAGACACGTGGAGGGGGCGGCAAAAAATCACCGAGCCTCGGGGATAATGTTCGTTCTGTTATTATTAACATTTTCCATTGTCCGGGTCAGCTATGCGGGAAACTAGCTTTTCCCCCCTCCTATACCTTGTTACTTTTTTTGCAGTTCCGTGTAAAATTTAAATTTTTTTTTTTATTTTTTTTTTTATTTTTTATTTTTTTTTTTAAATGCGATCAGTTTGATTTTTATGAAACGATCGAATGGGATCGAATGGTTTCAGAAAGCAAGCAGGTTTTTACACGGCGCGAATACGGTCGGTGCGGGTGTTGGTCCAGCTGGGGCTGTGCAGCGCGCCGCTTCCTCCCCGATAGAGGTCGCTGGCGTGCTTATCCAAATGCACCTTATAGTGGCTCGCGACAATGCCGCCTAGTTGCGTGGAGAAGGAGGAGGAGGAGGAGGAGGAGGAGGAGGAGGAGGAGGAGGAGGAGGAGGAGGAGGAGGAGGAGGATGTGGAAGGGGACCGCGACCGCGGCCTGCTGGCAGTTTTAACGTTGCATTTCCAGCGTTGTTGTTTTGAGAGCGCCTGGGCGCCCGCGTGCACTGTGATGTAAAGTGTTCAATAAGACTTTTTACATGTTTAGCTCAAGAGCCTGCAGGGTGGCCACCAGTCAGGGAAGTCATGGAAAAAAAATGGTCAAGAAAGTCAGGGGAAAATGCTCAATGTCAGGGTTATTTTCTCAATCAACTGCATTTGCCAATTATTGTTGCAACGCAGATGTTTGATTTTTCACTCTTCCTTAAGAGTTTTCCTTCCCTCAAATTATTGCGTTCATGTCAGGCAAAATTCCATTTTATCAGCACTGTTAAAAAAATTCGTTGTAATTTTACAAACATTGTTGGCAATTATTTACACAATCCAATGTTTGTAAAATTACCAACTGAAACAATTGTAAAATATTTTGCAAACATGTTCTGCAAATTGGGAATCTACGATATTAAAAACGCAAACGTTGATATAAATTTTCAATGCAAGCGGGTTTGTAAATTTGCAAACAAATTTAAGAAATTTAGCCATAGAGAACTCAAAATCACCAGAAATAATGATATTTGTTAGTAAATTTCTCGGAGGTTGCTAAGCTACAACGCGCAGTTACGAGAGAAGAACTCGAAACTGCTGCCTAAGCGGCATAAGATTATAAAAATCGTGAGTTACGCACATCACTTCGGATGCACTGTCAACGGCCTGGGCGCCGGAGGGTCGATGTGCTCGCGTCATGAGTGGTCAGCGAGAACGGATTTAAAACTCATGCAAAATTTTTAAAATTTTTAAAAGTTGAAAAGGAATACTACTCGCAAATCAAGAAAAGACTGTTCTATCCGATTATCAATATTTCCGAAGCGGAATTTCAGAAATTTAGTGGATAATTAACATGTTAACGAAAAAGTATCAGACACCCAGTCCATACGCCATCTGGTGGCAAACAAGGGAAAAACACTTCACTATGCAGGACATGAGCAAGATACTCTTTCTTGCGAAAATAACTCAGGTCTGGGATTGGCTAGTAGGGACGCGGCGGGAGAAGAATGCACCTTTAAAATGTGCGGCTTGCAAAATTCGAATAAGCACTGGGAAAATTGCGATCAGTTTTCAAATTTCTGATTGAGTGATCATAATTTTACAATCTCGAGTCACAAAATTACAAATGTTTCATAATTTTCAGAACACAGTTTTGAATTTTCACAAAAAGAGTTATGAATTTTTACATTTAATTGTAAAATTAGTAATGTTATGAAATTTCACAACCACATTTACAATTTTACAACAGATTTTGATCTGAAATTTCAAAACTTTTTTAGCAGTGAGGGAAAAGTCAGGGAAATGTCAGGGACTTCGACTTTCCAGATTATTTGGTCACCCTGATTTGGGTCATCATATGTTCTGCGGATACGGGTATGTTTGCCTTTTCAGAGTCTTATAAAGAAGTGTCTTGGACCCTTTCGACTCCTATACAAAACACATGGCCTTAGCATCTTACAGTGTCCAATACTTTGTTGAGCACTAGTAAGTGTGTGTCACCTGAACACTTCCGATCACACTGTAAATGCTACGGCCTCTTTCGTCATTCTTCCACTGTGAGAAAAAACTACATAATTTAACTACAATTGTTTACCGTTATTTCGAAGTACAATAAAATATTGTACTAAAATTGTTCCCGGTTTAGGGTAAATTGGTGATGTACGGCAACGAAAATCGTAAACCGTTTATTCGAAACCGTTGTTTAGTTGTATGAGGTACGGTTTTTCCGAGGGTTTTTCTCACATTGTCTGGAATGTCAATTTTAGGCATCTTTGAACGCTTTTTCCATGAAGAATGCTGAACTTACTTTTCCCCAAAAGAATGCCGAAAATCTGCATTCAAGGATATGCCGAAAATTGACATCTTCAGGGGAAAAGCTGAAGTTCGGCATTCAAAGATGCCGAAAATTGGCATTCCAGAAGGTGTTATTTATTTCGTCTCCCATTTCCTGGCAGTGTACTTGGCTGCATGTGGGTCGCCGGGCGTCCCCTCCCGTCCCGTCCCGCTGCTCCCTGCACCCGTAATCTTCCCAAATCCTCACACCTCAGTTGATTGTGCTGCCGATTCGCGCCGGCCTCGCGACGCGGCTGGGGGAGGTGGGAGAGAGAGAGAGAGAGAGAGAGAGAGAGAGAGAGAGAGAGAGAGTGAGAGAGAGAGAGGGAGAGGGAGAAGGGGGGGGGGATAGCGGAGCGCGTCGTGGCAGTGATAAGCCGGCGTAGCGAGCTGTCATGCGTCAGCTGACCGACAATGCCTCCTTCTTCTTCTTCTTGGGGGTCAGAATGCGTTATTCGCAGCGTCGTGCACGCGCGCGCCGCTCGCCTCGCGCAGCGACTGAGGTCTCCTCGACGCGTGAGAGACGCCTTTCTGACGGGGAAAAAGAGGGAAAAGGAGGGGAGGGGGGGGGGGGGCTGCTGGAAATAGCGTGGCCGGCGTCTGAACACCTCTACTGGGGTCATGCCCTGCTGACCCTACTGGCCCTGCTGGCCCTGCTGGCCCTGCTGACCCTACTGGCCCTGCTGACCCTACTGGCCCTGCTGACCTGCTGACCCTACTGGCCCTGCTGGCCCTGCTGACCCTACTGGCCCTGCTGACCTGCTCACCCTGCTGGCCCTGCTGACCCTGCTGGCCCTGCTGACCCGCTCGTCCTGCTTGCCCTCCTTGCTCAGCCTGCCCTGCTGATCCTGCTCCTGCAGGCCTTTTTAACCCTGCTGATCCTTGCTATAGCATTGCTGGCCCCGCTGATCCTGTTGACCCTGCTCCTGCTGGCCTTGCTGGCACTTGCTGATCCTGCTAGCCCTGCTGGCCGTGCTCGCTCTTGCCCTGTTCTCCCTGTTAGCCCTGCAAGCCATGCTGTGCCTCCTGGCCTGATCCCCAAACCTGCGGTGACCTTAGCCGATCAGGACTGGGCGCTCCCCCGCCCTGCCCGCTCAGGCACCACCGTCGTCCGTATCTCCAGCAGGGACCCGTACGGCTTACCCCGCGCGCCCCGTGCGCGTGAAATGCTGTTATCGGATCGTACACGGCGGTGAGGCCGGCCCGGCGGGGGAGCAGCCGCGTCGGGGTGGACCCGGGCGGGGTGGACCTGGGCGGGGCGGGGCGGGGCGGGGCGGGGCGGGGCGGGGCGGGGCGGGGCGGGGCGGGGCGGGGTGGGGTGGGGGGAGGGAGGGGGGAGGCGCGGAGCGGAGCGGTGCCAGTTGTATCGTTGATTGCAGCTTGATGGCTGCAGACGCGGCCCGCATGCGGGCAGAGGTAACGACCATTAAAGTGGACCGATCGCGCCCGACACCTGACAGGAGAGGAGAGGGAGGCTGTGCCGCTCGTGTCTGTGTGTGTGTGTGTGTGTGTATACATGTATGTCTGTGTGTGTGTGTGTGTCTGAATGTCGCACACGTGGAGAAGTGCACGGTAAAATAAAAATATTAGCTGTGAGGACCAATAAATTAGGTAATTTTGGGATAGACAAGAAATTTGCGATGGCAGCTAAGAGTTGGCTGCCACAGTCAAGAGTTACTTGCCACAGCGAAGCTGTAGCTGCAGGAGCCGACCGGTCTGTCCTGACAGCGAAACACACAATTAGTTGTCAGAGCAAACCGGTTGGCTCCTGCAGCGACAGCTTCGCTGTGGCAACTAACTCTTGACTGTGGCAGCCAGCTCTCAGCTGCTACAGCAAATTCGGAATTATCTATCTCCAAATTAGCTAATTTGTAAGTTCCGATGACTATTTTTTTCCCTGTGTGCGGATCCCGATTCGCACATTTGAACGGGCAGCAGAGTGAATTTTCGTCTGGAGTTTGACGAATATCCCAAGTGATTTTTACTGACTTTGAGGGGACAGGTGAACGAAAATAAAAAATTGCTCGCACCTAGTCCGCGACATTCACACACTTTGGCTTTAGCATGCACACCGAAACACAGAAAACGTAATCATAAATTCAGCTTAAAAATACGGTGTCTTGCGACCCGGTTAGTCACGGAAACCTAAGGATGATCCCCAAAATTGAAGTACCTCTTGAAATCCTCGGAAAAAGTCGCAGTGGTCTGCAACACCCTGGGAAAATCGTGTGCGGCACGGTTCGGCTCGCGCGTTGCCGCTCATTGTCTTTGCATTTTTGTCACTTTTTGCGCTTACTTTTGGGCCGACATATGTGACTTTTTGAAACTTTCTGTTGAACGTACGACTATAAATTCACTTATTGGCTGAGCTAAATTTAAATTTAAATGCTCAGCCGTGTCAGCATGCGCCATGGGGCGGCCGGGGCGAGCCGTGATGTGAGATGGGAGACGTGAGATGTGGAAACATCAGTTTTGCCATCGTAACTTGGTTTGAGCAAGCAACTTAGTGATAATCGACTAATCGAAATCTGTATTATTAACTGTTAACCTTAGCGCGCCGCAGGCCAAGATAGACGCACTTTTAGCTCAGCTTTTCACTGTTTTAACGTGCGTCTACCTCGTATCCCCATGTGTCATGCTTGCGACATTCTCACACCTGTAGGCGAGTGACATTCTTGCTTGTGCGTGTTTCCAGTGTGGTTTCTCAGTTTGCAGTGGGTTGAGATTCGCAGCCGTGGCGGCGGCCGACCTGTGGTGGGCTGCACTGCTCCTGTTCCCCCCTCGGCCAGCCCGGCCGGCCGGCCCGCCCGCAGACAGACGGTGCAAAAGTGAACAGATGTGCTCTCTCTCCTCCCCCCTCACCTCCCTCCTCCTCATCCACCTCCTCTTCCTCCTCCTCCTCCTCCTCTCCCGCAGCGGTCGGCGAGGCCAACGGACACCTCATCGCGCACCGCGTCTACTTCATCACCCCCCTCTCCCCGCCGCGCCGCGCCGCCCAGACCTGTCGCCCGGAGCTACGCACGCCCGGTGTACCAAATCAGGCCCCTGGGGGCGCTGCAGCCGCGCTGGAGCTGCGCTCGAGCCGCGTTGAAGCTGTGCTGGAGCTTGGAGCCGTGCTGGAGCAATCCTGGAGCCATCCTCCCTAGAAACACAAGTGTGCGAGTGTCACACACTTCTAGGTGTGCGAATGTCCATTCGTACACTTGAGGGCGTAAAGGTGTGAATTTTCCTTGGAAATTCACACACTTAGGCCTCCAAGTGCATGAATGGGCATTTGCACACCTAGAAGTGTGTGATATTCACACACTAGGGTTTCCAGTGCTGGAGCCCTCCTGGAGCAGCTCTGAAGCTGTTCTGGAACTGTTTTGGAGCCGACCTAGAGCTGTTCAGGAGCTGCCCTGGACCCCTCCTGGAGCCCTCCTGGAGCCCTCCTGGAGCCCTCCTGGAGCCCTCCTGGAGCCCTACTGGAGCCCTACTGGAGCCCTCCTAGAGCCCTCTTGGAGCAGCGCTGGAGCTGTTCTGGCACAATTGTGGATCCGCGCTGCAGTCGCGTTGTTACCGCAGGTGCGGAGGCGGTGGCCTGCTTCAGAGGCCGCGGTGCAATAAAAGTGCGCAAACTTTACCGGCGGGTCGGTGCTGGGAGCAGATGGGACGGATGGCTGAGAGTTTCGGTGCGGTGCAGTGCGGTTCAGCTGTGCAACTTGTTTCTCGGCGGGCGGGCGAGCGTGGTCCTGAAACCGTCTCCTTGGCAACCGCGTGTCCTAGCGTCGAGGGCAAAACAACTCTGAAATTTTTGTACGCCTCGTCATTCAGAAAAATTCACAACAATGCCGAAAAATTAGGAAAAATTCAAGAAAATTCAGGAAAACCAAATCGCAAATTCAATTCAAAAATCACAAAAAAGATCACAAAAATTTCCAAAACGTGTACACCAAAATTCAGATATGTTTCCCCCTCGCCGAGCGTGGACCTGCAACTTGCACCTCGACGAGCGTGCGAGCGTGGTCCTGCAACCTCTGCGCGCCGGCGAAGTGAGCGTGTGCTCGCGCCGGCCGGTGTGCGGCGAGGGGTTGTCGGGGGAGGGTCGCGGCCAGGCGGCCCGGCCCGGCCCGGCCCGGCCCGGCCCGGCCCGGCTGGGGTGCAAATCGGGGACCCTCGCATCTGGCCGGCGCGCCGCGCCGCCTGTACAGTCCCGGCGGTGAGTTCTGAGCGCCGTGCGTGAGCCGAGGGGTCCTCAACTGCCGTGTACGGAGGAATTAGTAATATCGGTGTAACATTGTAATATTAAAGGAATATTGTAAGTAATATGGGTGATATTGCCAGTAATATGGGTAATATTGTAAGCAATGTGGGTACTTTTGTAAGTGATGTGGGTACTATTATTGTTAGCAATGTAGGTAATATTGACAAAAATACGAGTAATATCGATGTAATATGAACGGATTATCGGTAACATTGAGTTGCCGTGCGCTTCGGACCGCTTTGACGTTATAGGGCACGGCACTGCATACCCAAGTACATATATATATATATATATATATATATATATATATATATATATATATATATATATATATATATATATATATATATATATATATATATATATATATATATATATATATATATATATATATATAAGCATTTGTTGATTGTTCACCCTCTGTGAACACTGGTAAAACAAATGTGCAATAGTGCACACTTAAAGTGTGCTTCCTGGCACTTTGCGCATTTCATGGTGTTTAAAAATATTGCACACTACGTGGTGTGCAAAGTTTCGACGTTTGGCAAGTGTGCAAAGTTTGCACACTTGGTTGTGGAAAATTCTTAATCATAGTACAGCAAAAGGTATACCAAGTGTCGAAATGTTGCACACTACGTGGTGTGCAAAGTTTAGACGTTTGACAAGTGTGCAAAGTTTGCACACTTCGTGATGTTTAGTTTTGCTCGACACCAGGAAGTGTGCAAAGTTTGCACATTTGAAAAGCACGCCAATTGATGTGCAATATTCTACATTTGTTTTACCAGTGAAGTTGCAAAAAAAATTCCAAAAGACTTTTCGAAGAAATTTTCATTTTTAGAGTGCAGTTTCAGCGGGAAGCCTCGCTTTTGACAGTGTACCGCGACGACTTGCGGCTGGGCCTGTACCACGCGCGCACCGCGCCGCACCCCTGGACCACGCGACCTGTGTCGCGACGTCTCTCCCCCTAGCCGTACGTCTCTCTCGCTCGCTCTCACGGGGCGGGGTGGGGCGGGGTGGAGCGGGGCGGGGCAGGGAGGGGCGGGGCGGGGCGGTCCAGCCGCGGCCTCTATGACTTCTCACGCGCACTACGTGGCACGCTCCTAATCTCATGGTAATGGCTGCGACGATTTTATGAGCGCGTCTGGCGGCGGGCGGGGCGGGGCGACCTGGAGCAGGAGAAGGAGGTGCAGCAGGAGGAGAGAACCTGCGAGGGGAGGAGCCGGAGGAGAATGCGAGGGTGGAGCAGGGACTCGGCAGGAGGAGGAGGAGGTCGGTGCGGTGCAGAGGTTGACCTGGGGGCGAAGGAGGTCTGTGATAGGACGACCTCAGCGCAGTATGGAGTACGATCGGGGAACCCAGCATACTCTCTACCTTGATGTCGAGTTTTGATTTTTCGGGAGGTGTAGCGAAGGTGAGTCATTGATTCTCTCAATACACTGGAAACCCAAGTGTGTGAATGTCACACACTTCTAGGTGTGCAAATGCCCATTCGTGCACTTGGAGGCCAAATTGTGTGAATTTCCAAGGAAAATTCACACCTTTACACTGTTAAAAGCTTACGGTGAAACCTGCACCACTGTAAGTTACGGTGCATATTCACCGTAACTTACAGTGAATATACACCGTAACTTACAGTGGTGCAGGCTATTCGCCGTAGCTTACGGTGAAAATGCACCGTAACTTTCAGTGGTGCAGGCTGCTCACCCAGGGGGCAGAAACGCACTAGGCTGGGCTGGGGGCAATGCGCGACCGCATGCTTCCGGCTGATGGGGGAAGCTATAACTTTTGAACGCCGAAACATATCGTCAAAACGGAAAGAGCACTTGAAAGAGGGATAAATTCTGCGAGGGATAGACGTTGTGGGAATTTCGAGAAATTTAACCCTACTTTTCAGAACGCGGTGTATTCTAAAGCGCAAAAACCGCGGGAAAATTTTCGATTCAAATATCAAAAATGACACTTTTTACGGACTTCCAGGCTTCAGGTGACAAGGCTCTGACAACTGCCACAACGTCTATCCTCTGCAGCAAACCTTCCCAATTGAAGATCCGTTTTGGAAATTGCGATTACTTGATCCATTTGGAAGTTGTGTTTTCCCCCATCGACCTCTATTTGAGGTGATTCACCAGGTGTCGCGCATTGCCCCCAGCCCAGCCAAGTGCGTTTCTGCCCCCTGGCTCACCGTAGCTTACGGTGCATATTCACTGTAAGTTACGGCGAATATGCACCGTAACTTACAGTGGTGCAGGTTTCACTGTAACTTACAGTCAAATTCACCTTAAGCTTTTAACAGTGTACGCCGTCAAGTGTACGAATTGACATTTGCACACCTAGAAGTGTGTGACATTCGCACACTTGTGTTTCTAGTGTACGTCAAGGAGAGGGAGTGATTCGATACTGGAAATTGAGAAAACTGTTAAGTTCGGGGTAAAGTACGTTAAATAATCGCCCCCAGAAAAGTCCTACATAATCGAGTATACAGCATAGACTAGGTAGATGTACGCCAGACACCGTCTCTCGTAACAGGCTTCGCGATAGATCGCGAAACACTGTTACGCTGCGACGGGCCTGCGTACATCTACCTAGGCCTGCGGCGCTGGCGAGCCTGCATGATTTAAGATTTACTCGTCTTAGCCAGGGGGCTGCTGCCCCCTGGACCCTCGCTTTTCTTTCTTACGAGCCTGCATGATTTGAGATTTACTCATTTAAGCCAGGGGGCTGCCGCCCCCCGGACCCCCGCTTTTCTTTATTAAAAATAGGCCAGGGGGCTGCCGCCCCCTGGACCCCCGCTCGCCTCTTTTCATTATGTAACCAATTTTCCAATTTTTACGCGAAGGGCCCGAGCCCCAAAACCCTTCTCCGCAGAGCCAAACAGACAAAATTTTTGCCCCAAGGATCGCATCTCGACGGATTACCCTGAAAACGACACCAAACATGCATTTTGACGACTTTTCGTCCACATTTACCGCTGTAGCGGCTAAACAGTAAGAGATAGAGCAAAACGGACGAAATTTTCGCCCAAAGGGTCGCAACTCACCGAGATACCCCTTAGGACACCATAAAATTTTGTAATTTTTTAAATCTATTTTTTTAAACAAATATAAATCAATTTTTAGCAGGGTCAATTTTTGAGCCAGAGAGTTCATATTCGAACTCGTCCGAGCTTTTTAGGCCAAGAAGCTACAGTAAAAAATTCAGGTCGATATCTTAACTCGTTCTCGAGTTATCGTGCGAACAGACACACAGACAGACACACAGACAGACAGACAGACAGACGGACATTGAACTTTTTTAGCACTCCAGTGGCGTAATAGGCTTCGCTATCGCTCAGCCAATGAAGCAATCTTGGTTTGTTCAACTCTTTACAATAAGGCTGATAATTCTTGAAATATTATCTCAATTCCACATATATTACTGGTGATATTACACAAATATTTCTTCTTGATTTACAATGTCGGTACATGCAATTTGCATTTGCCTCAACATGATAACATCAGCAGTATTACCATTAATATTTTTTAAAAAATTTTCACGCACGCGGTGAAAATCAGTTGACGACCCCATCGCGGAGACGCCGGGGGAAACCTGAACTCAAACTGGTCGTCCTAGCCGACGTCCTGGAAGGTCAGGGTCGTGCTACTGGAGGATTACCTCCGCTATTGTTGCCTGTATTTCCGCACGTGCGCGACTGCACTGCAACGGCCGGCCGGCCGAGCCGAAACTCAAATGCATTAGCAAGTGACGCGTGCCGCGAGTTGTGACAGGGGCGCGGGGTCACTGCTTTTTTGTGCGAGCGCGGTCTAGCCTTCCCGGTGCACTAGTCTCTCTCTCTCTCTCTCTCTCTCTCTCTCTCTCTCTCTCTCTCTCTCTCTCTATCTATCTCTCTCTCTCTCTCTCTCTCTCTCTCTCCAGACTCACGCGCGTTCACCCCACGCCAGGTTGCCAGACGGGGAGGGAGGGGGTTAGTTTACATTTGCCCCGCGGGCTCGACAATGGGTCGGGTTTTGTTCGTGTCATTGCTCTCCGCGGCAAGGCCCCCCTCCTCTCTCTCTCTCTCTCTCTCTCTCTCTCTCCCTCTCTCTCTCTCTCTCTCTCTCTCTCTCTCTCTCTCTCTCTCCCTCTCTCCCTCTTCCTCTCCCTCTCCCCTCGCACAGCGCTTCCAGACCGGCGGGTCGGACAGGTTTAGCGCACCGGATAAAGAAAGTTAGTTGATTGTCTGGTTTGATGCTCACCTTGCGGCCCCCCGCACCACCCCGCCCCGCCCCGCCCCGCCGGGCCCCAACCCCAATCCTAACAGATGTTGCACCGCGGTCCACGCGTCTGATAAGACGGCAAGCGTCGGAGTCGGAAAGAGAGAAAGGGGAAGGGTGGGGGGCGAACAGAGGGTGGAAGGAAAGGTACTGTATGAGAAAGAGAGTAGAGCTGGGAGGATGCTACTTCGACTAAGTTGTCTGCTCTCTGTTGATATTTGCATTTGTCCCCCTCTAGTCCGCCCCGGGCTACTGTGAGGACTGGCCGTTGAAAGGTAAGCGGCGACCGCGAGGGTGACCGTTGACGGTGTGCTCGCCCCAGTGTCCTCGCGTCATCCTCTCTCCCTCACCGTCTCCATCACCGCCAGAGCTCGTCCTCACCCGGTGTTCACGTCACCCTCCTCGCCGTCACCGCTCCAGCTTGTCCTCACCTGTGTCCTCAAGTCACTCGCCACTCGCCGCCCGCCCTCGGCGTCACCTACAGCTCGTCCTCACCCGGTGTCCTCGTCACCCTCCTCGCCGTCACCTACAGCTCGTCCTCACCTGGCGTCCTCGTCAACCTCGGAGCTCGTCCTCCCCCGTTGTCCTCGTCACCCTCCTCGCCGTCACCGCCACAGCTCGTCCTCACCCGGTGTCCTCGTCACCCTCCTCGCCGTCACCGCCACAGCTCGTCCTCACCCGGTGTCCTCGTCACCCTCCTCGCCGTCACTGCCACAGCTCGTCCTGACCTTGTGTCCTCGCATCACCCGCCGCCCGCCCTCGCCGTCACCATCACAGCTCGTCCTCACCTGGTGTCCTCGTCAACCTCGGAGCTCGTCCTCACCCAGTGTCCTCGTCACCCTCCTCGCCGTCACCGCCACAGCTCGTCCTCACCCGTTGTCCTCGTCACCCTCCTCGCCGTCACCGCCACAGCTCGTCCTCACCCGTTGTCCTCGTCACCCTCCTCGCCGTCACTGCCACAGCTCGTCCTGACCTTGTGTCCTCGCATCACCCGCCGCCCGCCCTCGCCGTCACCATCACAGCTCGTCCTCACCCGTTGTCCTCGTCACCCTCCTCGCCGTCACCGCTACAGCTTGTCGTCACCTGTGTCCTCGAGTCACTCGCCGCCCGCCCTCGCCGTCACTTACAGCTCGTCCTCACCCGGTGTCCTCGTCACCCTCCTCGCCGTCACCGCCACAGCTCGTCCTCACCCGTTGTCCTCGTCACCCTCCTCGCCGTCACCGCTACAGCTTGTCGTCACCTGTGTCCTCGAGTCACTCGCCGCCCGCCCTCGCCGTCACTTACAGCTCGTCCTCACCCGGTGTCCTCGTCACCCTCCTCGCCGTCACCGCAGGAGCTCGTCCTCACCTGGTGTCCTCGTCACCCTCCTCGCCGTCACCGCCACAGCTCGTCCTCACCCGGTGTCCTCGTCACCTTCCTCGCCGTCACCGCCACAGGTCGTCCTCACCCGGTGTCCTCGTCACCCTCCTCGCCGTCACCGCCACAGGTCGTCCTCACCCGTTGTCCTCGTCACCCTCCTCGCCGTCACCGCCACAGGTCGTCCTCACCCGTTGTCCTCGTCACCCTCCTCGCCGTCACCGCCACAGGTCGTCCTCACCCGGTGTCCTCGTCACCCTCCTCGCCGTCACCGCCACAGGTCGTCCTCACCCGTTGTCCTCGTCACCCTCCTCGCCGTCACCGCCACAGGTCGTCCTCACCCGTTGTCCTCGTCACCCTCCTCGCCGTCACCGCCACAGGTCGTCCTCACCCGGTGTCCTCGTCACCCTCCTCGCCGTCACCGCCACAGGTCGTCCTCACTCGGTGTCCTCGTCACCCTCCTCGCCGTCACCGCCACAGCTCGTCCTCACCCGGTGTCCTCGTCACCTTCCTCGCCGTCACCGCCACAGGTCGTCCTCACCCGGTGTCCTCGTCACCCTCCTCGCCGTCACCGCCACAGGTCGTCCTCACCCGTTGTCCTCGTCACCCTCCTCGCCGTCACCGCCACAGGTCGTCCTCACCCGTTGTCCTCGTCACCCTCCTCGCCGTCACCGCCACAGGTCGTCCTCACCCGGTGTCCTCGTCACCCTCCTCGCCGTCACCGCCACAGGTCGTCCTCACCCGGTGTCCTCGTCACCCTCCTCGCCGTCACCGCCACAGGTCGTCCTCACCCGGTGTCCTCGTCACCCTCCTCGCCGTCACCGCCACAGGTCGTCCTCACTCGGTGTCCTCGTCACCCTCCCCGCCGTCACCGCCAGATCTCGTCCTCCCCCGGTGTCCGCGTCACCCTCTCCCTCGCCCCCGCGAGGTGCATAGGACGCCGGCGACGCGTGCGGCTGCGACATAATCCCCCGCCAGGAATGCAGATGGTGGCCCGGCCCGGCCCGGCCCGGCCCGGCCCGGCGGTCCGCAGGGGTGACGCCCTCCCCTCCTGGGCTCCTGCTCCACCTCATCTTCACCCCTCCCCGGCGACATTCTTGCGGGCCACCTTGCCGACGACGGTCGTGGTGGTGACGGTGCTGATGACGGGCTGCCGCTGACACCTGAGGGGCGCGCGCACCCTCTGTCACCCCTGCGCAGACCGCACCGCCTGCTGCCCAAGGCGCGTGCCGGCCAGGCCCGGGCTAGTGAGGGATCTTCGCAACGGATTATAAGAAAAGTTTATGTGTGATTTGGAAAATGCCTTTCACAAAATATAGTATATAAACATATAATGCATAAAAAGTACTACTACACAAAAATGTGTTACGCAATGCTATTTCATGCTTAGCGAAAAAAAAAAAAATCGGCTCCTGAGCAAAAGCCATCAGGCTGCTTTGTGCCAAAAAAAAAAATACTCCTCCCAATGAAATGTACTGGACGGGTAGTGAGTGAACTGGAAGACCTAGTGTGTAAACGTCTTGCACTTGAATGTCACGTGGAAAGCCATTATTTGAGCAGTTGATCACGTAACGGTTTGAATTTCCCCTTGAAATTTTGCTTACGCGGAGAGAGAAAACTGTGTGAATTGAAAAACACACACCTATACGTGTTCAACATTGACACACACATAAATAAAATTTTGACAAGTCCGTGGAGACTTGCACGCGCGGCATGGCTCCGAGTCTCGCTTCGCTGATTTTCTTTTTCTTTTCTCCTTTTCATTTTGTATTTTATTTCACTCCTCTCCTTCACCCACCCCGCACGGCGCACCTCGCGCGGAGAGCGAATAAAGCGACATCTGGGTCTCCTGCCGCTCATTGCCAATGGCCCTCCTGATCAGGGCGCCTCGCCGACCCTTTGGCCTTCTCCCTCCCTCCCTCCCCCTCCCTCCCTCCCCCCGCCGCTCCTTACCTCTCCCCTTTCCATCCCTCTCCCCCTCCCCTCTCCGCAACCCCTCGGTCTAGTCCGTCCTCCTCACCCCTCCGCCGCCACCTTACCCTACTTTTCCTCCGCCTGCCTCACTCACCGAC
The DNA here is from genome assembly GCA_029379305.1 of Frankliniella fusca. Taxonomy (NCBI): domain Eukaryota; kingdom Metazoa; phylum Arthropoda; class Insecta; order Thysanoptera; family Thripidae; genus Frankliniella; species Frankliniella fusca. The sequence continues at coordinate 160,688 of JAHWGI010000143.1, forward strand.
GCCGGGCGCCGCGACGCTGCCGCGCCGCCTCCACCAACCACCCCGAGAGTCTGATGAAATATTCACCGATCTGGTCGGAACTCCTTTAACTTTCTTGTTGACAGCGCACGGCACGGCTGCTTATAAACAGCATCAATGTTGCAGGCGTGCTTGAGGGCGGGCCGGCCGGGGGCGGCGCGGGGGCGGCGTGGGGGCGGCGCGGGGAAAGGAAGGAAGGAGGGGCCCTTTCCCAGCCAGCGCTCACCGTCGTGCGGCGATGTCTGCGGTGATGCGACGTTCCGCAGGCAGACGAATCACGCCGTGTTCCTGCTCGTCCCGAAAAAAAATAACATTTTTTTTTAAAGAAGAAATCTACCGGGTCACAGTAGTCGTTTTAATTCACTCATGTCACTTAACTCAAATGCGCTATATTGTCATACTCTTGCGTGTGTGTGACATAATGTTTCTGTGCTTGAGTAAAATTCTAATAATGCAAGTTTGCGAATTTAAATAATAAGAAATAATAAGCACTCTCTCAAATTTGTGAAATTCACTCAAATCAGATTTTGCAGTGCTCTAACGTCTACTTATATTTTTCGGTAAATTGATGGAAAAATAACATGCGACGCCGCACACTCCTGAACCGTGCGTATACAAAAACGCTCGCATGCTGGATAAATCTCAGCTACGGCGGTCGGGGGAGATCGCGAAAAATATATATATATATATATATATATAAAGAAAAAAACAACATATCTTATCCCAAGAATAAAAATCTCGTTATTTTTTTTTTTCTCCCGTGATACGCACGTAGTGGACCGCGAGAGAGGGGAGAGCTCGCTCTTGCACGCGCCGCTCACCTCCGCGTCGCGCGGTCTTTGTTCGCCGTGCTCCCGCGGGCCGCGGCGCGCGCGGTGGCGTCCGCTGCGCGCCACCCTCCCCCACGCCACGCCACGCCACGCCACGCCACGCCGCGCTACCCGGCCCCGTCTGCTGCTGGGCTCTCTTCCAACCCAACACCTACCGCCTACCGGCCGCACCCCTCCCCCCACCCCTCTCCCCACCCATCCCCTTGTCTTGATCGTTACCACCCCCGTGGCAAATCGTGGATTTCCTTCTGCCGAGTTGACGTAGCCTTAAAAATTCAAATCGGTGCCTCCTCCTGGCCTCGCGGGGTCCGGCGGCGTGCACCACCGCGGGAGGGGAGGTGGGAGGGGGAGGGGGAGGGGAGGGGGAGGGGAGGGGAGAGGGAGGGGAGGGGAGGGGAGGTGGGAGGGGGAGGGAGGGGGATGCAGCCAGCCAAGTCATCACATTACGTGCGGCGGCGGGTGCGCGCGCGGGCCGTCGGGCGGCGCTGCAGTCGCCACGTGTCTCAGGCGTCTCAAACGCGTCATTTGAATACCGCTCGCCGGTGCGTTTTTAAAGGGAAAGTAAACTTTTGACTGGATTGAGAGAGAGAGAGAGAGCGAGAGATAGTGTTTGTGAGATCAGGAGAAAGAAAGTGAGAATGTTGGGGTGGTGAAAGCGAAAGTGGTTGTAGGAAAGGTTCCGGCCGCGAGGTGAATTTCTCTCGGAGAGAGTAGACTTATTACTATTACTCGAAGTGCCTACACCAAGGGATCGTCAACTTCGATTTTCTTAAGTACACAGGATGATAACGCTCTTGATATTGCGTGAATATTTTCTATATCATGGTAATATGACAAAAATCTTACACTTCTTTCTTCGATTTTCTCTGTCAACACTGAAAAACGAGGAGCGATTTTCTTCGCTCGAATAGAGCGACGCATATCTTCATCGCTCAAATGGAGCGATATTCGCGAATATCACTCTTATTGAGTCTTGTCTTTTAAACCGAAAATGATTCAAAGTAAATCTACACGAGCGATTTTCGTGAAAGTTGCTTCACTAGGAGTGATAAAATTGGATTCAAAATATCGCTCCCCCACACTGCAAAAAATAATGACGGTCAAAGTGACGGTATCAACCGCTAATTATTTTCCGGCAGCGCCCGTCATAAGAAAAGACGGCAATGCCGTACTTTTGATATCACATATCTATGACCGATCGCAATGTACGGGAACACCGTAGAGGAAACAGTGTGCGAAACAGGGTACGGTGGAGCCGTATTCTTAGACTGTAACGTGGAAAACCTGGTCTTCTCGGTGGTACGGTGATGCCGTAGTTTGCGACCCGTACACGGGGAGCGATGTCCAAGAGTGGCATGTACGGCGACACCGTACATAGACTGTCATTTGCCTCTAAATTTTTACAGTGCACGAGCGATGAACGATCGTTTTACAGTGTAATAGCTGCAATTTGTTTCAAATTTGCAATATTACCAAAAATATTGAATATTACTCCGTACATGGTGAGAATGTGTTGACGAACCCTTGGGGTACACTTAAGTGTTGGATGTCACTTGCTTTAAAGTATGTGGAATGGTATTTAAAAACTTTTAAAAAAATGCTTGCATTTTTAAAAATTTCTATTTTTTTCTTCTTGTATCTGTATATATATTCAGAATTTACACACAAGAGATGCGTCAAGTTGATCATTGGAAATCCACGGACCAAACATGTGAGTGGCATTCACACTCTTGGGTTTCCGGTGTGCAGGCGTTACAGGCCTGTGCTGCCGCTGTCCGCGAAACACTCCGGCCGCGAACCGTTTCGCGTTCCTCCCCTCCGCGCTTCTGATGGGAAACGAATTTGATGAATGGATAATGGAAGCAAATGAACGAACCATTCAGCCTATTGTACGTGTGAGGGTAGCGAGAGAGAGAGAGAGAGAGAGAGAGAGAGGGGGGGGGGGGGGACAGTGAGCAGGGGTGGAAATCAAGGTGGACGAGCCGGCGGGGTGCAAGGGGTAGCATTTGTTCTTGTTGCTGGATCAGTAAGTCTTTTTTGTTGTTGTCTTTTATCGGCGCACGCGCCTGCGTTTGAACGGTCAGCGGTGCACACAGGGTGCAGTTTACCGTTCCATCAATTAAAAAAAAATTAATGCTGAAATATTCTACATGCAGTAAGGTAAAGTGGAAGGTTCTACCCTACACTGTAAAAAAACTAGATCGTAGTACGGCACGAACTACGGTGTCCCGTATCTTCGTTTGAGAAACTGACTACGGAGCGCAGAGTACGGCGCCACCGTACCTCATTTTCGGTGGGCATAGGTCATAAGTACGGGTCTTCCGTACCCCATTTTTTGAGTACGGTGATGCCGTACTTGGCAGTCCGTAATGGGGATTCTAAAATTTCTAGTACGGTGCGCGCCGTAGTAGGGAGGCATCAATCTACGGTGGACACCGTTAAAGGAATTAACGGTGATTTCCGTAGTTTTCACCGTCATTTTTTTTTACAGTGTACGTCGGGTTCCACAAAGGATATCGATACGAGATTCAACTTAATCTTTTAGTTATTTTGAAACTTTGGCATTGATGCTATTGGTCGAATGAACCGTTAGGAAAGCCCAACAAGGACGAAACGAGGTCAATTCTTTTTTTTCTTTGTAGTCAATTGCATTATTGGCGAAGCTTCCGGAATAGAGATAATGGTCCAGGCTCTCGGCCTTTAGAGAAGAAATAATAAGGACATCAGGACTGGAACCAGCAACAAAATCTCAGTATTTACGTGGTCTTGATTTCCTTATTTCTTCTCTCAATGCCGAGAGCTGGAACCATCTATTTTTATGGATTACTTTCTGCTATGCGTGTTACATTCGATAGTTTACAGTGCATTTAATATCAGAAACACTCCCGCCCCTGGTCACGCGCACTCCCGCGCCCCTCACGGTCGCCGCCGCCGTCATGGACAGGGTCATCTTGCCGCCCCGCCCCGGCCCGCCCCGGCCCGCCCCGCCCCGCCCCGCCCCGCCCCGCCCCGCCCCGCCCCGCCCCTCGGACAGGGCCGCCCTGCCCTTCCCATCATCAATCCTTACTCAACTTCCCAAAGTTTCGGTGGCCGCCGTGCTGCAGCGCGCCGGTTAATTTCCAGACTGACCCTGATTGTATGACAAATTGCTGCTCGGCCGCCTCTCCCGTCTCGGGGTGGAGCGGGGCGGGGCGAGGCGGGGCTGACATGTTGCTTCATCGCTCGGGCCGCCCCTTTCTCTCTCTCTCTCTCTCTCTCTCTCTCTCTCTCTCTCTCTCTCTCTCTCTCTCTCCCTCTCTCCCTCTCTCTCTCTCTGTCTCCCCCTCTCCCTCTCTCTGTCTGTCTCTCTCCGCCGGCCCGTACGCCACGTCCGCCCAGGCCGCCTGGCCGCCCACAAGACCGACACGCACTCGGGGCGGAAATTATCCGCTACGGAGAGCGCTATCGTGATATTTCTGGACGCTGAGGCAGCTCTGGGTGAAGGGCGGTGCGTGAAGTTTGGAGGTATGGCTTATTTGATGTGTGGCCGCCATAGTGTCGAAATCCTTATGTTCGCTTTGGCGTGTTTGTGTTTATTTTCCAAGTTTTTTGCTTTTGCATTTTTCTGGCACTTAGGCCTTTTTCTCAGAGAAGTGTCAACTTTTGACATCGTCGAATCACTAAATTTGGGCTTACTCCCGGAGAGGGTAAACATTCGGCACACAAATGCGCCATGGCATCCACGAAGAATGCCGCGAAACTTTGCCATGCAATAGTTATTCCTAATGCTATAGCACTTACAGTGATCTTAGGACTTTCTATCGAGGGGTCGACCACTCAGAATTTTGGTGTATATGGAATATCTGGAATATTTGAAGGATTTCTGGAATATTTTGGAAATACTGGAATATGTTGGGAATACCTGAAATATTTTTGGATTATCTGGAATATTTTTGGAATATCTGGAATATTTTGGGAATATCTAGAATATTTGTGGAATATTTGGCTAATTTTTTGAGGAATATGTGGAGAATATTTCTGGAATATATGGAATATTTTGGAATATCTGGAATATTTTTGGAATATTTTTCAGTGTGTACATGGAATATCTAAGTGGTTGACCCCTCGCTTTCGATGATATAATAAGTTTTACAATCGCTGAGAAATTATTCTTGTTCACAAGATACGCTGCTACAAGAATAAATATTACCAATAAGAATCCTGAGATTTGTTACGTGGTTCCGCCACATCGCTATCCCGACTTGCGCCCCTCCTCCCCGAGGAGGGCGTCTCGACGCCGACGCCGTCCTGGAGGAGACGGTCCGACGCCGCCGCCGCTCTCCTGAGGACGTCATCGGCGTCGTTCCCCTCGGCCCGCGCCGCCCCGCGCCGCCCCGCGCCGCCCCGCGCCCGATACGATCGCTCCCCTGGTAGCTCATTGGCGAGCGCGAGCCGTGCCGAGTGTAACCCGAGTCCCACGGTGTCTTCGGGGACCTGCCGGGCCAGGCCGGGCTGCGGGCGCCTGCAGGGTGATTCCGCACAGTCTGTCCTTGCCGCACTCATGGGGCACGCGGCTTTCAGGCGAGAGAGAGAGAGAGAGAGAGAGAGAGAGAGAGAGAGAGAGAGAGAGAGAGAGAGGGCGACACTTCTGAGGGCGGTTCGGAATCAGCCTGCCGCCCTGCCTGCCATGCCGCCCGCTCGGATTTGAAATTTTATCTGCCGCGCGCTCGCGGCGCCCTGCTACTACTGGCTGCCGCTCTGACAGAGCGCCTGATTAAGAGAGCACCAAGTGTGTCTTTAAATGTCGCACACTTGTAGGTGTGTGGATATTAACATTTTCTTTCGCTTGCTGCAGGCTCGCGGTATTGCTTTGAAAAGTTCACTCCTTTTCCCGTGTGTTTGTATGGAAACCAAAGAGTTCGTGACATTCATACGCTTCAGCGTGAGGCATTGTGCGTCTTGCTTCAATCTGTAGTCTATTAACGTTGACGTCAACAACTGAAAAAATTGAAAAAAAAAACACAACATAATGTTTATTTGCAAAATTTAAATATTGATACACTGTCAAAAGTAATGTACCAAAGTACAGCACTGTGTGCGGAAAACTTTGGTAGGCAAGGTTCAGCATCACCGTACCTCATTTATTTTCGCCGCCTATAAGACACCATGCTAAAAATGACTGAGAACCGTACTTCAAAAACCGTACTCGATTAGGTACAGCCTGATTATATATGCAATTTGCTGACCATCTTTTACCGTACCAAACACTGTTTTTTTTGTTTTTTTTTCTGACAGGGAAGATAAGGTAGAGCTATATTATTTCAACATCCGTCCATCGTGTTTCATTTTTATAGTCCCAAAATCATTCTTAAACATTTGGCAAAAGGGAAGAGAGACTAGTGGTGCTTAAGAATTTTTACATACGCATACATTACATGACCCGCGCACACTCACACACATGGCGCGGCAGGGCGCGCCGTGTCGTTATGCAAGATTATATTCCTTCCTTTTCCTCTCTCTCTTGCTCTGCTCGCTCCTCACTCGCTCACTCACTCACTCGCTCGCTCGCTCCGCGCGGCGACGCCCGCCGTCGCTCTTACGAATGACCTAACAGGGGCGAAAATGGATGTTTTATTTCCCTGCGCCGCCCCGCCACATGGCCTCTCTATGTGCGAGAGAGAGAGAGAGAGAGAGAGAGAGAGAGAGAGAGAGTTACAGACGCTGCTGTCACCGCGGCGCCGCGCCGTCCCCGTAAAGGAGTCCGCGGGGGGTGTTTGAGCGGCGTGGCGTAGCGTGGCGTGGCGTGGCGGCACCGGCCGCAATTCACATATTTCAATAAAATGTAATCGAATTACGGGGCGAAAGGATACGAAGGGCGCCTCCCTGCGGCGGCGCAGGGAGGCACGGCTCGGAGGGGGGAGGTGGGGAGGGGGGAAGGGGGGCACCGCACCATAAAGTGAGGAGGACCTGCGGTTAACAGTGCGTGGCAAAGGGGTAGGCGCACCAGAGGTCCTTGTAGGGCCATCCTGGGGCCTCTCTCTCTCTCTCTCTCTCTCTCTCTCTCTCTCTCTCTCTCTCTCCCCTCCCTCTTTCTCTCTCGCTCGCTCGCTCGTGAGGTGGGATGAAGCGGGGGAGCACACTCTCCGTTGGTCTTTTGGATCCCGTTCGGATCGGGCCGAGGCTTAAAGGTTACAAGACAAGATAAAGTAGCGTTCGACTGGCCGCCGTCTACCGGAGAGGGGAGGGTGAGAGAGAGAGAGAGAGAGAGAGAGAGAGAGAGAGAGAGAGAGAGGTAGTGAGAGGTAGTGTGCAAGAGAGAGACAGAGAGAGAGCAGCAGGGGCGGAGAGGGAGGCGTCGACGCAAGGTGCGGGGGCGGGCGCGGGCGTCTCTCTTGTTTGTCTTCATTGTACGTCATAGCCCACGGGCATTAGCACGACAGAGAGGGTCTCAAACGCCCCTGCTTTCTCTTCCCCCCCTCTCTCTCTCCCTCCACGCAGGAGCGCACCTAACCTCCACCATTTAGCATCCGTGGGATATCACGACGTAAGGGCCTCTGGGCCGCCTCTGCTCCCCGCCTCTGCTCCCCGCCTCGCCCCGCCTCGCCCCGCCCCGCCACGCCCCGCCACGCCCCGCCACCCCGGAGGTCCGGGAAGCACGCCAGGTGGCGCGGATCCTAGCGGCGGCGGCGGGGTTAGCCGTGTCGTGAAAATGTATTTAATGCCGTGTTTCCTTACGTCCCGCCACCTTCACCCCCCTTGCTCCCCCTCCCCCCCCCACAACCGCGACGCCCCTGCCACTGCTGCTTCATTTGAATACGAGGCGCGGCTCCAGTTGCTCTCTCGCGGCGCCGCCTGGCCCGTCCCGCGCCGCTCACTGCTCCAGCCACTGGAGAACTACTGGAGAACTCAAAGGGGCCAATCAGCTGCCTCTGAAGCGCTCCACCGCCACCAGGAAATGGCGTTCAGTACCGCCGTGTACATTGCGCTCCGCCTGCTGGCCGTATTTTAATCTCTCTCTCTCTCTCTCTCTCTCTCTCTCTCTCTCTCTCTCTCTCTCTCTCTCTCTCTCTCTTCTTTTGCCGGCCCGCTACGGTAGCCATATGAAAGGTCACCCCTGCTGATGTAATCCACTCGAGTGAGGGGAAAAGAGAGAGGGGAGAGAGAGTGAGAAAGAGAGAGAGAAGGGGGATGGGTGGAGGTGGGAGGGGGGGGGCACAGGGCAGACTTATTAGAATAATTATTAAAACGGTAAAGGGCGCCATTTAATCGAAGAGAAGGCGCGGAGCAGGAGATCGGGGCGGGGCGGGGCGGGGCGGGGCGGGGCGGGGCGGGGCGGGGCGGGGCGGGGCGGGGCGGGGCAGGGGTCGCTCCTCCCCGCCTGCTTCTCTTAGCCTGACGGGCTGGGGAAGGAAGGGTTAAAGTGCGAGCGAGATGACGAATATCGATTGTAATCAGTGCCGAGCGGAGCAGGGCCGGGAGCCGGGCCGGGGGCCGGGCCGGGCTTCGGACCCGAGCTCCACCAGGTCCATGAGCTTTTGTAGGGGCTATCGCTGCTGGGTGGGTCCATAAGTCATGGCAGGTTATCAGGGCAGGGGGTACCTAGCCAGGGACGAGAATAGATACTGTTGACGGGCTGGCGTTGTGTTCGACCTCATGACTTTTGGATACCGACAAAAGTATGGCGCCATTTGACTGCCCTCCGTGGAATAACCTTTTTTGTTCTTCTCTCTCTTCTTTTTCGGGATGCGTCGCTAGCTTTGCACTGCTTCGCAGACCTTGCCTTCTGTTGACTGGAACTGACTCGTTATTGTTTCAAATGGACGCGGCCAAGATGGCGTCTCTCTCTCTCTCTCTCTCTCTCTCTCTCTCTCTCTCTCTCTCTCTCTCTCTCTCTCGCACAGGCCCGGGCCCTCTCTCCTCCCCCGTCCAACTGCTGCCACGCCGCCAAACTTTCATTGCTGCTCGCTTTACCCTTTCAGGTCATCAATAAAGATTTGCCGTGGGACGGTGGGGGTTTGTGGGGGTGGGGGTCGGGGGATGGGGGAGGGACGCAGGGGTGAGTGGGGGAGTGGGAGGAAGAGATGAGAAAGAGATTGAAAGATGAAGAGGGGGACAGTGGAGATGAAGGAAGGCCTGAAGGCGGAGGCGGCGACCACGGTGCTGACCCTCCTGGGGGAGAGGTGAGTCATAACAAGTAAATGTCAGGCGGCAGTCAGCTGTTCCGCGGCCCGCACTACCCCGCCCCGCCCCGCCCCGCCCCACCCCGCCCCACCCCGCCCCGCCCCAACCCACCCCGCCACACACCGCGCCTTACCCCGCCGCCGAGTGCACAACCCTTTCATTACGTTTCACGGAAGACTGAGTGTTCCTCCTTTAGAAAGAGAAAAGGCAGAAAGTACGAGGGAGAAGGGGGGGGGAGAGAGAGAGAGAGAGAGAGAGAGAGAGAGAAAGAGAAGCGGCCCTGTTCAATTAGCAAAGCAGCGGGCGGCGCGGACTAGACGGGCGATTGATCTGCTCGCCTGCCTGCCTGCCTGCCTGCTACACCTCGGGCCGCGCCGAGCCGGGCGCAAAGTTGTCTCTACCCGCCGGGAACTTTTGGGTGCTCTGCTCACCCTCTCTCCCGCACTCCCTCTGTCTCTCTTTCTCACTCCAACTGTCCCTCTTTCTCACTCCAACTGTCCCTCTTTTCATCTGTGTATCCTTCTCTCGCTGCCGTATAGGTGCGCGGTGAGCAGTGTCCAGGCCGCGTGGCTAAAAGGCTCACACTGTCCGTTATTGACAGGATCATTTATTCAGCGCCATGGGGTTTGAACAAACGCCTGTGCGCCTCTCTCTCTCTCTCTCTCTCTCTCTCTCTCTCTCTCTCTCTCTCTCTCTCTCTCTCTCTCTGTGTGGCTCGCTCACTCGCGCACGTACAGTCCCGGACACACTGTAACGTGTGCGTGGTGATAAATCACAAATCGGATCAGAACCTTTGGAGCGGCTAAACCCTCCCCCCCCCCACACACACACACACCATCCCGTTGGCCACCTTCCTGGACGTCTGCTGTCCGCCACCCCAGCTTTGTTCCGATAGCGCCACCTCTATGGCGACACCCCGGGCCCCATAGTGGGCCGAGGGCGCATTCCACAAGTAGAACCTCGTTGTCACGGGAGAGCACGTCCAGTTAGAGCTCGACCAGGCCGCAGGCCGTGGAGGCTTTAGACGAAGGGGAAGTCACGTATACAAAATGTGTGCAATAACTGTTTTGACTTTCGATTTTTTTGATGTTTTGTTTATTTTCGAATTTTTCTGTATTTTTCTTCTAGTTTTTTTTTGACCGTACAACCATTTTTTAAAGTGCTTCCCCTCGGCTTTAGAGGCACAGGAGTTAGTGGACTGAAACCTTGAACACCCTTCGATCGTTGACGACGGGCACCTCCCCGTTGACAGGCTCGATTGATCAGTTGACGGACTCCTACAAGTGGATAGCAGGCGCCTCGTGTTCGTGTTCTCGGCTGACGCGGGCAGCCGTACCTATCCCGGTTGACGGGCGCATCCGGGCGCATCCACCTCGCGGATGACGGGTTTCACAACCTCCCGGTTGACGGGCACCTCCCCTCGGGGCCCCCGGGGCCGCACAGGGCCGTTCCCACGTTCAATCACGGACAAAAGAGCGATGCAAATGAAGACGCGTCGGATTACGGCGGCTTTGGTCGGAATTAAAACCGACGGGGTGCGTCGAGGCGTGGCGTGGTGCGGGTGTCGCCTGCAGGCCGCGTCACCAGCGGGCGCGACAGACGGACAGACAGACACACGGACAGACCTGCGGACGAACGAACAGACGAACGGACGCGCGGAGTGCGATGAGGAGTCCATCCCCAAGGTGAATAAGCCGAGATTAGGTGGGGGAGGGGCCAGAAGTTTGACATGAGTTATGGCGGTGGCTGATTGGGCCTGCATTGTGCGCCAGGCGAGCTCGCGAGAACCGGACCTCAGGTTCAAAACCCACTGGCTCTTCCATTTTTTTTTTTCTTTGTTTGGAAAAAAAAACTATCAAATTGCACTAAATCTGACAAATATTTTATTATTTCTTTTTTCCCCCGCCTCACGCATTTATTGCAGACAGGCGCATTCCTGGCGACGGCCTGCCTCATACATTCGGTAAATTAATTTCCCCCTTTACTTTTTTTTTCCACCCCTCCGCTCCTCCCCAGCCGCGCCAGGATCCCGTGCTTCTTGAGGGGGTTGCGCGCGCCGGCCGCGCATCTTCGCCCGTTCTGACAGCGCCTTCCGCCGTCGCGCTGTGGGTGGGCGTGGCGGGGCGTGGCGGGGCGGGGCGGGGCGGGGCGGGGCGGGGCGGGGCGGGGCGGGGCGGGGCGGGGCGCCGGCCGGGTAGCGTCCTTACGCTTGGCCGCGCCGAGGGGAGGGGGAGGGGTTAGGGTGGAAGGTGAGGACCTGGAGGGAGACGGCGTCCTGGTCCCGACGGTCTCGGCCAGCCTCGGCTGAGGCCTCGGCACCCTCTGGTCGCGTGCCCAGCCCACCCGACCCCCACCAGGGCCTCGGCACCCTCTGGTCGCGTGCCCAGCCCACCCGACCCCCACCAGGGCCTCGGCACCCTCTGGTCGCGTGCCCAGCCCACCCGACCCCCACCAGGGCCTCGGCACCCTCTGGTCGCGTGCCCAGCCCACCCGACCCCCACCAGGGCCTCGGCACCCTCTGGTCGCGTGCCCAGCCCACCCGACCCCCACCAGGGCCTCGGCACCCTCTGGTCGCGTGCCCAGCCCACCCGACCCCCACCAGGGCCTCGGCACCCTCTGGTCGCGTGCCCAGCCCACCCGACCCCCACCAGGGCCTCGGCACCCTCTGGTCGCGTGCCCAGCCCACCCGACCCCCACCAGGGCCTCGGCACCCTCTGGTCGCGTGCCCAGCCCACCCGACCCCCACCAGGGCCTCGGCACCCTCTGGTCGCGTGCCCAGCCCACCCGACCCCCACCAGGGCCTCGGCACCCTCTGGTCGCGTGCCCAGCCCACCCGACCCCCACCAGGGCCTCGGCACCCTCTGGTCGCGTGCCCAGCCCACCCGACCCCCACCAGGGCCTCGGCACCCTCTGGTCGCGTGCCCAGCCCACCCGACCCCCACCAGGGCCTCGGCACCCTCTGGTCGCGTGCCCAGCCCACCCGACCCCCACCAGGGCCTCGGCACCCTCTGGTCGCGTGCCCAGCCCACCCGACCCCCACCAGGGCCTCGGCACCCTCTGGTCGCGTGCCCAGCCCACCCGACCCCCACCAGGGCCTCGGCACCCTCTGGTCGCGTGCCCAGCCCACCCGACCCCCACCAGGGCCTCGGCCAAAGTTATGGATGTCCGTCAGAGCGGTCCCCACCCCCTCCTAATGGTTGCGACAATAATTAATAAATGTAATAATAAATATTTTTTCTTGCCGAGTGGCTGCCCTGCCGTTCTTATGGGTGGCGCACCTCTGCGGGGCGCTCCCCCGCGGGGCACGCAATGGACCGAGCAGTCGCCGCCCAGGCCCTGCGCATCTCACTTTTCTCTTCTTTCTCATCTTCTTCTTCTTCTTCTTCTTCTTCTTCTTCTTCTTCTTCTTCTTCTTCTTCTTCTTCTTCTCGCTCTTTGTTTAGGGTGTTTTTTTTTTACTGAGCCACTTACCCTTTTTTTTTTTGCATTTACCGCGCCGCTTTTCTCTGATTCGACTCACAGTCACGATTAAACGCGTGAGCCTTTTATCCTGCCGATCATGACTTTGTGCCTTTGCCCTTTCCCTCACTTCGTGTCTTATACTCCCGCCCCCCCCCTCTCTCTCCCTCCACCCCTCCTCTCTCTCCCGCTCTCTCCCTCCCTCTCTCACTCACTCCCTCCCTTTCTCCGCGGGTACGTCTTTGGCGCCTCAAGGAGCCCGGGGTGCCACAGCGTCAGGGGTGCATGGGGATGTTGTTACCGACTTGCGCGCATTAAAAGTTGGGAAGCGGATATGCAGGAGGCGGTGGCGCCCTCTAGCGCCGCCGGAGTGGCGGACGGGTGAACTAGACGAGCACGGGCCCGGGTCGTCCTGCTCGTCCTGATAGCCAGTCTTGAGGCCAAGGCGGCCATCAAATTCGGAACGACGTCCCGCAGCCCCCCCCTCCCCCCCCTCCCCCCCCCCACAACCCCCCTACCCCTCCCGCCCCCGCCGTGTGGGACCGCCGCGCGCCGCTTCTAGACGCGTGTGTCGTTCCGGTGCCTTCGCGGGGAAAGACAAAATGTCAGCCAGCCCTGATTTTTCTGACGACGACTTTTTCTCTCTCCGTGCGAAAAATGTGTTAAAAGATTGTGCAAGTAAAGAAGTCAGCGTGGTAAACTAAACGTTTCTGAAGTTTGTGTTATTGAAATTTTTTACATTCGAATACACTAATGAAGCAAATGTTGGTCACTTTTTACAATTACCGCTTATACATAGACAGTTCGAAAATTGCCAAGTTTTAGTGCCGTTGGACACAATCGTACCTTTCTGATGGCACTGAAATGTAGCGTACCTTTCCAAGGCATAAGGTTCATTTGGTCCCTTATTAGTGTAGATAATATTTCATTATATCCACATGAGGAAGTCAGATAAACTGTAAACGGAATCATTAAACTTTTTTAAAAATGTGTTTTGCGCAAAAAGTGGGCGTGGGCTATGCGCCCGTCTGACCCGACGCATTACAATATTCGTCAACCTCGACGAGAATTTTCCAGTGCGTTTCCCGGCCCCCACTCAACGACGATCAGCTGATGACGTCATCCTAATGCTCGGCGTCCGCACGCGGTCATCTTCATACATCATCGCCACCCTCTTCGGTGTGAGCGAGCGTATTGTAAAACACGGCGGAAGTCTCGGCGGCTGTCGGTGCTTCCGCCGGGCACGCTCGCTCTGCACCCCGTCGGGAAGAGGCGAGGGGGTAACAACTCTGAATTTTGGTGTGCAAATTTCATTATTTTCAGGGAATATTTGTGAATTTTTATTGTATTTTTCTGAATTTTTGCTTGAGTTTTACATATATTTTTGTAAATTTTTCTGATTTTCTTTTTAATTTGTTTTGAATTTTTGTGAGTCTCCCTGATAACGAGGTGTACGAAAATTTTCGAGATTTTTCCCTTCGGAGTACTCGTCCGCTGGATTTCCCGCCCCCTAATTTTTATTTTATTGTTTTTATTTTTTATTTTTTGCGTTTGACAATAATTTGTTCACCTACAGGAATTACTGTCAGTGTGACAACATTTTTATTTGTCAAAATGAGTGGAACTTTGACCTCTGCCCTCAAAGTTATAACAATTGAAAAAATTTGAGAGAAAAAAGAAATAATTGTATGTATAGTGATCAGTGCATCTCTCGAAATAAGTGTCGTAGGATGCTTATGCAGGCAGGTACCTGTAACAGTATCTGATTTTCTAGTGCTTCCGCTCCTAGTAAGTCCAGGTCCTGCAAAGGCTGAGTGCGAGCGGCTGCTTCGTCGTCGTCTGCAAGAGCATAACGCCTGGGCGCCGTCCACCGACAATACATCAGAAATTCATCTTGGGACGGAGAGGGTCGCTTAACCCTCTGCTGCGCTGACCCCTCCCCCGCACACGCGCACGCCGAGCCTACTGACCGTGAAGGCAAAAGTCGCCGATACAGTCAGTCATGGCCGACCGCAGGGATATGTATGTATCGCTCAAGTGAAGGAGACTATTTGGTGTGTATGTGTGTGTGGGTGGGTGGGTGTGTGGGTTTGTGTGTGGGTGTGTGTATGTGTGTGAGTGCGTGTGTGTGGACGTGGACGTTCCCTTTCTTGCTACTCACACACACACATACACTCACATCCGTACGCACGCGCGCTGATGTTGCAGGCCTACCCTACTGGCCCCTCCCCTAAAACGTGAGGACGAACAAAATGCACCGATGAGCACACGCTTGTCATATATGCCATTGCGTGCGTGCGTGCGTGTGTGTGTGTGTGTGTGTGAGAGAGAGAGTGTGTGTGTGTGTGGATGCACCGGCCACCATCCCTCGCGGCTGACAGGGCATGACACTGCACTGAACATCGCACGCGCTTGTGTGAAAGAGAGAAGGGGAGAGCAAGAGAGTGAGAGAGAGAAGCTATAGAGAGGGAGAGGACCAAACCCTGCCCTGGTCCTGGCTGGGGCCGGTCCGCCCAATGAAATGATGACTGCTCTTTTCACTCGTGCTAAAAGCCATAACCCGAGAGAGAGAGAGAGAGAGAGAGAGAGAGAGAGAGAGAGAGAGAGAGAGAGAGAGAGAGAGAGAGAGGAGAGGGGGAGAGAGAGAGAGAGAGCGAAAGCAGAAAATGATCAGGGATGACCGCCTGTGAGTTAGGCATCAGTCGCGCAGCGGCGTACGGACGGCGGCCTATCGGTACTGGTGGGGGTAGGATGCTTTCTGGGAGCTTCGGGAACAGGTATGCTAACAAGAGACGAGGCTTTATATGAAAGAATGGGAAAGATGATGTTGTTGATGATGATTATGGTGATGGTGATGATGATGATGAGAAAGGTTTGTGAAGAAAGTTCAGAAGACGAAGATGAAGAATTTAGATGACGATTAAAAACTGGACGAAGATGAAGAAGCTCGGGAACATTAAGATTAAGGGGATGAAGAAGTAAAGGAAATTGAAGATTAAGCAGATGAAGAAGTTTAGAAGTGTGAAGACTTATGGGATTTAGCTCAGGAAATTGAAGATGAGGAAAATGGAGGAGCTTAGGCAAATGGGAATAAGAAATACGAAGAAGTTATTGAGGAAAATGATAATGAAGATGCAAACTATGGCGGAGAAGTTGAGGAGAATGAAGGCTATAAGGAAGATGAAGAGTATGGCGAAGATGTGGAAGATGGTGGAAGAGGTAGGGAGGTGGGAGTGATGCACGCGCAGGATGAGGTGAGCCGTGATGGGCCGGCCAGGGCTGCTCCACTCAGCTCGCAATACAAACAATACACATGACGCTTTCATTGAAACAATCAGTGGCGCGCAGGCGGGCGGGGCTGGCCGGGACGGGCCGTTCTACCTCGTCACTATCGTCGGATTATCTCTAAGCCAAATTGCATTTTACTGCGCCTAGCGCCCGGCTAGCGCCCGGGCTCGGTCCATATCGTACTGGAGTGGACGGCGGGGTAAGCCTCTGACCAATGACGGCCCGTGCGCGCTATCCAGTGGGTGGCGTCAGTGGCCAGTGCCTTCTGAATATAGGTGGGCAGTTTTATTGTTTGAGGGGTTTCGCTTTTCGATAAAGTGTCAATTAAGGTACATGCAGGTTTTGTTCTTTAACCTTCAAGTTTATCAACACTTAAAAAACACGTCTCGACAACCTTGTTTGAGAGAATCAGGCCATAAATGATTCAAGTTTGTTGGGCTCAACTAATTTAAGTTGAAGTACGTATAGTTATTAAACCAACGTCAAGCGTGGTATTGCCACGACGACTCCCAGTATTCATCGCGTACTGTCCAACCTGCGGACTAAACTCACTCCCTACCGTCCATATAGATTATTAGAAGATCTATTCTTGTGGGATAGAAAGAGGAGCAGGAGCAGGCGACCACATAGCAAGACGCACACACGCACACACACACACTCACTCACACAATAGAGCCATACAGGACAATACAGATCATAACCGTAACCTAACCTAAGTGCCGTAACAGAGCCAAGCGCCACAGTGAGAGAGAACCTTGACGGTGCCATAAGGGAAAGTTACAGTCAGCCAAACTACGTTCAAACGGCGGCGCCAAGCCAATGCCTCCTTAGTGCGGCTGCAGTCCGAGAGACCTCCTCCCCCCCCCCCTCCCCCCTCCTGCTCCCCCGCCTCGCCATGTCCCCTGCTTTTCCACGCCCCGCGTTTATGACTGCTACGTTTACGTTCTCCCGTTGAGATTGAGTGTTAAGCCCTTCCGTAAGGGACGTCTTGAACGCCGCCTGTGCTAACCTGACGGGCCCGAGCGGGGCCTTATATGGTTCATTCCTTTCGTCAACTTTGGCGGAAACTTGATATTTGTGGCGGCGGTGGCTTGTGGTGGCACGGCGGAGGTCCAGGTTTTTGTGGGCCTTGGACGGTTTGCGAGGACGTTTGGGGGCTTCGGGATTGCGAGGGGGTGGTTTCGCCGGATTGGAGGGAGGGGATTGAGGGGTGTTTGCAATGTCCCCTTTCGCTCCTGTGCACCCTATTTCATACCTTACCAGTCAAAACTAATTAGACCCCAATAAGAAGTGGAGAGAATGTTTGTGTGAGAGCGAAAGAGAACACCAAAGATAAAGGGAGAGAGAGAGCACATGTAGCGCGACGGTTTGTATGAGAATTATTAGCACCCTCGCCCACGCCCGGCCCATTTCTGACCCAAATACCCGCCGCGTTCTCATGAATTTTTCATCCCTCCGAGGCGTCCGGCGGCCCTGACCATGTCATGTGCCATGTGCCGCCCATAATAACGCACGTAATGGGACTCAATCGCAGGGAGCGTCCCCGGGTGCGGGGGGCGGCGCGGGCGGCGATCGGGATGCGGACCGCGTTGCTTACCCGCCACACGCCGATTGGGGTAGGGGGTAGGGGGCAGGGAGGGGCGCTCCCGTTTGTTTCGTGCGGATTGACTCGTATCTGTATGGCGGCGGACAAGCGCGCGTCTTACATTCGACGTTAGCTCTCGCGGCTGATATTAAACCGCGCCAGTGACATATACTCAGCGTGATGGGCGGTGTCGAGGTGGTCAGTACAAGAACATGGCGCCCCTGCCGTAAAAACCTTGAGTAGGTTTTTCTTTCGCTTTCGCTGCTGCTACATTTCGCGTATATCGCGTATTCTCCATGTGTCTCTCTCTCCCTCCATCCACTGAAGGTGCGTAATATTTGACTGTATAGGGCCTGTCCCCCTCTCCCCCACCCCTCCCCACACTCCCCCGGCCCCCGGCCCCGCGGGCCCCGCCGCAAGGGGATGCGTGCATTGGCAGTAATGGACACTCCGGGCCACCATAACTGGGCGGGGCGGGGCGAGGCGGGGCGGGGCGGGGCGGGGCGGGGCGGGGCGTCGTAGGGGATTTGCCCGATGCGTGTTTTTGTGGCGCTGGACATGATCAGGGCCGGCCACTTTGTTAATAGAAAATAAATAATAAAATAAGAGAAACCGGGGTGCCGGAGTTTTACGCCTATACGTTGAAAACGTGAAATGCAACGAGGGCTAATAAAATGAAGGGGGGTGCAACGATTTGCTTGTTATGAGTGCCCATGTGTGTGTTCCTGAAAAGAAAGTATTGGAAATAGTTTGCCCATTTTTGCGCATTTTTTTTGATCCGAATCAGTGTTTGAATACCAACCACCTCCGGCTGAAAGGCGCTTGATTGTATGGGTGGGGACCGTGGGCAGGTTTCTGGCAATGGAGCCGCGTTCGTTGGCCAGGCACCGGGAGAGTCCCTGCGTGGACCCTCGTAGCCGGCGCGGTCACCTCTCTCCTCTCTCTTCCTCTCCACCTCTCCTCTCCTCTCCTCTCCTCTCCTCTCCTCTCCCTCACCGAGGCCCTCTCCTCGCTGAGCTCCGGTCGGCACAGCCCGCGAGATCCGCGCAAACTGCAGAGGCGCGTGCCCGCGCATGCCGACTCGAGATTCCGCCATTTGTGCGAGTGAGACAAGGAGCGCCCCCGGGGCGGGTGGCGGCCTGCGAGCGAGCGAGAGAGACAGCTGTCGACATGACGCGACGAGCTCGCTGCCCCCCTTTCCCTCTCTCTCTCTCGGCCGCGCTCTCTCTCTCTCTCTCGCTCCTTCGTTCTCTCTCGCAAACACTCAGGAAAGATGAGAAAGAAGAGAAGATAATCAGACAGAGACGCGACGACCGTGGCGTGCCGTTCACGGGGCGAGCGTTAAGGAAGAAGGAAGACATTGCCGAAACGGCGCGCAGCCCCTGGCTGCTCTCTCTTTCTCTCTCTCTCCCTCGTCTCCATCGCCCTCTCTGTTATGCCCCATTCGGAATATGCACACACGCGCCGGGGGATAAGGCGGACGGGGCCGTAACGGAGACCTGGCACCGGGTCAGAGGGGGATCGCGTCGGCGGACTGCACTGTTTTGTTCAAACTTCAACAACCGCACGGGGATATTCACTGTATGAGCTACAGTGAAACCCGCAGCTGGAAAAGTAAAACGTTTTACTCTCTAAACTGTGAACAGTGTTAGAATTTTTTTTGGACAGTCGAAATAAAAAGTCTGTGACTATGTTGTTAGAGAAACTGCTGAAGACAAAAAGGGAAACTATTGTTCTTTCGCAGAGCTTTATTGTGACTTTACTATTTCTCGGTAAAAATAGGTTCTTGTATTTCAAGATCTGTCTTGGATGTCCATTGGTATTCTCCATAAGACCGAAGAAAGATCTTGAAATACAAGAAACTATTTTTACCGCTTTTTCTGCTCACCCACCAAGTTATTCTGCGACTTCGCAAACTACCTGTTGTTCAACAATCTTTCTTGTATTTCAACTCTGTTGTTCATTTCTCCACAAAAATCTGTTTATCTGTTTTGCAGAGAGCTCATGGCATTTTTAAAGTTTAAAATTCGAACAGAAATTCTGCCACTTCAGCTGGAAAGAAAAAAAAAAAATAGCCAAAAATTTCATCTCTGGTATATTGATGCTTAGAAATATTTTATTGATTGATTGAAAATTGCTTGCTACTCACGTGTAACCCGTCTGGGTCGTTGTCTCCACTGTAATACGACGAGTGAGAAATCTCGCTCTCAGGAGAGCGAGATTGGTGACCCAAATTTTGTCACTCCTGGGGAGTCATATTATTAAATATCACTCCTTTTGAGTCGCTTCTATGACTCAAAACGAGCGATATCTAGTGATCTCGCTCGATTTGAGTGAGGCTTATCACTCCAAATGAGCGATATAGAATTTCCTCACTCCTTTAGGGCGATGTTATATGCCTCGCCCAATTTCAGTCAGAAACATGACTCTCAGATTTACAGTGCTCGAAGGCTCCGGCGAGACAGTGCTCCGCTTTCTCTCTACGCTGTCCTCGGGAGCACATTTTTGGCCCTGTCCCCAGGAGCACTTTTGGCCCTGTCCCCGGGAGCACTATTGGTCCCTGCCCCCGGGAGCACTTTTGGCCCTGTCCCCGGGAGCATTTTTGGCCCTGTCCCCAGGAGCACTTTTGGCCCTGTCCCCGGGAGCACTATTGGTCCCTGCCCCCGGGAGCACTTTTGGCCCTGTCCCCGGGAGCACTATTGGTCCCTGCCCCCGGGAGCACTTTTGGCCCTGTCCCCAGGAGCACTTTTGGCCCTGTCCCCGGGAGCACTATTGGTCCCTGCCCCCGGGAGCACTTTTGGCCCTGTCCCCGGGAGCACTATTGGCCCTGTCCCCGGGAGCACTATTGGTCCCTGCCCCCGGGAGCACTTTTGGCCCTGTCCCCAGGAGCACTTTTGGCCCTGCCCCCGGGAGCACTTTTGGCCCTGTCCCCGGGAGCACTTTTGGCCCTGTCCCCGGGAGCACTTTTGGCCCTGTCCCCGGGAGCACTATTGGTCCCTGCCCCCGGGAGCACTTTTGGCCCTGTCCCCATGAGCACTTTTGGCCCTGTCCCCGGGAGCACTATTGGCCCCTGTCCCCGGGAGCACTATTGGTCCCTGCCCCCGGGAGCACTTTTGGCCCTGTCCCCGGGAGCACTATTGGCCCTGTCCCCGGGAGCACTATTGGTCCCTGCCCCCGGGAGCACTTTTGGCCCTGTCCCCAGGAGCACTTTTGGCCCTGCCCCCGGGAGCACTATTGGTCCCTGCCCCCGGGAGCACTTTTGGCCCTGTCCCCAGGAGCACTTTTGGCCCTGCCCCCGGGAGCACTTTTGGCCCTGTCCCCGGGAGCACTTTTGGCCCTGTCCCCGGGAGCACTTTTGGCCCTGTCCCCGGGAGCACTATTGGTCCCTGCCCCCGGGAGCACTTTTGGCCCTGTCCCCATGAGCACTTTTGGCCCTGTCCCCGGGAGCACTATTGGCCCCTGTCCCCGGGAGCACTTTTGGTCTGCAGCCGCTGCTGCTCCACGACGCGCCCTGCCCTCCCCTGCCCCGCGCCGCGCCGTGCCGCTCCGTGTAGCTGAGCCGCATTTTCGAGATGAAATCAGTTATTCCCAGACTCCAATATACGCGCTCATCGCGCTGCTGCCCGGGCCTTATGATACCCGCCGGCGGTAGGGGGATTCACTTTTGTTTCGCGAGTGAGAGAGAGAGAGCGAGAGAGTCAGAGAGAGAGAGAGAGAGAGAGAGAGAGAGAGAGAGAGTGAGAGAGAGAGGGGGGGGGAGCCAGGGTCGGAATTAGGGAGAGAGTCCTGCTCCGGAGTGGAGCGCGCGCGCGCGCGGCCGCCGTCGCCGAGAGTATCCGTGGATGGCATCACAGTGACAGCTTGGCAAAGGAAGTGACGGACAGCCAGTGTTTTGTTGGGAGGGTCAAATACGGCTGCGGCTTCTGCTTCATTGTACGGCCCCTCCGCCGTGTGTGTGTGTGCGCGTGCGCGTGAGAGAAAGGGAGAGGGAAAGATAGGGGAGGTGAGACGAGGGGGAAACAACTCTGAATTTTTGTGTGCAAATGTTGTAAATTGTTGTGAGTTTTCGTGACTTAACGTGAATTTTATTGAATTTTTCTTCATTTTCCGGAATTTCTTTAAATTTCCCTGAATGTTTCTGAATGACAAGGTTACATAGATTTTAGAGTTGTTTCCCCCTCCAGTGAGATAGGTTCTCAACGCGTCACTTTCACGTGTAAACCTTGGAATTCGAGGTCGCGCCTCGGTTTTAGTTGCGCTGTCCTTTTTTAACCCTATGCAAGGGAAAAGGACAACGCATCCAAAGCCGAGGTTCGCTCTCGGATTCTGAGGTTTTCCTTTACCGTGCGTCATCTTCATGTCTGTAGAGACTTGGCGACGTTCAATATATCCCTAATCCCCATCATTTTGTTGCGTTTGTTCACAGCCAGCCTGGAGCCGACATCGGACTCGGACAGCGATGACTACGTCCATGAAGTTAGCGTGGTCGCCAAAGCCGCGCGCAAGGTCGCCGCCGACCCGCACTGCCGTGACCTGGGCGGGAGGGGGACGCCGCCGACCCCCGACGCGGAGGTGCCGTGTGGCCGCGAGGCGTCCCCGACCCCGACTGCCGCGACCACCCCCTCCGGGCCCCATTCGGCACACAACGGCAAGACGACAATCGAGCCCACCATTGGCGACCATGCAACGACGCGAGTGGCGAGCAGCTCCGAGACCCACACCACCACCATCACCACCACCACCACCTCGACGGAGTCCTCCTCGACCTCAGCTCCGTCGAAGACCGCGTCCGCCGCTTTGCTGGAGGCGTCCGCCGATGACGGTCTCGCGATTTGCTTCGGTCTCCCCGCGAGGTTTAAGCGGATGAGGTCGCGCATTCCGAGCGCCGCCCCGCGCCGCACTCAGGGGGAGGCGCCCCGAAGAAGCCGCGCCATCGAGATCACCAGGACCGTTTGCAGCCTCCTCCCCGACTCGCCGTCCTCCACGACCTGCGCCACGGACCCCCAGCAGCCTCCCGGACGACCAGACATCGTTCACCAGGAAGCGGCAGCTTTACAAGGTGAGTACACACCGATCCTCTGGCAGGTCTTTTGAGGCTGAAGGTTCATAAGCTACGGACACAGCGGGGCTGCTGCTGCTGAGTGCTGCTCCAGCCCATGACCCTGCCGCCTCTCCCCGACCGGCAGGGTGATTCCGCACAGTGGTTTCGTCTCTCAGTCAGGGGCGTAGGAAGTTCCTGCAGAGTGGGGCACGTAACGTGGTTTGCCTACCTTACAGGGGCGAATCGCACTGTTAACGCAGTGGCTTTGGCGCTATTTTTGAACACCCAAATTTATCCCACTTGAAGGCTTAGGTTTGTTTTTTTACGAATGCCAAATTTAGGCCATATTTCATGGCAAAGTTCGCCCTCTTACAACAAGAATACGAAATATTGGCATCGAAAAGGGGCGAAAATCTGGCGTTCTTCATAGAGAGGCCATTTATTGGTTCAACAGTTAGAAGGGTTCGCTGGATGGTCCCCGAGATATAAAATTTGACCTCAAATAGCATAAGTTTTGAACTAGGGCCCATTCTACGGTGGGGAGGGGGGGGGGGGCACGGCCCCCCCACCTCTGAAAAGTGGGGGGGCACGTGCCCCCCCGGCCCCATAGGCTCCTACGCCTCTGCTCTCAGTCCCTGTCACACTCATGATCCATGGCCATAAGGGGCAAGAGAGAGGACACAACGGAACGCTGTCTGGAATCAGCCTGCAGCAGCCGCCCCGCGAGTGACCCGCTCGCCGGCCTGCCCGAGCTTCGGGGGTTGACGTCTGGCCCGCCAGCCCGCAAGACAAATAAGATCCTATTACAAGAGCGAGCGAGACAGAGAGATTTCTACTGCTAACCATACCAATTTAGTACGTCCTTAATTGGGTGTATCCAGACGTTCGGCCCGGGGTGGGGTGGGGCGGGGCGGGGTGTTCCGAGGACGGCGCCAACGGCCAATCGAACAAAGAAGGCGGACGTCCAGGAGAGAGGCACGACCAGAGACGGCCGGCCGGGGCGGACCGACCGCAAAGGCGCGTTTGTTAATCATCCTGCTAATTGGCTGGGTTCAGTTGGATCGGGCCGAGTCGATCCGAGCCGAGCCGAGTCGAGCCGAGTCGAGCCGAGCCGGGCGCACGGGCGAGACGACCAGCAAAGCAGAGCCGAAAGCTCGTTCTCCAGATTCCGTCCGAGTCCCTCTTGCGTCGGCGCGCTTTGCAGCGCCGTGTTACTTCCGAGCTGGTGGCCGCGACTGAAAAATAAGTAGGGCAGCTGGGGCGGGGCAGGGCGGGGCAGGGCGGGACGGAGCGGGGGCGGGCGCGAGGACTATAAGGGCGTGGCGACGTGCCGGACGTGGGCGTGGGCGAGAAGTCGAGGTAGAGACCCGAGGGGCTGATCACTTTTCAAGAAATCTTGTACGTACAGGCCTGTCGGTGGTGTTGTTACACCGGGAAGTTGTCAGGTCAACAGCATACTCTTTTGCATTTCAGTATTGACTTGAGAGAACCAGGTCACAAATGACCACGCAACGGAATGCTAACTCGCAATACCCGAAGAAGGATTACAGGATATCATAGAAGGAGATGATCCCTTCGGGTATGGATGTGTTCAAAAATTGAACGGGCAAACATTATTTTTAAACCTTTGTTTTTTTTCGCGTAGCAATTTTGAATCAATTTTGTTTTTCTTTTTTTTTATTCACATATTTTTATATTTTTCTTCAAAAGAAGTACTGTATAAAATCAAGTGCAAAAGTGGTGCATGTACACCTGCTACCCACTTCACATATCAACTGCATATTTTAGTCTGAAACTTAATGGGAACAGAAAGGGTGTGTTTGAATTTGTTTTTCCCGCCTTAAAATGCAAGTTGTCATTCAAACTCAGGAGTTGTTGTTGCCTTTTCGTGCGCTCCCTGCATGGACGAGCATGAGTCCCCTGTGGACGCGGGTACGTCTATCATCCACGGCGAGGACGACCCGCAACCGCCATGTCGGCGACGACGGCGGCGCTGAGACGGATTGCGGCCCGTAGTTAATCAGGCCGTTAAGTCGGAGTTTGATTTCCCCGCCCCGCCCCGCCCCGAGTGTACATACATCAGGAAGGGGAGGGTCTCGGGCGCGGACAGGGCTTGTGTGTCCGGCATGGGGCCCCGGGGAGCACTTGTCTGCCCGCCCCACCCCGCCCCGCCCCAGCTTCGCCCCGCCCCGCCCCGCCACGCCACACGCGTCGCCTTCAATTGTTTGGGGGCTTCCCGTTCAACTGGGCCCCCCCCCTCTCTCTCTCTCTCCTCGCCTCGACAATTAGAGGTTAGCGAGGTCCTCGATCACTTTGCGCAGGAGTCGTTTGCGGTTCGATTTAGCGGGTAAATGGCGCGAATGACACCGCGGGTGGGGGGCACGACGCATTGCATTGCAGCGCCGGGGAGCTGACAGGACCCGCGGTTGTCTTGGGAAGAGGCCGGACCCTTTCCTTATGGGTGGTGCTCCGCGATGGACACCCGAAGCAAGCATGTGAATGGCACGTACTTGGAGATGTGTGCCTAATGCACACGAGGGGGCAACAGCTCTGAATTATTTTGTACAAATTTCGTAATTTTTTGTGAAATTTTCTGGATTTGTGTTGATTGTTATTGAAGTTTTGTGAATTTTAGCTTGGATTTTCCCTAAATTTTTGTGAATTTTAGCTTGGATTTCTCCTAAAGTTTTGTGAATTTGAGCTTGGATTTTACCTAAAGTTTTGAGATTTTTTGGTGAATTTTCCTGACTTTTTCACTAAATTTTCTTGAATTTCTGTTTCTATGCTTTTGTTTCTTTCAATTTTTTGGAATTACGAGGCGTACAAACATTTCAGATTTGCTTCCCCCTCAATTGCACACCTGTAGACGTGTGAAGGTTCGCACGCTTGTATACTGTATGTTAATTTCCATCAGAAAGTTATTGCAGGTATATGTGAACTCTATTCGCATACTTGCAGTTATGCGAGTGTTTGCTAACTTGAACGAGTTGAGGTGTCAGTTTTCCTTTTGAAACCTTCACACAAGAGTGCGCATGGGAGCACACCTATAAATTTGCGACATTTTCTGTCGTTCTCCGAATCTCAAATTCCACAGCAGAAGGGGTGCGTCCCCCTCCCCTCCACCCCCTTGCGCCAGTGCGCGTCAGCGGCAGGGTGGTTGGGCCATAGCTTCAACCCCCTTTCCCCCCTCCAAACCCCTCATACTCCTGCCCCGCCCCCTCCTCCTCTGAACTTTTAATTACCAATCCTCCTTTCTCCTTATACTTACTCTTTGAAAGCAAGTGCGGTACACATTTCTTTTTCTCATCGTCTCGGGTGAGTGAGAGAGGCGGAATCATTATTGGCCATCAGTTGCCGTGTGAGAGACACTGCCCCCCCCCCCTCCACCTCCCCCTCCAACCCCCCTCCCTCTCACTTCCTTTCTGCTGGAGTGTCCTGGTTGCACCATTGTTCCAACCCCAAAATGCTACCCCAACCCCCTACCCACTCCTACCCCCTCTGGTACCCCGTGCCCTTCCCCCTCTCCCCTCCATTCCTACCGCCCCCTTCCGCCTACCCAGCTACCCCCTCTTTTCGTTCTGCCCCGTTTTCTTTTCCGCCGGGGCTATTTCTTGTTTTCTACCACCAGCAACCCATTCAAGTCGTTTAATTGGAAAGCGTTCACATTGCGGACTGTATATTCTGCACGTCCAGCCCCTTCCTCTGCCACTCCACCTCATCCCCCTCGGTCTCTCCACCCCGTGTCCATCTGCGGGCCGGGGTCGGGTGGTGTGGGGTGGGACGGGGTCGGGTGGGGTGGGGTGGGCCGGGGCGGGGTGTGGTGTGGCTTTGCGCCCACTCTTCCTTCTTTAATTTGTCGCTCGTTACAGACTCTGATTGGTCACCACGGTGTGGTTGAGTCTCTTCCTCCCACCCCCACTCTCTTCCAGTCCCACTCTCTGTCCCTCTGACTCTGTCTCACTCCTCCCTCTGTCTCCCTCTCACTTCCTAGCGCCCCCCCCCCTCTCTCTCTCTCTCTCTCTCTCTCTCTCTCTCTCTCTCTCTCTCTCCTACGCGACAAGGTCGTTACAACGCTATTAAATACTCTCCATTGACCCAGAAACGGACCATCGCCCGCTTCAAGTCGCCCCCCTCCCACCCCTCTGCGTTCCCTCTCCCCCGCACCGTTCACTTGGCTGCCTATCATTAGCATTTTTCGGGCGCGCGTATTAGGAGACACACAACTCAAGATTTTTTTTCCGTCTCCATTTCTGTTTTTTCTTGTCCACTTAATAATTGAATTAGTCTCCCAGTCTCGGTGCGTCCCTCTAGCCTACCCCCTTTCAAGTCGAACGGACCAACAACAACTCCTGTGTATGAAAGCGGCCTCCTTTCAATTTGAGTAATTTGCAACTTTTCCCTTCGGTATATTATATTTTTCTCGGCGTCTTGGCGATGATAATTGCATTTGCCCATTCTTGTGTCTTAGCCCGTGTCTTTTTTTTCTCTCCTTCCCTCGTTTTACTTCTTCGCTCTTCGTCTGATTATCTGACTTTGTTGGTGCCGCATCCCTTTGCGGTGTAAATGATAACCGTGATGCTTTTGGACGACACTTGTTTTTATTTTACTGCTGCTCATTGTACTTGTGCAGCCTCGTCATCCTTCTAATTGTAATTTGTGTATTTGCCTGGGCTGTGCGCCGCGCGGTGCTTCGGGGCGAGCGGCGCCGGTGATCACTGGATGCTGGAACGGTACAGAACGAACCCAACACACTGTGAGAAAAGCCGTAGATCATACAATAAACAACGGTTTTGAATTAACGGTTTACGGTATTCGTTACCGTACATCACTAATTTACCCTATACTGGGTACAATTTCAGTACAATATTTTATTGTACTTCGAAATAACAGTAAAAAATTGTAGTTAAATTGTAGTTTTTTCTCACAGTGCAGTCAAATTAGTACACTGTTCCTAAGGTGTACCTCAAAACACGAATTAGGAAATGCATGCCTGGCAAGTACTAGGAAGTGCATGCCTGCCATGGTATGCAGATGAAAGTGAACATAGCATTGTGCCATAGCAGGCAGGCACTTCCAAGCGCATGCCATGGCAGGCATGCACTTCCTAGTACATACCTTGCCAGGCATGCATTTCCTAATGCGTGCTTTGAGGTACACCTTACGAACAGTGTACAAAGTTAACTGTTGGGTTTGCAGCGTATTGAGATCGGAACTCTGTTCCTTATTACAGAATATTCGCTCCAGAAAACATTATTATTGTGTGCACTGGTAAAAAAAATGTTTAGTTTCTAAACATCATGGTGTTTAGTTGGCAATTCTATACATGACATGATGTTTAGCAGGAACTAAACATGACAAGATGTTTAACAACTAAACACTTCCTTTATGTTTAGAGGTTAAACATTTTGTGATGCATAGAAGTAAACACTTTGGGCGAGGCTTCAAATGGAGAAGCATATAGGGATACCACCCCACAGTTGTTGGGTCGGCCCTCCGAGAGCCCAGCTGTGTAGCAGGCTCACATGTGCATTGTTTGTCGATTTTCGGGTATCTACAATAAATGGGAAAGAAAATTTTCTCCGGGGCCCAACGGTTAGCATCTCCAAGAATCAACGAATGAAGGCCCTTACTGTCTCAAGAACAGTTTTCTACATAACTGCGCACTCATTATGCGCGTTGTATGTAATGCTAACAGAAACCATGTCTGCGGTCATCTTATCCTTCTCTTATCCCCTTTGCAATCATCTTATCCCTCTGTGATCGCCTTATCCCACTGCGATCACCTTATCCTACTGCGGTTTTTTATCCTCCTGCGACCATCTCCCCCTGCAATCGTCTTCTCCTCTTGCGATCATCTCATCCGTTTGTGGTCGTCTTATCCCACTACGATCATCTTATTCCACTGCGATCATATTATCCCTCTGCGATCATTTGACCCTCCTTCGACTATCTTATCCCCCTGCGATCTTCTCATCCCCCTGCGATCATTTTATCCCTCTGCTTGCGATACCCGCCTGCGATCATCATTTCCCTCTGCGTGCGATTATCTTACCCACCTGCGATCATCTTCTCCCACAGCGATCATCTTATCCTCCTGCGATTACCTAATCGCTTTGCTATCATCTTATCCCCTGCGATCAATTTATCCTCCTGCGGCCATCTTATCCCCCTGCGATCATCTTCCCCCTGCATCATCTTCTCCTCATGCGATCATCTTATCCCTTTGTGATCATTTTATCCTCCTTCGACTATCTTATTCCGCTGCGATTATCTTATCCCTCTGCGATCATTTTATCCCCTTGCGGTCATCTTATAAACGTTCGTAATGTGCTGGTACTTAATTGGAATATAATCAAGCGCAACAGCAAGCTCAGGACGTCCACTGTTTTCTCTGGAAACGCAAGTGTGTACTTGAATGCAGTATTTCCTGCATACCTACATATATTCAGGAAATAATGTGTACTTAGTCAAGTATGCAGGAAATAATGTGTACCTGGTCAGGTATGCAGGAAATCCTGTGTACTTGACCAGGTACACACGAAAACCTCTATGCATTCATGGGGGAGATTTAGTGTGTACCTGGTCAAGTACACAGGATTTCCTGCATACTTGTCCAAGTACACACTATTTCCTGCACACTTGTCTAAGTACACATTATTTCCTGAATACATGTAGGAATGCAGGAAATACTGCATTCAAGTACACACTTGCGTTTCCAGAGTTCCCGGGTGTTGTCAGCCTCGGAGCCCGCCGGCCCCCCGGAGCCCGGGCCGCCGGGTCCCCCGTGTGTTTCCGCAGGCTCCTCCGTGGCGCCCTTTTATATTCGCGGGGCCGCGGCTCCGCCATAAAATAACTCCGGGTAAAACGCCTGTTCCGCCGTCCTGATGGCAGCGAGTGAGTCGTGTTGCCGTTTTTACTTTCGTCCCGCGTGGAAATTGCCTGCGGTATTATTCTTGTTTCGGTATGGACTGCTCGCTGCAATCTGATGGCCGTCGTCTCTCTCCCCCGACCCTGCCCTCTCTCTCTCTCTCTCTCTCTCTCTCTCTCTCTCTCTCTCTCTCTCTCTCTCTCTCTCGCTCCATAGCATTCTTCCCTACCCCCATCCTATTTCACTCTATATTTTTTTTCTCTATGTATGAATGTGTCCTTGGTTTCGACCAAGTGGATGAGGTGGACGTCTTGGAAGACGGCGCGCGGCATGTCAGTGACAATAACTAAGAGAAGACCTCATGCACTGCAAACCCAAGTCTGTGAATGTCGCACACCTCTAGTGTGTGAGGGTTGATTCGGACACTTTGCCAATCAAACGTGTGAATTCCCTTAGGATAAATGAAACGTCTGAGTGGCCAAGTGTACGAAAGAATCCTTGCACATCTACAAGTGTTTGTGACTTGCAGATTGTTCCTCACTTGCTCTACTGTCGTGGAACAAGAAATTGGCAGCCCCCTATTATCCTCTCCACAAATCTGCGTATCGCACTCGAAACAAAACTTTCCGCCTTCCCACCGCCGCCGCGCTGCTTATTTCTCTCGTAATCAATTGCGTAATTGGCTGAACACTCGCTCAGTCCAGTCCATTTCAGGTCGGACCGTAACTTATACGGGCATTATTCTGAAACCAATTTCAGGCCAGCGCTTGAGCCCTCCCCAAGGGGCGGTATATCGGGGCGGTGGTAGCGAATGCCGGCGCCCGGGCCGGCCCGAGCGGCCGGCCAACCCTGCCTGCCTGCCTGCCGGCGGAGTCTTCTCTAAACCGATTATTACACGAATTATTGCCCCTACTAATAGCTGGCTGCTGATAACGGCTACCGTGCTGCGCCCTGGCGGCGCCAGGCGCAGGAGCCCACCGCCCGGGGGAGGGGGGGGCGCAGGTCAAACGCGCTTCTGCAAATGTTTTTCGTCAAATGGGCCACGCTGCCGCGCTATACTCTCGCGTGTGTTGTGTTTTTATTTATTTATCTTTTGTCTCGGTATAGCGCTTCCGGCTATCAGGTGCTGTCCATCCGGGGGTGAGGGAAAGGAGAGGGGTAAGATTTGCTGGATGGAGCCACCAGGGGAGGGAAAAAAAATGTTTGTACCGCGCCGCCGGGAGAGGTGGGGCGAAGCGGGGCGAAGCGGGGCGGGGCGGAGCGGGGCGGAGCGGGGCGGGGCGGGGCGGGGCAGGGCGGGGCGGGGCGGAGCAGGGCGGAGCGGGGCGGGGCGCGCGCGAGACACCCTTCTGCGACTCGCCCGGCCCGGCAGCCTTGTTTTTCGTCTTGGCACTCTTCCATATCCATTCCTGCCAGAGCCCGTGAGCAGGGCGGTGGACGGCCGCGCCCGCCCCGCCCCGCCCCGCCCCGCCCCGCCCCGCCCCGCCCCGCCGCGGGGGCGCAAGGGGCGCGGCGCGGCCGAGTCGCGCCGCCCATGTCGCCGGGGCGCGCGAACCTCCGCGGTGGCGGGGTGGGGCGGGGCGGGGCGGGGCGGGGGCGGGCTGGTTCTCGGCAGGGCGGCACTCCCGCGCCGCCGCCTACGATAAAACCCTTTTCGCCGATGTGAAATACTGGCCCTGCCCCATGAATGCGGAACCATACAGGTCCGCTGCGCCGCCGCTGTATCGACACAGGTCGCACACTTTCCACCACGCGATCTTATACTGGAGACCCTTCCAAGTGCGTGAATAATGCCACGCACACTGTTAGGGGTGGCAATTTAAATTCACGTGTCTCAGATGCTATTATAATAGCTCGGGTTTGCGAATGGGTGTATCACATCTACGAAGTGTGTGACATTTCCGGACTAGGGCTTTGCAGTGCAGCTCTTTTCACTTTTGCTTGCCCCGACGCTGATTCGCTACGCACCCCCCCCCCTTCCCCACCCCGGTCCCCTCCAGCAACCCCCTGGGGGGCTCCGCGGCCCCGCCTCGTGCCCAAATGCTGTCTTGTTCTTCCCCAGTGCCGCGGCGCCCGCCGTCCACCGAGATTGAGGCGGCGACCGCTCTTCAAACACTGCACGCTCGCTGCGTTGCGCAAATCGCTTCTCTCTCTCTGTCTCTCCCTCTCTCTCTCTCTCCCTCTCTTGTTATTATTACAAGGTTGGTTGTCCTGGTGGGTCGGGCAGACTCGGACGGCACTTCCCTCCACGGTGGCCCGGACTTGGGTCGGGCCTCTCAGAATACATCCGCAAAAAGTTGGCAGTCCTCCTCGGCGCCAGAGATCCTCCAGTGGGCTCGTCGCGGCCTCCTGCTCCTTCTCCTCCTCCTCCTCCTCTTTCTCCTCCTCCTCCTCCTCCTCCTCCTCCTCCTCCTCCTCCTCCTCATGTCCTCCTGCTGTCTCCAGCTTAGCCCCAGTTGACTGTTCTTCTTTCCCTTTTCATTTTTATTTTAGTTTTTGAAATTTTTGCGATTACACACACACACACACACACACACGATTAGGTTCGTTTGGTATGTAACCGGGTACACACGGGTACACATGGCACGAGCCCTTGACTTGACTTGAAAGAATCAGGCCACAAATGACCGAAGGCTGTTCACCGACCGTAGCCGGCTACTCGCGGGGCCTTTCCACCAGGCACGTGACCAAGACAGCGCGCTTACCTGGCTTCCAGTTGAGCCCCACATCCTAACGCGTTGGCAACTACCTGGCTGACAACTGACAACCTGCTCCAGGCCGTGGGGTTGTTTAATTTCATGTCTGGAGCCAAGGGGTTTTATCGCCTAAACTTCGAGCTTCGAAGAACTTTAAATAACGTATTATTTCGTTGACTTCGACGAATTAGCGCGAGCTATATTGTTATTTTATTTGAACCTTAGGTGAAGTAAGTACACACTATTACGAACTTCAGTCCAAGTTAAGAAACTTGAAAAAGAAAAATGAAAAAAAAAAATTGGAGAATTTTATCGGAAAAGTTCATAGAAATCTGAACTTCGGTGTTTGTATTTTTTCTCGCCTACTCCCCTTGGATTATGTGAGCGTTTTCAGAAAAGAAAGTCGATTCACTAAATAATAAAAACTGTACGTTTTCGCTGCGTTTTTCTGTTGTCACTCCCCACTTTTCTGCCTTTGCTCTTGTCTTCTCTTTATAATGCCCCATGAAATGTGACGATTTCCTGCTCTGCTTCACTTGAAGTGGAACGGGGTGAAGTGCAGCAACACGACGACTATCACGCCTTACCCCCTCTCCTCCCCTCTCCCTCTCTCTTTCTCGCTCTTGGCGCGTTATTGAAAATGCTGGCGGGGCGCAAAGAGTAAGATGTCCCTTCTGCCGCATGTATCGGCGGGCCAAATGACGATAATGCCTCGTCTTGCCAAATGGTTCAAATGCGGCGGAGGCGGCGCGGCGTCTTGTGACGGGACGAGCCGGGGCGGGGCGGGGCGGCGTTGGGAGGGGTGTTCTCCGGAGGGGGCGTGTGCTGCGGCCGGCGCGCCAGGCCGTACAGTGAATCACTTGTGCAAGCCCAGGAAGTCATCGCTATTGAGATGCAGCATAGCAAGCCCAGTGCATGCAAGCATGTGTATGTGTGTGTGTGTGTGTGTGTGTGCGTGTGTGTGTGTGTGTGTGTGTGCGTGTGTGCGCGCGCGCGCGCGCGCGCTCGCAGATTTTCTCTTACAGTCTGGCCCGAAATCAGCAGAGCCTGTCACCATACGGGTATGGTACTTATTTATGCGTGTTGACAACAGGTTCCCGATATTCCATCGTGTTCCGCGAGCAGTGTACCGCGCACACCTGTTGTGTTTGTGTGTGTACTGTTCGTGTGCGCGGGACTTCCCCTCACTGCCTAAAGTCTACATGAAGCCACACACACACACACACACACTCGCTAACTGCAGCGGCATCGCCAAGGCCTACTTTTATTGCGACCATATCGCAGTTCGAGTTCTCCAGCTCGCCTCCACCATAGCGTCCTCCAGCGGCGGCGCGGCATACAGCGCGCGGCAGCTCTTATTTCTCTGGAGTCGTCCCAAATCAGCTGTCGTTTATCAGGGCTTAATAGTGTCGGGGGAGGAGAGCGAGTAGTCCGGCCATACCGCCCGACACACCCTGCATCGCCGAGTGAGTGTGTGTGTGTGTGTGTGTGTGTGTGTGTGCGTGTGCCGGGGGGTAGGGGGGATATTGCTTGTTAACGACTATGCCGCACGACCCACCGCGCGATCTGACGTGATTGGCCCCTGCTGGATCGCGACTGCGCGGAGGCTAAGAAAATGTCAAAAGGTAGACGCACGTTGAAGCCGTTTGAAGCTGCTGAGCTGCAGAAGCACGACTTCCTGCTTGGCCTGCGGCGCCAAAGCTGGATAAGTTTACAGTACCCAAAAGGCTTGAATATTAAATTTTCCTCTCTCTTTCCTTTGTGACTATCAGCGACCAAGTTTCATCATTTGCCATAAACTGTTCCGATTTTGCATTGGTGGTTTGGCTAGACTGCCCACGTCTCACGCCTGTCGCCTGCTCACCTCACGCCGCCGTCTTATCCGTCGGTCTCCGATGTGCGCTCTCTGTTAGGGTTGAGCTTGATTTAAACTTCAAATAAAATTTTTTATCTATACATTAGCTGAGCGGATTTTTCCTGGTTTTGTCACAACGTAAGAAAAGACCGCGTGTGAGGATTTTCCCGCGGCAACCAGTGCCGTGCAGAGCCGTGGTATACCCTGGATAGCGCGTTACTAAACTTGCCCTCATTCTGACGCAGTCGCAGTCTCCCGTCAAATTGGGGCTGTTTTGCGGGGGCAAGTTTGTTGAACTCTAAGAAATAGCGAGGGAGAGAGAGAGAGAGAGAGAAGTAGGGGGCGGGGGAGGGAGGGAGGGACTGGCGCATTCCGTAGCATCGACGTGAAGGCGGAGGAGGCCCTAGTGTCTTGCAATACTCCTCCCGGGGCAGGAAACATTTAATTCAGAAAGAAAATGACAACGGAGTCGCTCCCTGTCTCTCTCTCTCTCTCTGTCCCTCCCTCTCTCCAGGCGGCCGGGGCGGCGCCAGGGTGCGCTCTCAGCTCATCCGGGAGACACACACACACTCGCCCGCCCGAGTCACATCTCTGGCCGAGATAAAAGAAAATGTAGTCACGGCCATTTCGTATAAACCTAATTTATTTTTATTTTGGTTAGGCACGCCTCTGCGGCCGGATCTTAATACACACAGCCTGGCTGGCTCCTCTCTGATGCGTGTCGCCTCTCAGATAGGCCTCTCTCTCTCTCTCTCTCTCTCTCTCTCTCTCTCTCTCTCTCTCTCTCTCGCTCTCTCTCTCTCTCTCTCTCTCTCTCTCTTTCTAACTCTCCTCTTTCTCCCTCTCTGTCTCTTTCTGTGTCTTGTATGTCCGCATTTTTATGAGTTTCGTCCCCGAGACAGCGTTTGCCAACCTCGACGAGAGGTTTGCTCGCTTCTAGTTGTTGGCCAGCGGCGCTCAGACCCTTTCTGCCTGTATACCTTGTCCCTGCCCCCGTCTCCTTCCCTATTCTGTGCCCTTGTCTTTCGCAAGCTCCTCGTCAGCAAGTGGCGTGCGCTGATGTCCGCAAGTACGCGTACAGGTAACTGGAAGAAACAGAGAGAGATGATCGACTGCTGGCTTCGGAAAGTGAATATATGTCTTTGACAATATATTGTACAGCTTGCTGCGTACACCGGTGTAGTGGTGTATGGCGGTGTGACGACGGTGTGATGATGGAACGATGTAATGTGACGGTGTTAAGGTCTGACCTACTGCGGGCGTGACGGTGTAATGGTTGCTGTGAAGAATAGTCTTAGGTCTACAGGAAAATTTTTCACGGAGCGATGTTTTAAAATTACAAATACAGATCGTAAAATTAAAAGCACTTCCTATCACCTTGAAAGCTAAATACGAGCAAGAAAGGGTTGTCGTCAATTTTCAAAATTGTTCGTAAGTCGTTATTTACAAAATAGACGTAAATCTACAAAGATATTTCTCACAGCGGTGAGATATGATATGATGTAACGATGTGGCGGTGTAATGGGTATGTCATCGTTACGCTGTAACGATGTGACAGTCCAGGTGGGACGATCTGCAGTAGTAGTAGCGGTGTAATGATGTGGCGGTATGACGGTGCAATGATATTACTGTGTGACCACTGTGGAAAATATTTCCGTAGATGTACAATAAATTTTGTAATTAAGTATGTACAACATGTCTCGTACATGTACGACTTTACACTTTTTGACTTTGTTGGCTCACCAATCGATTCTGAGTTGATACACGGAAAAAAAAGTTTAGTTGCCAGAACGAATACTTGAGTTGAAATGGTGATAGGCGAGGAAATACGTTAAGGTCACAATAAGTACTAGTTAGCACAACGAACCCGCAGACTATTTCGAACAGCTATATTTTCTCGTGCACGCTACGAATTATCAGTCGTTCCTCTAACTTTGAGTCTGTTTCCAAGAACGAATACCACCTTCGTAGGTAGAATGCGTTAGACAAACCTACTTCAACGCCTATGTCAGCTCTCGTAAGCAATGCCACGCGCCGCCGGAGGACACGTGTGCAAGGAACGCCAACAGAAAACATAGCTTGCAAGGAGCAAAACTGCCACTTTGGCCAGCAGCATTACTTTGGTTGCATTATGTCGTCCCAAAAGTGTATCTCATTAGATTTGTTGGTTGTTTTCCTTACTAATGAAATAAAAAAGAACTTGTAGAAAAAATATATTTATTCATAGCAAAATGGCATACAGAAAACTACCCAAAACATTCAAAAGAGAACAAAATAAAAAAAAATGAAATAAATTTTTTAAAAAACATAGGTGAGTAATACTGTATTACAATCCTATAAATTATTTACATATGATAGCAAATGCACAAGTAGAACAAGAATTTCTATAATATATCATACAATGAATTTTCTGTTGACTAGATGAAATTTTTAAAGAGTACTACACAGTAGAAGGACTAAATCAGCCATACAACTTGACAACAAAACTTAATGAACATTAAACAAAGAAAATGAGCAATGGAAAAATGCATGGAAATTAAAGAGCATATCTTAATATGATGTAACTATCACCACACACATCTTTGTGGGCAAATAGTGGCAGAGGGTCGAAAAGTTCAGAAGGACGTTTACATGACCAAATATCTGTGTCGCCAACAGCATATGCATGCAGATGTTGATTAAAACCTGCATTTAAATAATACTCAAACAGAAACACAATATCAGAATCTTTCATGAGAATAGATTTAAGTTTACCAAACACAGGACCATTTTCATTAGCATTGACTAACAAAGCCATACCCGGCTTGTATTTAGTGCCCTTGATGTTTATCCATTTAGGACTGAACAATGTCTGATTACGAAAAGAAGGTGGGATTGACTTTCTGAAGGAAACATAATTATCATAGGAGGTGAGATCTAAAATATCACCTGGACCGAACTGAAGCTTAGGCAAAATAGACTCATTAGAAATAAACCTAAAAGCCTGTACAAGCTGATGGCGCAGAGCTAAAGTGTAAGACACATCTACTCGAGAAGTTGTGGCATGAGCAGGTCCAGTAAGAGACCTGTGTTTAGTTTCAAATTTAGCACATGACAGATGAGAAAGCGGACCACTCATTTCTAATACTCGACTATAATGGACTAAATTATGCATTTTTGGCTTTAAAGTGTCCTTAGTAACAGAAACATACATAGAATTTAATTCTTCAACCAGAACTCTTAAAGAAGTTGAAGATGAGGCAGAAACAGATTTGGAAAAACAGATATCCATAACTTGCCTCAATTTAAGGTATAGTAACCAATAGCTGTAATCCTTTGGCACCATATCACCAATGAGAAAACCTAAAAATTTAACAAAAACCACAGTTTCTGATCCTGACATTTTTAACTTAGTAATACCTTTCTGTAACCTGTCGCTAGAAATAGGGCGCATAGAGTTAGACTCACAAGGACCATGGAAAAAAGAAGCAATACGGTCATTTAAAAATTCAAGAGTAAAATACTTTGGAATACAGTGTTGCAGTAACTGAATGAGAACATAATGGCAAACACCTTCATTTAGATCATGAAAAATATCAACAGCATAATTACTCGTTATGTGGAAAGATGGAAGAGCATTTAACACACAATCAAACTTGACTCCAGTCGATTTAGGATCAGAAGCAGCAACATCTTCACTATAGGATTTTTCATCTCTGAGAGAACCTGATATTTCCACAGACTGGGTGTGAGTATCATTCCTGTGTGTTTTACAAAACCTGCAAAAGTAGTTAGCCGTGAATCCTTCCACAAAACCTCCAAGAGAATTAATAGCTTTGTTATCAGCTAGCAAAAGACAAGTAATGAAATAAATGCGCTTCAGGCCTCCAGATGGAATTTGGATCAAAATACCTTCTTCTTCTAACGATTTAAGCATAGAGACTACACAACCAAAAATCTCTTCATCAGTAAAATCTTTACGATAACTACACTCATAAAGATGAACGAGGAAAATATTTTCTATTGCAGATTGACATTCAGGGGGAAGGCATGGAAGGGATGCATAGATGGCATCCAGCACTTTACTGTGTGAACCTAAAGGGTTATTACATTCCACACCATCACTATAGATAAATAGAGGGAAAACAATTTGATCTAATGAGTAACGAGCACGCCTCTGTTGCCACAATGGGCATTGCATGAAGTTCTCAGCGGTTGAAACACTAGCATCAGACTGCAAAAGAGAAATGTACGATTGGATTGAGTCATAAGCATCGGGCAATTCAAGGAAATGCTTTAGAGATACTCCTAATTGTATAGTTTGTACATGGCATTTTTGTGTATATCTTAAAGTACCTTTATCAGTAGTTTTGCAAATAGTTCTAGATCCAATTTCTACAGTTTCAGGCCGCACAAGTAACCCATTGCTTTCAAAATATTTTAGCCTCCGGTATTCAGAAGACAAATGCTGAAAAGAATTATCTAATACTTCAAACATATTTTCTACATGTTGTAGCTCCTCCGAATTAACTTGAGCATTCTTAAGAATAACTAATAAATCATTTTTAAACTGAGAACTAAGACAGTTTTTAAAAAGAAGAGATACATCCTGAACTATATTTTCAACATAATTCCTTGGGAGTTGAGGTTTACTATAAAGTTTGGCAACAAACGTATCAACCTGAGTGGTGACAACACTTGTAAAATTCTTAACATCATATTGAACTGAATCACTACTGTTAAGACTAGAATTAATACAAATATCTTGAGATGTAGTAGACACATCAGGTAAAAACTCATCCACATTTTGTGGAACTGAGATATCAGGAATGAAAGAACATGTAGACACATGTCTTTTAAAACTATACAAATTATCATAGATTCTCCCGCAACCGTTGGCACATTTCAGAGGAGTATTAGAATTACCATGCTGAAGTCTTAAATGTAAATATAAAGCAGGTAAATTATTGAAAGTGGCTGAACACAAAGGGCAAATCATTGTGATAAACTTGGCGAAAAACTGAATGAGTCCAAACTTTAATAAGTAATATTATATATGTATATATATAAATGTAAATAACTATATATAAACCTAATCTTCAAATAAAGAAAAATCTTTCAAATAGCTAGCCATGTAAGACTTCAAACCCTTCTCCCCATCAAAATCTGCTGCCAACTCCAGGTCATAAACAGCTCTCTGTATCAGGAGCCAAAGATGGCGAGCCTCACTTGGGTAACAACTGTTGAGTGCGAAGAACACCTTAAAGCATACATCAACACCTTGGAGAACAGAATCCACCTCCCACTTGTGATTGTCAACAACAATGAGGACTTGCTTGATGTCACTTAGTCCTCCGATTGCCACAACAAGTGGTTGTAGTGTCAGCTTGTATTTAAAGAGTATTTCCTTGCGAGCATTTAAGCTCTCCTGCAGTTGGGCTGGCTCCTGGAGAGACACAGAATAAAAATGTAACTAGAACTAGAAAAATTTAACCTCAAACTACAGCAGATGAGAGAAATAAAGATATGCAATAATTAGGATGTTATCGAAAGTAATCTCACACTCACATTAATATGCAGAAAGAATGAGGCTTGAACCTCAGCTCGAGACGGCCTCCAACATTTGCTGTTCTTTGGAGCATCAGGGGACTTAGGTAGTGTTCTAGGTCGAAACAACTTGGACACTGATGAAAGAATCAATGGAGCTCCATCTGCAAAGATAAACAAAACATATAGATACTTCTATACATTGGAAAGTTCTCTAAATGTCAGTTTCAAATTAGAATCGTACCACTTTCTGCATTAAGCCTCGAGCCTAGAAATTTTAGAAATTTAGGCCAGTGGGTCGTGACTCTGTCCTTCCAATCTGGGTGTTGAAGTTCAGCCTCATAAACCAACTAAAATAGGAACCAAAAGTAGATTATTTAAAAGTATGAAAATGATAAAATTAACAAGATTTCATGACTATAGGTGGCAGCTACCAAGATATTGCAAACACATGGTCTGAGGTTTAGTAGCAATTTCATTTTAAATTTAATTTGACTGTTAAGTCTCTAGGACACAGTTATAATGCACTTGCACAAAACCTCAAAGAAGTCAGAGATCTAAATGTTTTTAGAAGATGAATTTAAAAAAATATTCCATAGTCAGCTTTTAATTTCTTTCTTTGGTCTCTACAACAATCATAAGCATTTGTTTTTTTTCTAATCTCCTGAAGTGTGAATAGGCGCCAAGTCACCATTGTATTGTTACCCCTCTCCTTATATGGAACTTTGCTCTTGGGGTATGAGTGAAATAAATAATAAAATTTAAAATTAAACAAGAGAATGAAATTGGGGCTATTTTAAATTTACATGTTTCTTAGATGGAAAAAAATATTGTAAACTAACAAGGATATTTTCCACTGCATAAAATGTCACTATCCCAGAAAAATTTGTTGCATAACAACTTGATCATTTCCCATTAGACCCAATTACCCTGGTTTAAGTTAGTCATGTGAGTTTATACTTACAAGCTCCCAACCTCTGGACTTCTTCAGGAAAGGAAATTTGGCAACATAAGCAGAGCATGAAAGTTGGCGAAGGAGCACCTTCCTAATATCCTGTGAGTTCTCCCACCGATTGAGAACCTCTACAAAAGGTGCATCATGGACTACCAGCCACAGAATGTCCTCATCATCATCAATATCCTGGTTGTTGGTAAGGTCTGAAAACATAATCCGTAAATTACTAGGGAGTACTTCAGTATGATAGTGGCGTTTCTAAATTCTACTTGAAAATATGTTATTACCTAAGTCTTCATCAGATTCCAACTCTGAGCGAAGTCTTGCACTTGAGATCAAACCAACCTTTAAGAAATTTCGACGCAAATTATAAAACTTATGTTTGAGCCTCCCGGAGATGATGGTTCTGTTTTTTTTCACATCTTCTGCATACCACGTAGTCTGAAAAACCAGCAGTAGTATAGAATGAGACACCACTTCGATGCTTGTGTAATATTAAATTATATGATAACGTCCGGCATAATCCAAAATAATACCAAGTCATTAACTTACAGGGCATTCAGTAGGGAATAAAGCACAAATCTCATTAGCCAACCTTTGGAAAGTGTCCTTCTTTAAACTGCAATTAGAAATGAGAAAGTCAATGGTTTGTGGACAGTACCAAAACATTTGAGCAAGAGAAAAAAAAGATTAAATTATTTACCGTGCTGATAGGTCAGACTGCAGCTCCGCATAAACTACTCTGGTTGCCAGGTCTTCCCGCCTTGTATTGTCAAGCGACTTGAACTTGTTAAAGAATGATAAGATGACTTTACCCTCTGCGTGAGCCTTCAGGCAGGAATGGACCCCCTAAGAACACAGAAATCACACAATAATTCACACATAATAATTAGGATCAAATAATAGATGTACCCACAGATATAAGATATATAATAAGTCAGAAACTTACATTGATTGATGGTTCATCTTCTAGAAGTGAAAGTTTAGCAGGAGGTGCTTCACCTAATGCACCGTCATTTTTCCTCTTCCTAGTGCAAGCCGAAGTGGAAGCCGAAGAGGTGGAAGCCGAAGAGGTGGAAGCCGAAGAGGAGGAAGCCGAAGAGGAGGAAGCCGAAGAGGAGGAAGCCGAAGAGGTGGAAGCAGAGGTGGAAGCCGAAGAGGTGGAAGCAGAGGTGGAAGCCGAAGAGGTGGAAGTAGAGGCCAACTACAAATTAAAAATAAAGCTTGTTAGAAAGACAGGAAAAAAAAGGGTTGTTGATGAATGAAAAAAAAGCTTGCCTGCTGAGATGAGAGAAACTCTTTCAGCTTAGAGCTGAACAGAACTCGTGGTCCCAGCTTCGGCAACAGTCGGCATAAAGTTTCCTCAGTGAGATGTGGAAGAGTCGCTATTGTCACCTCCTCATCTAGAATAAAAGAAAATAGTTAGATGACAATTTCCGAAATACGGAAATTTAAAAGTGTAGATAAAGCAATGCACGAAAAATTAAGATAAATTTCGACCGGAGCCATCAGGGTTTTAACAGCACGAGTGTTTGCATCGGAGCTCATGAAATATTAAATCGAAAACATAACCTTAAAGTACCGACAGTGCTTTCCGAAGTAACATTCAGAAAGAAGGCTCATCACCCACTAGATTGCGATTATGAGTAAAGTCGGGTTAAAATCAACAACGCTAACCTAAAATAATAGTGCACTGTCAATTATTTGTGCCTTTTTTTTACCAAAGTTATACGCGGGTGCACAACAGCTCTCCCTGTCAGGCTGTGCCGAACTGGGTCCGCCCGGCTAACCTCACGCAACATACACAATGCTTACACAGCATTTAAAACGAACTGACAAATTCAGAGACGCATCTCTTAAAACTAGGATAGCCACTCGTAACTACATGATGTTAAAACGAGTTGACAGTAACACCGATGGTAGCAAAACACACTCCAAATACACACAGCAACTTGTTGAAGGAACGGATTCACAAACTCACCTTCGAACCTCTCGACGACCGACTGGTCAAGGCCCCACGAACATAGAAGCTCTCGCATAGCACGCACGACGAATGGCGGACGGTACAACAGGCGAAAAGTGATGAGCACAACTTGTCATCGCCGGTAAAACGGTCGGGGGAGAACTGCGTTTTTATGCGATCTCGTAGCTAAGAAAATACACCATCTACAGCCCTCTGTGGCCGGCTCCGGCTGGCCGTTCCAGTGCTGACTGTCTCCCGGGAGGTTGTTGACAGGCTCCGCTGTAAGAGCGCGAAGATTTGCTGCGGCGGCAAAATCGAAAATGTCCGTACGCATAGTTCGGGAAAAAGCTGTTAACAGCTGTGGGAAGCACAACAATTGTGCGCGAGAAACATATCGAACGTCTTTCATAAAGCGCACCTATTGTGGTGATATGAACGGCTGTAATCGTTTCGTGAACGAATTTTTGTGGTGCTTACCACCGGAAGTTTAGTGTTTCGTGGTACGATAGGTGGTGCGTTGTTATAGCATTCGCTTTGTTTCAAACGAGCAAAGTTTTCGCTACTGCA
Organism: Frankliniella fusca; assembly: GCA_029379305.1. NCBI lineage: Eukaryota > Metazoa > Arthropoda > Insecta > Thysanoptera > Thripidae > Frankliniella > Frankliniella fusca. Next base: position 203,499 of record JAHWGI010000143.1, read on the forward strand.
GCAAAATACAGTGTTAAGCTCAAAACCAAGCAATGTTTTCGCTGCTTCAACGAAATTTTAGTTGGGTGAACTAATCTTTTTTTTCCGTGTACGTATAGTTATATAAAAAAATTACAATATGAATCGTAATTGTACAAGACCTCTGCGTGGAAAATTTTCCCATACCGGTAGAAGAATTTCTCACAGTGACGGCGTAACAATGTGAAGGGGTGATGGTTTAATGATGTGACGGTGCTGCTAGGGTGTGACGGTGTAACGATCTTACAGTGTGACGACGTTGTCACGGATGACGTGACAGTGTAACGGTGCACTGACGTGTCGTAGTACAACGATGTGATGTGACAGTGTAACGGTGCACTGACGTGTCGTAGTACAACGATGTGATGTGACAGTGTAACGGTGCACTGACGTGTCGTGGTACAACGATGTGATGTGACAGTGTAACGGTGCACTGACGTGTCGTGGTTCAACGATGTGACAGTGTGACGGTGTGTGGTGTAATGATGTTACACGTGGAGCAGGATGACGGCGGCGGTGGAGTAATGTTGCATCAGTGTAACAGCGTAACGATGTGACGGTGTGACAGTGTAACGGTCCGTGATGATGTAACGCTGTCACAATTATAACGGCGGTGCGTTACGATATGAAACAGGTGTCACGGCATTACGGTATGCCGGCGTGACAACGTGACTGCGTATCACGTTATGCCGCGCGGCTGTCCCTTTGCTGCACTTGCTCCGGCGTGCCTCTGTGACGCGGTGACGACACAGCAGCCCTGCATGATGGTGATGACGAGCGTCCGGTCCGCGGTGCTGCAGTCGCCGCGGCTGATTCACCGGCGGCGCAGGTCAGGTCGGAGCTGCTCACCGCGACCTTCCCTGTACCGACGCTGCACATTGCTCGCCGCGGGGTGTGGCGGGGCGGGGCGGGGCGGGGCGGGGTGGGGCGCGGTGGGGCGGGGTGGGGTCGGGCGGGGTGGGGTCGGGCGGGGTGGGGTGGGGTGGGGCGGGGCGGGGCGGGGCGGGGCGGGGCGTGGTGGGGTGGGGTGGGGCGGGGTCGGGCGGGGCGGGGCGGGGCGGGGCGGGGCGGGGCAGGGCGGGGCGGGGCGGGGCAGGGCGGGGCGGGGCGGGGCCTATCTCATGGTGCAGCCTGCTGCACTGTGTATCCGGTCGGGCTGCAGCACAGAGGCCTCCTCCGCCGAGCCGCTGATGCCGTCCTCAGCAGCGCATGCCGCACCTGTACTGCCAAGCCAAGCCGACGGGAAACGAAAGAACATATAAAAAGTTTCTTTGGCCATCTCAGAAAAATATTCTGGGGAAAAAAAAATAGGGTGATGTCTTTGGAAAAAAAAATAACAATCTTGTTTAGAGGAAAATTGGATAGATGTATACACTGAAAGGGTTACTTGTTTTATTCTCCTCGAGCTGAGCGCGCCCAAACATTGCAAAAATAATGTTCCTACATGTACGATATATTTTTTAATTTACCATTTACAAAATTTGTCTAACATGTACGACCTCTAACTCTTGCTCATCTATGTCGATGTGCAGTGCTTGTACATCTACGATCTTGAGCTGTAACTGTACGGCGTCTTGCATGGAAAATTTTCCCGTATGCCTTGTACCCGGCGTTTCGAAGAAGACGCAGGTGCGCGGCGGGTTTGCCTACCCAAGAGGCTATGGCGCCTTACGGGGAGATTGGGTTAGCAAACCTGCCCGCACCTGCGTCTTTTATGAAACGCCCGGCACGACAATTTTTTCGAAGTTAAACGCGACAATTTCTTCAGAGTTTAAACCTTGCGAACAATCGTTGCAAAGAAATTGGATGCTTCGCATTGCGAAGAAAAAGTTCGTATTACAAACAAAATAGTTCGCAACGCTTCGCAAGCTTACAAACTTTTAACGCCTTACAAACTAAATAGTTTTTTGCGAAGCAGCCAAATACTTTGCAGCTTACAAACCATTTTGTTTGTAATACAAACTTTTTCTTCGCAAGGTTTTAACAGTGTTGTAATCGCAAAATCGTTGTTGTTGTGTCCTATCAGATTCCTTGCGTTTCCGGGTTATAACCTAAATAAGATCCTACGTCTTTTTTTTCCCCAGAGTTAAAAAAAGCACTTTTGGTCCGATAGCAAATCCCCAGTTTTAATTCAGCGCAAGTGGAGCTGAAACTCCCTTATACTCGCTCACCTCCTACTGTATTTTTTTTCCTGTGCCGGTTGAACGGCCGCGCGGGCCCGCTGCGCCCTGACTCACGCTGCGCAGCTGGCGGCGGCGGTCCCGTGATTTTCCTGTGATGTCTGAATGTGTTCTGCCGATAAAGGCTCGCGATGAGAGGCCAGGAGGGTCAACGGCTCAAAACAAATTTTATCGTTTAATAATATTCGTAATTATGGAGGCGCTCAACACACCACGCGCGCGCCTATGACGACTGCACTTGTTACCCATCCATGGACGATTTTCGAACAAGAGGTATTTTAAGTGACGCACATGCAACGTTCTACAGATGTGTAAACCCATGTTAGTATTTCTATAATCTCTCTAAAAAGTTTCTCAAATTAAAATTCACATCTAAAATATTATTTTATTTGTTAAAAACTTCTGATAAGCGAAAAAAAAAAATTTGCTTATTGTGCTTAAAATATGCGTTCGAAACGGTCAGGGAGCTTACAGAATAATGTAAGTTTGTCAGGGTAAAAGTAACCTGGTTATCAGCTATGGTGCGGTGCGGCGTAGCCGGCTGCGGCGTGGTGGAACTGGGTGAGACGTGGTTGGGCGGGGTGGGGTGGGGTGGGGTGGGGCGGGGCGGGGCGGGGCGGGGCGGGGCGGGGCGGGGCGGGGCGGGGTGGTTTAAGGGTACGCCCCTCCACGCGCGCCGCTGCTCCGGGACCTTTCCCTTTTGGGTCGTATAAAAGGAATGGGCTCCAGTTTTATACTCGGTCAGCTGGGACTTCTCTGACGGGATGCTCAAGTCACCCCCTTACCCCCCCCCCTCTCTCTTGCCCTCCACGACTTTGGCGCGCGGGGCGGGGCACACAGCGCCTCGCCGCAGAGGACTACTACTGTCCTGCCCGCCGCAGAGGTACGCCTGGAAATCAACCCTCTTATTCGCATTCCGGCAACTGAGAAACTTTAAAGTTGTGCTTTTTAGTTTAATTTTTTTTTTTTGGCTTAAGGCAGTTGATTATTTTATTTTCGTTTAAATTTTGGAAATCTGGATCCAAATTTTGTGTTAGCGGAAATGTTTTACACACTTCTTCAGTGAACGAATGTGCCAGAAGCTATTTCATCATCTCAAAGTTGACAAATGCATCCACTCTCTATCAAACTAGCATTGCTTGTGTGATCTCCTTTTTCACCCGCACATGTGTGATACACCTGTTTAGTAACCTGTGAATTATTGAGCACCATTTTTTTGTAAATACTTCTAGAGCGATAATTTTTTCTCCCCCCGAGGGTACCAGATCACAAGGTCTCTTAATCCAGCAGGCAGCAGCCTGTTCCTTCTCACCGGACGTATACGGTGCTTGTGGCGGGGCGGGGCGGGGCGGGGCGGGGCGGGGCGGGGCGGGGCGGGGCGGGGCGGGGCGGGGCGGGGCGGGGCGGGGCGGGGCGGGGCGGGGCGGGGGGAGGCGGCTCATTGCGTCGTCTGCATTCACCGGTCAGACAAGGCGGCCCTCTGTCTTGAGCGCCGGTGGTGGCGTGGCGTAGCGTGGCGTGGCGAGGTGGTCGGAGGCGGGGCGAGTGCCAGATCAGGCAACTCAAGTATGGGCACCAGCACCGGCACCAGGAGAAGGGAGCCACTCCAGGAAGAGGAGCGAGAGAGAGAGAGAGAGAGAGAGAGAGAGAGAGAGAGAGAGAGAGAGAAAGAGAGAGAGAGAGAGGGGGGCGGGGGAGGGAGGGAGACAGTTGGGTGGATAGGAGGGGACAGGAGAGTTGAGAGAGGGAGGAAGAGCGAAGTGGGAGGGAGAGGGAGAGGGAAAGGGATAGAGGGAGAGGGAAACAAGGGAGGAGGAGGAGAGAGAGAGAGATAGGGAGAGAGAGGTGCTGCTTAGGCTCATCACCGGCTGTCGCTTGTGGCCGCGTCTTCTCCTCAACGACCACCTTGTCGTCCTCCGGGGCTGTCCCGCGCGCTGCGGCACCGCGCGCCCGGCATGCCCAGGTCCGCCCGCCGCCCTGCGCGCTCGTAAGGCGCCCCGCTTTAGTGTGGGAGCCCCCGCAGCCCCGGCGGCCTGCTGCCGCTGTGTCCCCCGGGGGGGCCTCGCTGGGCGCGCGCAGACCGCACACACTGCTTGTCCCACTGTACTTCTAGAACTGCCCGCGGCTGCACCCAGTCCAGTGTGTGTGTGTGTGAGAGAGAGAGAGGAGAGAGAGAGAGAGAGAGAGAGAGAGAGAGAGAGAGAGAGAGAGAGAGCGTGCCTGCTCTCCTCGGCTGCCCTACGGATGAGAGCAGTCGTGGCCGAGAGTCTATTTCACGGGGCCGGGCCTGTCGCCGACGACGGCGACGTGGAGCAGGCGGTGCGGCCTGAGCTCTTTGACGGGGCCGCTGCGGGGTGTGGTGGGGCGTGGTGGGGCGGGGCGGGGCGGGGCGGGGCGGGGCGGGGCGGGGCGGGGCGGGGCGGGGCGGGGCGGGGCGGGCGGGGCGGGGCGTAGCTGCGGCGGGCGTAAGGAGAGACTCCCCAACTTCAACCCTTTCGTTCCGCCTTGTTTCGACCTGAAATAAAATGAAAACAAATGCGGCGGCGCTATGAGCAGTCCGCTCCTCTCTCCCTCTCTCGCCTGGTCCCGCCCCTGCTGCGGCCCCGGCGTGGGCCCGCCAGCGTGGGAGTGGCACCACGAGCGGCCCCGGAGCGGAGGGAAGCCCCACCCCGCCCCGCCCCGGCCTGCCGGACCCGAGGAGCAGAAATACGCCAGCAATTTCTAATGATTTTTCCTTGCCTCCTCGAAAAGACAACCGTAATATTACTAATAAGCAATATCCCCTCGGCCTGCCTGGGGCCGCCGCCGGGGCCGGGGCGCGGCTGGCCGGCCGGACCCGCTGAAAGATTATCAAACAGTTGATGGCGTAGCCAGAAGGGCCGGTCAGCCTGTAACCTCCCCGTCGCAGAAGAGAGCGGGATCGTCTCTCTCTCTCTCTCTCTCTCTCTCTCTCTCTCTCTCTCTCTCTCTCTCTCTCTCTCTCTCTCACCCTCCCTCCCTCTCCCTCCACCCACCCATGACAGTGTCCATCTATATCCGGGTGTACACACCGAGTGGCCTTTTTACCCAACCGACACGAACGTAAATTTTGACGACTCTTTCGGGTCTTTCATACCCCCCTCCCCCCTACCGCCCCTTTCTCCCCCTCCCCCCCCCCGCCACTGTCCCTCACCTCACCTCTCCCCTCCCCCGCTCCCTTCCCCCGCGTGTTCCGTTTTTCGCGGCCAACCTGTGTCGCCTGCTACTCGCCCTTCGCCCCTAATTCCAGATGCGGGCCCGGCGGGGCGTGGCGGGGCGTGGCGGGGCGGGGCGGGGCGGGGCGGGGCGGGGCGGGGCGGGGCGGGGCGGGGCGGGGCGGGGCGGGGCGGGGCGGGGCGGGGCGGGGCGGGGCGTGGCGGGGCGTGGCGGGGCGGGGCGGGGCGGGGCGGGGCGGGGCGGGGCGGGGCGGGGCGGGGCGGGGCGGGGCGGGGCGGGGCGGCGCGCGCGCGCGGTCCGTAGCTTGAGATATCGCATAGCCGTGGAGAGGAACCCTTTGTGGCGGTTCACAGCCTAACTTTTCCCTCTGATGATGACATTTAGAAGACAGACTGTCAGGAAACACTCTGAAAGTTTTGCAGCAGGTCTCTGCCGCCGCTGCCGCTGCCTGGGCTGCCCGCGCCGCAGGGAAGCCAATGCAATGGCGCTCGTAGAGGCGTGCGCCGTCGCCGCGGCCCAGCTTCTCTGGCGTGGCGTGGCGTGGCGTGGCGGCGTGGCCTGCACCTCATAGTACCTCCTTGACCGCGCGCCGCACAAACTTGGACCTTGCTCTCCGTCTCAGACCCCCGCACTCGACCCCGGCCCGGGCCCGGCGGAGCTGGCCAACCCCATACCAACTTCGTTAAGATCGGAATCTTGGAAACCTTGCGAAAGTAATGAGTGAAATTCCTATAACCCCCACGGTATGTGCGTGCGGCCAGCGCCGGCTGCACGCGGCGCGGGCGGGGCGGTGAGTGTGCCACGCTAAGCCCCGCCACGCCACGCCACGCCCCGCCACGCCACGCCACACCCCGCCACGCCACACCACGTCCAGCTGCCCCAGACGGGACGGGACGGATGCAGATTTTATTGGCTCTGATTTTCGTTGTGCTGCTGCGGGTTGTTTTGTTGATTCTCAGTAACCTCAGATAAAAAAAATTGTTTCAAATTTCCTCTGGAAAACGAAGTGCGTTGAAGTAATTATTATTTACTAGATTTTTGGAAATTGTCAGCAAATAGCAATAAAAGTAACAATTAATAGTAATTACCTTGGCATGATTACATTTTTTGCTAAATACTTCGAAGTATGCCGTAAAAAATGAATACATTTCACACACTTGGTTCTGTAGAGTAATTTTGCGACTTTGCAGTCAATTTCATTTACAAACGACGTCAAACTTTTAGTCGGTTGATAAATTAGTCCTTAACCCTTCAACCTGACTGCCATTGAAAGTGTCTGGCCTGGAGCTAATTTTTCCGCCAACCTGATGAACTCACTCACAAATTTCCCGGCGATTTTTTCAATATATGCCCGGTTCTGTATTGTTATCTGGTCCAGAACGTTGTCGGCGTGTGGGTATTTTTTTTCCCCCGTCGTTCTGCTTGGACACGGGGTGCATGTGCATGATGGTGATGAGGTCGGCACGCGGCGCACCGCAGCCTGCTGCGCGCGTATCGGCCGCGCCCATCCCTCACCGTCATCAGCCTCACGTGGTACAGCTACCCCCTGCCTCCCCCCTCTCCCCCTCTTCCCCCCTCCCCCTCTCCCCCCTCCCCCCTACCCCTCCCTCCCCCCTCCATCCCCCACCTACCCTCACCCTGCCCACACACTTTATGAACCCGAGCTAGCAGCCAACAATGCCCCAGGCTGTTATATAAAATTTGCTTGAGCCAGACGTCGATATTGAAGACGTCCTGAAGAATGTGGAGGAGCTAGTGGCTGCAAGACTTCAGCCGCCTCGCCTCCTCTCCCTTCCCCCCCTCCCCCCGTGGTTCGCTACAGGCTGCCGCCAGACAGCCTCTGTGTGTGTGTGTGTGTGTGTTAGTGAGAGAGAGGAGAGAGAGAGAGAGAGAGAGAGAGAGAGAGAGAGAGAGAGAGAGAGAGAGAGAGAGAGAGAGAGAGAGAGAGAGAGAGAGAGTATGTATGTGTGCCGTCAAGCCCGGGGTCACCGTAACGACGTTTTGACGATGCACTTTCCAGCCGCGGCGCAGCCTCTCCTGGTGTCCTATTTGCGTCGTGCTATCATTATGCACTTGAAATCCCAAGTGTGAGGATGTCGCCGATATGCACACGTCAGTTATTTTTCACACACTTAAAAATGCGCTAGGAACTCAAGAGGGCGAATGTTGCACTTGCATGTGTGTGAAATGCCCATTCGCCCATTCGTACACACTTAAGGGCGTAAAGATGTGAATTTTCCTTGGAAATTCACACACTTTAGCCGTAAAGTACACGAATGGGCTTTTGCTTACCTAGAAGTGTGTGGCATTCACGCACTTGAGTATTCAGTGCGCGCTTAAATTATTCTTTCGCGCGTAGTTGAACGAAAACTGCAGAACAGGAAATGACTATGTATTATGAGCTTTCACTCATGTGGCCATTCAAACTATCTTTTCAACTTTTACACACCTTTTAATTCTTTTTTTCCCCCTGTTAGACATAGCTTCTACGATGGTCGAGGTGCGGCCACTTGCATAAATCTTCCTTCTCGAAAGCTTGTCGGGTAACTCTTACCCTGATTCCAATCGAGTTGAAGCCCAAGCCAAGCCCGTAGACCCCTATTTCCAGCCCGTTTCCTGGTCAAGGTGCAGTCGGTTTGGATTGGATTGTTTTGGCTTCAGGGGTGTTTATCTAACCTAAGGACCGTGGTGGAGGGTCCCGGGCCGCCCAGGCGGACGCAGAGGTTAACTGGGGGCGGGGCCGGGGGCGGGCCGGGGGCGGGCCGGGGGCGGGCCGGGGGCGGGCCGGGGGCGGGCCGGGGCGGGCCTAGGGCGTTCTCCTAGGGTCGCGATAGGGTCAGGCTGACCGGACCAGAGGCCTGGGCGGACACACGGCCCGGGCGCATTTCTAATGAAGTGACCATATCGGCCCGCTCGCTGGGCTGACCCGAGTACTCTCCGCTATTCTATTATTTAACACTGTTATAACTTATTATTTTAAATATTATTTAGCATAATTTGGCTCGCTTTATTTTTAATTTTTCCTCCGAAACGAGACAATGTCCTGAGTTTTGTTGCACAAATGGCGTCGTTTTTGTAAGAATTTAAAACAAAAATTGACAAACTATAATAAATACTAGGTTGCGTGATATGGAAAAAAAAATATCCTCGTTACCGTTCTTCTGCTTCTGTTGCCAGCGATCTGTTCGGTCGAGAACACTCCAACTATATTTTTATTTTCTCTTTGTTTTTTGCATAACAATCAGATCAATTAAAAATAGATGTGCGTTTATTTGAACTCTTTTCAAGTGTGTACAAAATCACGTTATATCTCGCAAAAAACCGAAACGCATGTTAAACTTCGCACAAACGTCTCCACAAAATGTACGGTGTACCGACCGACACACGGACTCGTAAGTTGATGTGTATTTTGCAAAAGAATTGTGTTATTCGTTTCGGTAAAATCAATCATCATGAGAATGGCTACCCCCGTCCTCCTAATACCCAGGACTCGCCCAAAAGGGTCACTGGGGGTTGGGGAGCAACGGGGTAGGGGGTGGGGGTGGAGAAGGGGCAGTCCCCGGAAGAGGCAATGGGCATCTCTGGGGCGGGGAGGGGAGGGGCGGCATACATAGTTTGGGATTTAGATACATAGTTTGGAAACTAAGGGTCCATTAAAGGTCCCTCCCCTGCGCGGCAAACGGCCATCAATTCGACAAAAGGTGAAATTCTCACCGAAGAATTTGCATAAAACTTTGGCGAGCGCGCAGGGGGAGCAGGGCGCGGGCCCCGCCCGTCCAGACACTGTGGGGCTTGAGGGCGAGTCTGCTTTGGGCGACGCAGGCGGGCGTGATGACCATCGGCAAGCTGTTGGTCCCCCCCCGCCCCGCCCTGCCCCGCCCTGCCCCGCCCCGCCCCGCCACTCCGCCAAACGCGTTCTGTCTGCCTACCTTAGGACCTGCACCGCCCTCCACCGCGCGCGCCACCACCGCCCCGTCCAAACGATGGCGATAAATTTAATTGGTTCCGCTGCTCCTCCGTTCCTCCCCTGAGCCGCCCTCCTTGCTCGCCGCGCCACACCGCCTTCTGAGACTCTAATTGAAATCGCCGGCGCACGCCTAATTGGAGCGTAGGCCTCGCCTAACTTATGGAGGGCGGTGCTTTTTGCTAGGGTCCGGCCGGGCGGACGGGAAGTCCAGCCGGGCGGTCGGCCGACCGGACGCGGCTTCTTGCGTTGCGATACACGAGGGGCTCCGGGCATGGCGGGGCGGGGCGGGGCGGGGCGGGGCGGGGCGGGGCGGGGCGGGGCGGTATTTGAGACGGTCCCCAGTGGATTCATTTCCATGGCGCCAATGGACACCGAGAACGCGCGCATCCATTGCGTCGTGGGGTCAGGGGAAACAGTGTGAATGTCACTCGCTTGCAGACGTGTAAATCTTTACTCGTACGGATGGGTACTCACATTTACTCAAACACCTACGAGTGAGTACACTTTTGATTTAACGATCGGCTTAGGCGTCAAATCATATTATTTGCTACGGGTTGAGTTCTAGTAACTACACTGGAAAAACAAAGGTAGGACTTAATGCCTTTCTAGGGGCATGGAATTTTAATGCCCTTGCAAAGGCGCGAAATTGTCCAAAGGCATTAAAATTTAACACCTTTGGGGCAGTTTTTTAATGCCTTTGCAGGGGTGCTAATTTTTAATGCCTTTATTAAACCCCTTCGAGTCCTACCTTTGTTTTTCCAGTGTAAGCTGATTTATTTGTAGTATTTTTAACTATTGTGGAAAGTTTCTGTCAGGGTGCGCGCTGTACACACTCCAAGGCTCCGGTCCTCTTGGCATTACCGGACGGTATAGGGCTCGCACGAGCTGCCGTGCGCCCCCCACCCCGCCCTGCAGCCTTGTCTTTTGTCCATTGCACATTGCTCCCTTCCGTAGCTGTGAGAGAGAGCGAGTTTCTGCCAAGTTTCACCTCGCTGCGGCGGCCTGGGGCAGGGTGTGGCGGGGCGGGGCGGGGCGGGGCGGGGCGGGGCGGGGCGGGGCGGGGCGGGGTGTGCCTTGACCGTCTTGGACGGCGGCGGCCCCCCTGGCAGTACCTCCTTGGTATTCGCTCGGGAGGAAATTGCTACGTGCAGGAATTCGGTGGCCTGTGATTGGTGTACTTGGTCCGCCCTCGGGCCGCCCCGCCCCGCCCCGCCCCGCCCCGCCCCGCCCCGCCCCGCCCCGCCCCGCCCCGCCCCGACCCGCAACCACCACACCGCAGAGAGGGCCGAGTCGTGTATGTAAATGCCTCCTATGCCGCCCGCAGTTCCCTCCACGCCGTGTGGGGGCGAGCGAGGCCCCAGCAGCCGTCCACGATAAGGGCATTGATAACGGACTCACGGCGTCTTCGTGGACTTCTGACGACATACCACGCCCCACCACGCCCTGCCCCGCCTCGCTATGACCCACCCCGCCCCACCCCGCCCCGCCCCGCCCGCCCCGCCGCGACCATACCACGTGGAACGGGGCGCGCGGTGACGTCGCCGACGGCGACCCCCAGGGGGGCGCGCGCGCGACGCTCCGTGGCGACGGGGAGGGTGTGGCGGCCTCCTCCGGAGCCCCACCCCGCCCTTGCCCACCCCGCCCTTGCCCACCCCGCCCCGCCACGCCGGGGCACCACCACCGCAAGATTGCCGCAAGCGTTATTCCCGGGGAGGTCTGCTTCTTTTGTTTCACGACTCTAGAACTCTCCCGGCGACAAACTACCGCGCCAGGGTCCTGCCCCGCCCCGCCCCGCCCCGCCCCGCCCCGCCCCGCCCCGCCCCGGCCGGGCCGCGTGCGGCCTCCCCGCCGCCCCGTCCTGGCGACTACTACTGGCCAGGGGCGCGGGCCGTACTGGATGAGGAGGAGGTTGAGGAGGAGGAGGAGGAGGAGAGGGGTCAGGTCCTCGCAAGTTTATGCGGTTGACCCTATAGCATGGAGTTTGAGATACTCTCACCCCTTCCTCTGGCGTCCTCCTCGGGTGCGGGGCGGGGCGGGGTGCGGGGCGGGGTGCGGGGCGGGGTGCTCCTTCTCTCTGGGTCTTGCCCTCCGGCTGCCCGGAGGAGCGGGGCGGGGCGGGGCGGGGCGGGGCGGGGCGGGGCGGGGCGGGGAGGGGCGACGTCTCCGCGGCGGCGGCGGCGGCAGCGGGGCGTTTCCGTTGCGCCCAAGAAGGCCGCCCGCCGGGCCACCCCGCCCCGCCCCGCCCCGCCCCGCCCCGCCCCGCCCCGCCCCGCCCCGCCCCGCCCCGCCCCGCCTTGTCGGGTGATTGTGACTGACCCCGTTATGGATGGAAGGTGCTTCCGCCGGCGCGGGCGCGCAATGACTCAAAGTTTCGCGCTGCATACGGCCGGGCGGCCGGCCGCCCTGGGGAATGACCACGCCGTTGTGCGAGGTTATCCTGCCTGCGTTGTCGTCGTCGCCGTCCCCCCCCCCCCCTCCTTCTCCTCCTCCTCGGCGGCCGCATGTCGTTTTACGAGTCGGGGGACGGTCTTCCCGCTCATTGCTCCGTTCACCTCATTTGGCCGCTCACGTGCTCCTCCGCGCTGCTGCGGGGGTCACTTACGTATTCCGTATGTCCTTCCCCCTCCTCTCTCTCTTTCTCTCTCTCTCTCTCTCTCTCTCTCTCTCTCTCTCTCTCTCTCTCTCTCTCTCTCTCTCTCTCCCGCGCCCCTTCCCCCCTTCCACCCTCACCCCCTGCGCCCGCCCCTCTGGTCTTGGCCGCGCCGTGTCCGCGAACCCCTTTCTTGTGCGTCCCCTTTGTATGTGTCCCTTTCGGTCGTAAGTGCATATAATTACACAGTCCCCAGCGTCTTAGCTCCTCCCCGGTCCTTGCCCGCCCCCGCGCGTGTGCGCGACTCGCTAACTCTCCAGTCCGCGCCTGACCGTCCGGCCGCTTCTTATGCATGTCTATATCTCTCATCACTATACCACGGCGCAACCGCGTGCGGATGCCCGTCAGGACCGGACGTGAGGGGCGGGTGACAGAGAAGGGAGTACACAGGCTGTGGCGGGATTGGTCGTGTGTGTGGTGTGTTGATGGTAACACACACACAAGCTGGGGGCGCTGTCGATGGAAAGAGGCAGGAAGTCTATATATGGCGAGAGAGAGTTTACTGTTTTCAACAGGTGGATTCACACGTTGGTGATTGGTTGCTTGCACTATGATTCAGATATGTTAGATTTATTAGTTTTGTGATATGTTAATGTGGATACTGGGATGCATGTTTATTCGAGGCGAGTGATAACACATCATATCTCATTAGTTTGTAGTTTGATGGATTAGGTAGTAATTATAAATTTAGGATTGATATGTAATGAATGGTAGTATTGGGATGGTATTTTAGGGTGTTTTTGGGAGGGGGTTTTTTTTTTTTAGTTATGGGGGATGGTTTTTTTTTTTTTGTATATAGTATTAATTATTTTTTATGTTTGTAATATGGTGTTGAATGTTTGATTTGTATTATAAGTAGTTGTAGGGAGATAGTGTTTTGGTATATTGATTATATTTTTTGAATGTGTAGTAAATGGTATTGTTATATAATTTGAATAGTAATAGTTGAAGGTTTATTTGTAATGGGATTGGAGGTGTGGGATAGTGAATTGATGGGGTCGACTTTTACTTTTATCTACACACATGCAGGGTGTGCGTGATGAGGTGTTCATGCACGAGAAAGGATATGGAAATGCAAGTGTATGTATGCGCTGATCGTCATGCTGCTTGTGCATGGACGACTTATCGCACACACGTCCTTGTCATTGAAATACAAATACAAAAATAAGTAAAAGACGCTTACCTGCAAGTAAGCGACGTTTGAAATTCGAGTTTGAATTTTCAGTGTTCCTTGATGTCTTCTGCGGCCTGCAACCCGATGCCTTAGTAAGTTTAGTTGCGATTTTTTAAAATTCGCGTTTTTTGGTTGTAACTATCAACAATTGTTGAAGCCAGACATTCGAGTTAAGGTCACCGGCAGGATGTGCCCACGGCGAAAAATCCTTCTCAAAGCGTTTCAGGCGAGGGGGAAACAACTCTGACTTTTGGTGTACAGATTTTCTGAATTTTGGGGAATTTTGGTGAATTATTAATAGTGAATTTTGTAAATTTTTGCTTGAGTTTCATCAAAAGTTTTGTGATTTTTTTTTCTTTGTTTTCCAGAATTTCTCTGTATTTTTTGTATATCTCTAGATTTTCCTAAATTTTGCTGAATTCTGTTGTTTGTTGTTTTAATTTCGAGGTGTATAAAAATTTCAGAGTTGTTTTCCCCTCGGTTTTAGGACATGACTTTTTAAAAAGAATTGTGTATATTCCAGCCCTATGGCCCTGTGTCTCGCTCACAAAGCTTCCTGGAGAGGTCCTGCAGGGGCGCTAGAGCCGCGCGTCTGAAGGAGTCTCCAGTGTGCAGCTCCTGGAAATCCTTCGATCCAATTGCCTTTCACGCGCGCCGCTCGGTGGTGCGCCGCTCGGTGAGGCCGGGCCGCGGGGCCGCCCCGAGGACGCCCCGAGGACATCCCCAGGACGGCGTTTGAGAGGAAGTCGACACCCATAAACCGACAGTCTTGCCTAATGAAATGTAATGTCCTCAGACAGTGGAGGTCGCGCGGTGCG